>JANAVB010032432.1:0-110000 GCA_029216955.1 Iris pallida | reverse complement strand
CTCTGGCACGCTTTTCTGTGCAAAGCGGGTCCAACGGCGGACACCATTTTTGCCCGAAATTACCGTTTTGCCCCTGTATCCAGAATTGGACTTAAGGATAGGCAATCCTAGCTAATTTGACTATTTTGAGAATATTGGTAATATTTATTTTAGCTTTCGAAGACAGTTGTGATGACTTGGATTTTCTGACTTGTTGATTGGCGATACATTGTTGGTTCTCCGTGCAACCTCCAGGCAAGTATACCTTGTCGAACATATACAGTATTTATATGGTTTCTCTTTCTTTATTGTAGTCCTTTTCATATTGTCATATGATTTCATATTGTGATTGATTCGTCCTTGATTGCTTTACTTGTCCTAGATTAGGTGCACGTATAGGGTATTTGACATTGCTAGATTATTGGTCTTATCATGTTACCTTGCTTTGCGATTGAGTTATCAATTTCTGTATCTATTCTTAACTTGACTAATCTTGACTGGGAGTATCTTGCATTGTACTACAGTTGAGATATACTATAGATTGGGAGTATCTTACATTGTACTACGACCTATAGCCGATTCTTCTACCTTGATATCACTTGATTGACTTGACTTGAGACATGCCATAGATTGGGAGTATCTTACATTGTACTACGACCTATAGCATATATTGATTGATTGATTGACTTGACTTGCGACACTATAAATTGGGAGTATCTTGCATTGTACTACGATTTATAGGAGTCTACTTGACTTTGTATCCTTTAGGAGATGAGATCGATACTAGAATTGGCTAATCTTGATTGGGATTATCTTGCATTGTATTACAGTCAAAATCTACTATAGATTGGGAGTATCTTGCATTGTACTACAAGCTATAGAGGTTAATCGATTGATTGGTAGCCAAGTCTAGTATTATATTTTCTCACGACTCGTCGTCCTTAGATGTTCTTCTTGCAGTGTTCTTATCCTCCACACCTGTTATTTACTGTCATATTAGTAGGCATGTTTTATGTATCTTGCTAGTCCTCTGAGGACCTGATGATCTCTTCAGGTAGCTGATTGCACGGAGTTAGTTAGCTGAGCATGTGGTAGTTGACTTCATCTACATGATTCAGGTATTTTGTTAGTGTTATTGATTTACTATCTTTCTCGTGCTTTTATGATATATTCTGCTTATCAGCTTCACTTTATAGACTCATATCATTTTTAGAGTCTAATCGAATAATATGCGACTGGGCTGCAGACCATGACCCATACTTGTTCATTCTTGTTTACATGATTCCTGTGGATTGAGATATAGTTTAGATTAGACATGATACCCATGACCTTGACAGCTTATACGTACTCGAGTCGGGCTGGAGTCCCCTCGATACGTAGCTGGCTTGCTCACGAGCTCGCGTCCGAAAACCGGGTGCGGGTCGTGACACATAGGCACGAGAGATTAAGATTGAAAGAAAGTAGAATGATTCTAAGTCATATCCTGTGTTGGTCTCTATACAGTCGTCCTATAGTCTTATTATCCAAGTCCTTGGTTGACTAGATGGGTTAGGGCCGTCTAAATTCTAGAATCTAAGTAGACTTGCTAATATATGTCGCAAGGACAAAGGGGTTGCTAGGTCATAAGGCATTCTACCAAACTTAAAAGAATTAAACTAATAGTGTTTTGGGATAAAAGAAACATGTCTAACTAGTAGGGATCACCTGTCTAACCTCTAACACGCATGAAGGGGAGATAAGATTGTTAGAAATTTTATTGTGCCCTGTCGATCATGAGATGAAGAACATAAATTAAATTGATTGCAGAAGCGTACCTGAATCCATTGCTAAACTTTATGGATGTTGAAGCGATCGTCTCTTTATTGGGTTCGATCTTCCAACTTGCTACGACCCTTAATGACAAAGGTGAATCCGAATCATTTGTCCCTCTCTTTCTGTTGATGGGGATGCAGAAGAGAAAAAGAGAGAACCTTCTCTTTGGTAGTCGTATAAGTTGGTGACCATAACCCTAATGAATACACATATATATATATACATGTGTGTTTTGATATTTCTAATTTGGCCCCTCATCAAATTAGAATTATCTCCGGTATCTACACATTAATTCCATGACAATTATACCCTTAAGCCAATTTCCAAATAGACCACTTTAATTTGGCTTAATTATTTAGATAGCCCAAACACAATTAATTTTACATGTGTGGCCCCTTAATTATTGAATAATTCCAACAATCTCCCACTGGGCCACATATGTAACCTTATAATTGTGTTAACCTTAGTGAGCTCATAAATTGCTATCTTAATCCTTAGGGTATATCCGGACAATCTCGTCCATTAACCATATCAACATAGGATCAAAGCGGCCTTCATCACATATAGCGTAACTAAACCATCAATGGTCACATATACCAATATAGCTAAACGATATAGATCAATCATGGATGCGTAGCATGGAAATTACACGCAATGTGATCAATATATGTCTATTTCCAACTGGTCCTCCTTAACTTTAGTGAGATCAATACTTTAACATAATGAAAACAGAATGAACTGAATTTCCATATATCTGATCAGATAAATATCTAAAATACTTTAATACATAAATGTGTCCAAAACCAAATAGCACCCAAATACATAAAATACAAACTCCCACTATATTGCCATATTCTTAATTAACACCCATATAAGCAGTATGCTAATGAAAGACCCTGGATGATAATGCTTTTGTGAGCGGATCCGCTAACATGGAGTTTGTCCTAATGTGCTATATAGATACTATAACCATTCTAAATTCTTTCCTTCACAACTAGAAACTTTATGTCAATATCCTTTGACTTATACAAGTTTCTGTTGTTATTGGAATACAGTATTGATTTATTGTCACATCATAATTTCATGTGGTCTTTCAACATCGTACTGTAGACGCAGCCTTGTGACAAAATTTTGCAACCATATTCCCTGAATAGATGCCCCACATCATGTTATAAACCTTGCTGCCATGGTGGAAGAAATTATGAGTGCATGTTTATCACTCATCCAAAATATATCTTCATTAGTCAGCATAAACTGATGTGGATATATCTACTACTGTGTTGGCATCCAACAAAATCGGAGTCGGAATACCTTATGATCTCAAGAATTATCCGATCTCCTACAAAGAGCATATAATTTCTTGTTCTTTATTAATTACTTAAATAGTTTGGCTGCTACCCAATGATCCATCCATATTTGCTTAAATATCTGTCTAACATCCTAATATGTACGCAATATCCTGACGTGTATACTTGAGCATACATTAGACTCCCTACAACTGATCATGAAGTAAAGATTTATTGCATTTTCTTAATTTTAAGGCTAATCTTAGGGCACTTGATTGAGACCGAATTTGTCTCCTTTAGCGAGAGGTGTTACCTGGTTTGCATTGAATACTTTAATCAATATACAAAACTAGAAAATTATTCCGACTCCTACTGAACTTGTGTTACACACAATCTTCAACAACGTTAACCTCAAAACCAAACGAGGGTAACAACTTGGTAAAATTTATAGTACCACTGTCGAGAAGCTTTCTTGAGTCCATAAATAAATTTTGTCAATTTGCAAACCATATTCTTTGGGTCTTTCGACACAAAGTTTTCTGGTTGCACCATATAAATAGTTTCGTCAATGTTACCATTGAGAAACGTCGTTTTGACATCCATTTGATGTAACTCAAGATCAAAATGTGCAACATGTGCTATGATTATTTTAAAGCAGTTTTTCAAAGATACCGAAGAGAAAAACTCTTTAAAATCAATTCCAAAATTTTGAGTAAAGTCACTAGTTACAAGACATACTTTATACTTCTCCACATGACCCTTCGAATCCTTCTTGGTTCTAAATGTCCATTTGCAACCAATGGATTTCATACCTTTTGGTAATGGGATAATTTCTTAAACTTTATTGTCTTGCATGAACTTATACTCCTTATTTCTTGTATCAATCCACTTTGAAAACTGGAACTTTCCATAGCCTGACGGAAGTTGATTAGATCATCTTCTAGTATCCACAGTCTTTCTCGCATTCCTAGAGAAATATGACATATATTATCCGAAATTATATTTCTCCTTTCTCTGGTGGACCATCTTAATATTAACGGTTCTTGAGGTTGTTGAGTTTGTTCTTTAGGAATAATTACCTTATCTTGAATGGGGTGCCACTACGTTGTCGTTGTTAAGGTATCTCATCAACAACTTATAGAGGTAATTCAACATTGTCTTATTGAGGCTCCAAATTCACTTTTTGATCATGACAGGTATAGAATCCTGTACATCGTCAAAAGTGATAGTAGGAATCGTATTTGATTCATTCTCAAAGACAATGATCCTGACTTTATTTTTCCTCCAAACTCAACATCCTAAAAAACTATTACACTTCTCGTCTCAATTTTTTTTTGTGTGGGATTGTATAATTATTAACCCCTCGATTTGTCGGCATAGTCAATAAAGTAGCTGCTTACAGTTGAACTTTGGTCTGTATTTCCTTTACACATTAATATGGACATTAAAGTCTATAAAGTAAATAAAATCCAAATCTCATCAGACACAAGTCGTTCAACTCTATTTCTAGAGATGTGACCTAATCGCTTATGTCATAATAAGGCTAAAAATATTTATTGTTAATTTTATGTTTAGTGCCACATGACTCCACTTGCAAGGTTTCATTTAAGCTGCAATAGTTTCAACTGAATATAGGTTATTATAAACCTTAAGAGAACCGTTACCAATAATATTTGAATTTGAAGATAGACTAAACCTATTGTTTCCAAATGAACAAGTATAACCAGATTTGTCCAATAAGGAAACTGAAACTGAATTTCGTCAAAAAGACGATACAATAAAAGTGTCTAACAAATCCAAATAATAATCGGTTCCTAAAAAATAACCTAAAATGTCGTATTGATTTCACTTCTACCGATTTGCCATCACCCACATAGATGTATCTTTCACCATCAATTGGCTTCGGTAGCTCAGACAACCTTGTCTATAAACACTAATGTGGGTAGTAGCACCAGAATCTAACCACCACGTGTTTTTAGGTACTAAATCGAAATTAACCTCAGAACAGACCAAATTTAGAAATGTACTTTTCTTTATACGCCATGCGTAGTACTTTGTATATTTTTTATGTGTCCTGGCTTATCACAAAAGAAATAGCCCTTAGTTTTATATTATTGTTTCTTTTGAGCTGGACCCTTAGCAGCTTCTGTATTTATTTTCTTTTTTTTGCCCTTAAAGATTATCCCATTAAACATGAAGATTAAATTCTTATTGGCAGATATTGTAGCAACATTAACTGTAAAGAGAACAAAAATAAATAGACAAACATGCTCTAATTAATAACCAAAGAGTAAAATATAGTCAAACAAATTCAAATAATGGTGAACCCCATCTCAAGATACCTAGTACATCATTAATATCAAGTCTTTGGACAGTGATATTAACTGCAAGTGGTACTCTTGGTGTAATGATCAAACGTTGACAATAAGTCATGTCAAATAATAAGCCTATCTTTGGATCGGGTTATTATTCACATGTAAACCTTACAATTGTCACACATTTATCACCACAAGTATGTGTGCAATTTGGCCAAGTATTAACCTTCCTTTGGGCCGACTAATACCGCATAAATATACACACACAAACATCCAACATCCCTCATAGACTATCTACGCAAGAGAGGTCACTTTGGCGACATCTTGTTTCAATGAGTCTATTTAGAATATTAGACAACTATTGCTAGTCACAAAAGGCACCAAAATTTTTGAATGTTAACTAAATTTTACAAACTGAATCATGTCTAAATTCTTATGCTTATTTAAATTAAATAATCATAAATTCTTATGTACATGCATATTTTAAAATTTAAATTAATAAATAATCAACCGATTAGATTCTAACAAATATGCATCAACAGATAATATCAAATAATTCATAAGGATTACTTTAAATAGAATAATCTATAGAAGACCAAATATATGCATCAGCAGATTACATCATAGAATAATCATAAATGTATGAATCCTTTTACATGATTTAAGGCATGAATTAAATCACTTTGGTACATATATATAGATGATCATATGAAATCTAACAATTTCTATTGATCGAATCATATAAATATGGCAAAAGATATCTTCTTTAATCATAACCAAAATTACTCAAACGATGGCGTTATTAAAATGAATCATTAAAAAAATTATTCATTGCATAAACCGAAAGTGTTATCCGAATCCTGACATGGCAAAATTGTTGCAAAAAATTGTGAACAACATGTTGGTGATACTTAACCCAGAAGAACCACAGTAAATGCCATTGATACTTTACCAATTCTCTAAATGACACTAATTCATTTAAATATATATGAATATATTAGTCATTATCCACTAATCTAATGGAAAACATAAGTGAATTTCAAGGCATAACTTCACATTGTATCCTAATCCACAACAGTCACCATACATGACATAAGGAGAATACGGGACTTAATAAATCTCTGGTGACCAAAATCCGGCCATCACTAGAGAACCCGATCGTTGTCCTGGATTATAATAATCCTATACATGATAGCTATAAATCCTTTATTATCCTTAATTAATAACATCAAAATATTCGAATCTAATACATCTCAAAGCCATTGGATTAATTATGGGATGTTGGGATTTAATCAGAGAAGAACATTTAATAGGGCACCTTCTGGTTTTATGGAAAAGGCAATTCTAGTTCCATGCCATGACAAAAGCAACAAACATCAGCTAACCCATATATATACCACAAAGCAAAGTTTTAAAAAAAAATAGCAAGCAACATATTTATTCAAGTTCCATTAAGATCAAATGGACATAGACCAAAAGCATCTGTATAGCATACAAGATACATGGAGGCGCAACAATTACCAAAGCAACCTCTAAATCTAATATTATAGATTATCATAATCGAAATTAACGACAATAGTGCATAATGTTCGTCGACAACACCGAAAGAAAAAAAATTTGATCGAACAAAGAAACCCTAAATTAAATTAGATGAAACAATCTAGGGTTCTGAATCCAACAAAAAAATTATATTCTAAAACTTCAATCTCATAAATCAAACAGGTAGGCTCTGATACCACTTGTTAGAAATTTTATTGTGCCCTGTCGATTCATGAGATGAAGAACGTAAATTAAATTGATTGCGGAAGCGTACCTGAATCCATTGCTAAACTTCATGGATGTTGAAGCGATCGCCTCTTTATTGGGTTCGATCTTCCAACTTGCTACGACCCTTAATGACAAAGGTGAATCTGAATCCTTTGTCCCTCTCTTTCTGTTGATAGGGATGCAGAAGAGAAAAAGAGAGAACCTTCTCTTTGGTAGTCGTATAAGTTGGGGACCATAACCCTAATGAATACACATATATATACATGTGTGTTTTGATATTTCTAATTTGGCCCCTCATCAAATTAGAATTATCTCCGGTATCTACACATTAATTCCATGACAATTATACCCTTAAGCCAATTTCCAAATAGACCACTTTAATTTGGCTTAATTATTTAGATAGCCCAAACACAATTAATTTTACACGTGTGGCCCCTTAATTATTGAATAATTCTAACAAAGATTAATGATAGAAGGAATCAAGCAAGATACAATCGTTGAGTCGAATGGTAGTTCAAATAGGGAATCAAGGAAAGAGGTCAAGTATGTGGATGAGATCCTAGACTCTAATCCTATACGCAGGCTTGCACTACACCAAAAAAGATATTTAAGATCGACAGTTTTTATATGTTTCTAATATTTTTAGAACATATCATAATTGTTCCTAAAAGTGGCGTTGCAATAATTGGAACACATATAAAGCGTTCCTATTTTTAGTCTGGAACGGTTATTAGATGTTCCAAAAGTAGATTTTGGAACATATATAATGCGTTCCTAAATTATTTTTGGAACGGTCGTTAACTGTTTCTAAATGTCATTTTGAAACACTTTATACCCGTTCTAAAATGTAATTTGACACACTTTTAAATTGTTCATGTGGCTAGTTTTGAAACACTTTATTAGCGTTCCCATGTAATTTTTTTTAAATTTTAAATTTGCATTTCAATTCTTAGTTTGAACCGCAAATATGATGATTTCTATATTGATCATTGAAACACATAATAAGTGTTGCAAGATTTTATTCCACGAGTCAAAACATGAAAAAATTTCATTAAATTAACCAAAGCTGTCAACTTAATATAAAACTTATACCATATCCTAGAAGTTAATTTTTATTAAATGTCGCCAAAAGCATATAAAGTACAAAATATAAATAATATATAAAATATAGCTAGAAAGAACACAAAAATTATATTGTTTGGCAGTGTGCCTACATCAACAACAAAATGTGTAAGAACACTAATATCCAAACATGGCTCCTCCTAAAATGGTCCTCTATGTGGATTGTACTGCTCCGTTGTATTTTGGTTGTCGATCTCCAGCAAGTATCTTTATGACAAACGAATAATCTCCTTCAGTTGAAGTCATTAGGGTCCACATACACTAGCATCAATCAAGACCAACTTTGCAACCTATTGAAAGAAAAATAGAGGAAATTAAAACCATACATCTTGAATATTGACCTTTTGTTGCATCTTTACATAATACAAATTAAACTTTGAATGTAGGGACAACAAAGAAACTAGTCCTTTCTATTTGCATATACTCACATGATTCCTTACAGAATGTAAGAAACTTCCCACTATTTATATTAAGAAATTCTATCAGTAAGAAACTTCCACTTAAGCCAAAGAGTCAATAGTTGGCTATGTTGGTCAATAGTAAGAAACTTCCGCATGATCTATGTAACATTTCCTTCATTGCAAAACAACCCAGCAATTCCCTAATAGTGAGAAACTTCCACATAACCTTTTTTCCCTCATTTGTCTATGCAAGAATACATGATTCTAAAGGTGTCAAGTATGTGCTCAAAAGAAAAATTATAGTTACTGATAAATGTCAGAGAGAAGAAGCAAGTTTATTTGTTAAGGTTGTTCATTATGAGGTTTGCTAACAATCTCCTAGTTAACAAGTAATCATACATGATTTAAAATTTTATGCATAGACTCAGTAGCTGAACTGTCTATCTATTGGCTTGTTTACTTGATGAATGTGGAAGTACCTGCACTTCATTTTTCTGAGAGGCAACAAATTGCTTGGGAAATTTTATTTTAGAAGAATTTTGTGACTTCTCTTAGCATGTGAATATGTGATAACTCATTGAACTCAGAAAGTTCACTATACTTAGGAATTTTTGCTAGTTTGGACTTACTAAGACTTTCTTTATTGTTATCAAACATCAAACTTGTCAATACAACAACAACAGAGCTTGTCCAAAAATTTTATGGCTGTAAAATTGATGATTCCACTTCCTTTTATTCCAATTGCTATATTAATGGCCCGACATTAGTAATGTCATCAGACTCTTGTTAATATCGGTGTAAAAAAGTATTAGATGTTTGGTACTGTTCAAAATGGTATGGAACAAATAGCTAGCTTAATCTGTGTGTACTTTATGATGCTTTAGTAAGGTGACAAATGGTGGTCAGAAGGTTATTGCTTGGAGGATAGCAAAAGGGAGGACCAGAATTACTGTATGACACTATAATCCAGTTTAGGTGAAAAGATTTCAGGTAGAATCGGGAGATCAACTGTTATGCAAAGAAATCATGGAGTTGAGTATTTATAGGAAGTACTAGGAAGTTGGTTATAAGGTCCAGATCAAAGTTGTGATTGGAGTTACTCGTCTACTACATGAAAGTGGCTCCAAGGTTCGAGTTCCTTTTTGGAATTATGATGTAGCCTCTTATTCATACAGTTCAAACTCTTTTCACTATGCATTATTCCTATATTTTCTTTTGAAATGCAACCCATGGAACATTGGAAAAAAGATTATGTGGAAGTTTCTTACTATTAGGGAATTACTGTTATTCTTTCAGTACCGAAATCGCGCTCCCCTTACGAAGACCTTAGTAAGCCACCATGTCCATCAGAGATTGAGGAGTTATCAAATACATTCCCCCGACACGTCTCGTCTCTGCACAATCTGGAGAGAGAGAGAGAGAGAGATTACAACAAAATTCATCCAATAACCAAAAAATATGATCAATGGACACAGAAACAGTGCAAGTTTGACTAACAAAATATAGACACAAAGACATGTTAACATGTGCACGTCTTAAATATCCAAAATAACTCGTAAACTATGCATCATGTGCACGTCTTAAATATCCAAAATAAGTCGGAAACTATGCATCGTCTTAAATATACATATATCCAACATGTCTACCCATGTGTTCGAGTGTTTCAATATTAGGGAACTTGATAAATAAAAAGAAGGAAAAGTATACTGACACACAGTTTGCAGTATCAGACCATTTCTATGAGTATCAATATGGGCGCTTTCTGGTTTTCGAATCGTTCACCTTTGGTCATTTTTTGGCCTCCAACTGATAGGTTCAAATTAGTTACTTAAAATAGCACCTAACTGGAACCTTTGGGTAGTAGACTTATTACCCATTTCCAAAATAATCCACTCTTTAGCCAAACACGAGGCCTAGGTATTTATTTCTCTACTTAGTTTGGCATTTTTTTTTGTTATTGTGGTTAAACTTTTTTCCTTCATGGTTTTATTTCAGGGCCAAAAGGCCCATCAGAAGGTGACAAGGGGCAGCACAATGGCACAGAACAGGCATTTTCGCGGCAGCTTTGTATCAGTTTATGCTCCTTACTCCAATCCCACTGGTATAAACCGACATTCAAATGGTACCAGTAGCTCTGCCGGGGAGGACTATTCTAGCTACGCATTTGAAGGACCATGAAGTTCCTGCCCAGGTAACCTTTTTGTGTCCATTTTTATGTAACAGTCTATGGGCACTCATTGTGTCTTTATGGTCTTCTCCTAATGCATAAAGACATAGTTTGCAGTATCGGCCGATACCGGTATGGTTTGGCATGTCTTGATCCGATACTGACTGATACCCGATATTGACCGATACTGACATTGGAAGTCTCTTTTCCGGTCAATTCGACAAAGAAAATTGAACGGAGAAGACCAATTAGCAAGGGTGTAAAAATATAGTAAGGTTGTTAAAAGCATGTAAAAGTTGAAAACTTATCTATCGCATGTAAACCAGTTGCCAAGAGTGACTACTATTTCATTCAATTTCAAAATGCTAGGAAACAACACTAGAAATACTTTAAATTATGTCTAGATGTCTAAAATATAATTTCTAAAATGTTAATAATTTGTTAATAATTATTTGATTTCCGATACCAAAAAATCCGATACTCCGACCCGAAACCGTCGATACTGTCGTTACCGTTGATCCCGATACTCATAGGAATGGTCTGATACTGATTCAGATACCGATATTATATTAAAGAAGTATAAACATAACAACTAGGGTGTCACAATGTTGTTTGAACTTTGGATATTTTTGCTTTTGGAAGGTGAGCTTGGTTCAGTTTACTTGTACACTAAATTCTTATTTGGATGCAAAACAAGGATTCAACAGAGAATATGGCTTTAGAGAGAAAAAAAAATTGATGCTTCGAACTATCCAGGAAATTTGACTTCCCTGTGGGTATGTCATGGTTTGTAGAAAGGCTGTAAGCATTGTTTACAAAAGGATTGTGTAATCCTAGAAGGATATTTATTATTATTATCACATTTATATTTCTTCCGCACTTTATAAAAAATAAAATACATGCTGTTTGTAAGCAATAATACATTGAACTAGAGGGAAGTTTCTAAAATTTTCAATATTGAGCTGGATCAACTCTTGTGAATGCCTGATTCTGCATGTTCTTTTTGAGAACAAGTTTCATTGCCTAAAAGTTTCAGAAAATGGCGGATAAATGAAAGTTTCTATTGTTCGTCATCTTTAAGTTCACAAGTTCCTTTTGACGCATCTTACAAATTCTCACTTATTTAAATAATTAGCAAATGTCCCCATTATGTGTTAAATAAAAAAAAAAATCAAAATTTAGGTTAAAACAGTGGGGGCATATCTTAAATTTTTAAATGTTGCATACAAAGGAATGTGGGCACTTGATATTTTTTAAAATAAGTGAGGGTATATGCTGGTTTTCATATTTGTAATGGGGGCATTTGCTAAAATATCTCATTTTATTTATTGGTTCTCAGTTAAACATCCTACAAACGAATTCGACTAAAAATTTGAAACTCTGTGAATGAATTCATGTTAAAATCTAACAAATCAAATCAGTTATAGGTACATGTTTTACTTACAGTTACATGTTTTAGCCTGAGAATATTAGCTTATGTGAAGCAATATCATCTGATGCTTATGTTCAAATTACAACATTGGTGAGAATGTTGTCCCTGGGGTTCGTTCACCTGTAGTGAAACGAGCAACTTTGGCCTCCCTGCTTTCTTGTACAGTCGCATTGAACCCTAGCTATCTGGAAGAAACCAAAATAGACATATGCAGATAATAATTACAACATAACGTTCAGAACAATAACCGAACAAACAATTTCTTGTATATCTTAGTCCAATACCCTGTGTGACATCGTAAAGGCATTATCTCAGAAAAGACACATCTAGAATGTGAGTGAATAGTTTTTATTGATGCCAATTTGGTTCCCACTTTAGGAAAAAGATCTCATGCAAGATTCTACTAGAAAGATTCTAAATACCACAAGAACTAACTCATTACCTTTAGCATGCTTGCCAAATCTCCATGTCTGTTCAAATGGAGAAAAATGTTTCCAAACCTGTATAATAAAAATCTACATCAAGCATAGCAGAATCACTAACTTGAATATCTCTTATGTTCGATGCAAATACTTGACAGAAACGTGAAAAGAAGAATATAAATGTACTGAACTTGAAAAAAAATAGTAACATGACGATTATATTATGGTTACACTGGAGAAGGATCACCATTTGACAAAAAAATTATAACATGAAGATTATATTATAGTTACAAGTGGAGAAGGATTGTCTTGAGATTTTTGAAAATAACATTGGAGGGCTTCTTCAAGTTTTTTTTATCACATGGTCTTGTTCAATTATTGGATCTTCAACCCAATATCTAAGAAGCTGCAAAAGTAGAAGAATTGTCAAAAACAAAACTTCATACTGGAAATAGTGAAAAAGAAAAGAAAGAAAGAAAGAAAATACTTACCATGATGAAAATTTTGTTCAGGATTGCGTTTCTGTTGCACACGATAATGGTAGACAACATTGTCTTACCCTTAGGACAACCATTGTACAGAGGTTGTATTGCCATCTCCTTATGTTTGTTTAGGATTGTGTTTCTGTTGCACACGATAATTTCAAATCTTTTCACGAATACCCTAAACAATTAGAGAAGTGAGAAGACTAGAAATAGGCCTATTTCTCTTAATCAAGAACTGAAATTTTCTTAACAAAACAGTAGCTTAAACAATAGTAAAATGGACATAAAACAACAGCTTCACAAACAAAGAATTGTGAGTGTTCACCTTATGAGGAAATCTAACATCTAGTGAGTTATTAACCACATATGTATCAGTCTTCAGGTCATATTCATGAGTCACCAACAAAGTTGAAACCTTATTCATTATATGTTGTTGAGATCTAATTCTTAGCAAGGGAGAATTTATTTATATTGTAAGTTGGCATCACTTGAGGATCATTTATGCATAAGAAAAATAAAACTTTGATTCTTAGTATAATTGTTTTGTAAAAAAAATTTACAACTTATCTTACAGGAGTTCCTATCATTTTTTTCTGACAAGATTGCTTAAAAGTTTACAACTGGCTACAACCTTATGTCAACTCTTTCAGTAGGTGTCTACAGTCAAATTCCTAGGCAAGGAAGGAACCTGGGACATCCACCATTTCTTTCCTTGAGAAGTGTTGAATCCTACTCATCAGCGATGAAGAACTTAGTTAGGCATAGGGGACAAAAAGAAAAAACACGACTTCATAGACTCTGCAGACACCTGGAAGTATTTTGTTATATTGAGAAAATGAAAGTTATAAACAATCAAATTAAAAAAAATCCAAAAGTTTATAAATTATTACATACCACCACACTCATAGGATACAAAGTTAGATACCAAACTTTCTGGTATGGTATATTGAATACTACAATTATAAAAACAACAACAATAAAGCTTGTATTCTAATTATATAGGGTTTGACTGACTGGCCAATTATACACTGGTTACCAGCTACCAGATACAAACTCATTTATCCAGGCTTCATGAAAAAATATCTACCACTATTAGAAACTCACCATCCTGTCATAAACTTCTTGGAAGCCCAACTGCGGACAACTTTATAAAACGCCTATAGTAGTAAGATTATAATCAGTTAACAAGTTTTTATTGTAACTGCCATAAGAATCTGAAAGAAATTGCTCAAGAACAAAATTAACAATACAGAGTGAATAAAAATATTATCTATGTAAAAGAGAGAGAAATTAAGCTTTGGCACATAAATTAAGCTGATCTGGCAGGTGGATGCATCAAATCTTCGGGTTAGAAACCATGAGAATCATAAGAGAAAAAAGAGTTCGCTCACATGAGTATCTTTAATCATATTCCACAGAGTACAAACAACAAAGAATAAGCCATAAGCTAGCATTACTGAGATCTTCACAGCTATGCCTACTTATGAGAACTTATAGTTGAAAGTTAAATCGATACATGCTCTGCTTGATATTACTAGTCCTATATATAGAAACCAAACAAAAAAAAACTACAGTAAAAAGTTAGCTTTTCCAAGGTATAATAGTATTTTTTTAATATCCATAACAAATACATCTATCATATGAAATGTCAACAAGCACCTTCTCAGAGAAGTTAAAATATTCTATGGTTTATGCTTTTAACTGAAGATGGTTCTTCTCTCTTAACTATGAAGAATGAGAAATTCAAATATGAGAGAGAAAGCTATCATTCTCAAATATTCAATCATATCTTCACTAGAGGTGAACTCTAAATCGACACAAGAGTAACCCAGACACCAACCCAACTTGAGAGACCCAAAATCTTTGTACCAAACTAAATACATATCTCGTGAGACCAACTAGATATGATATCCACTTTAATAAAATCTGGATTAAAACAAAAGCAAGTTGAACCAGATCCAAATGACTCTACATAGAGATGTGAAAATAGTATGTATCCAACTTTTAACCAAAGTGATTGAAGAGGATGTCAAATTATCAATACAAAGTCAGGTTTAACCTTGATCCAGGATCTCCCTAAGATGATCATTCTCATGCACCAAAATTAACTTCAACATGCTCAACATAGGCAAAACATTTGAAGAAAAGTTTAAGAAAATTGCCAAAGGCAAATAATTTCAAAAAAAATTAGCTTAAAATGACCACAGAAAAGTTCAAAAAGAGAACAATAGGCAGTTTAAATATTCTATCTGATTATTTATGTGAATTTGAAGAGGGTTTTCATCTAATAAACCCAGAATTAATATTGCGATACATCATGCTATTGTGGTAAAGGAAACAGTAAACAAGAAGACAAAGAGATTGAAGAAAAATAAGAATATATATCTTCTGAAGGACCTACCTCTCTGTGTTCTCTCCATAAAGTGTGTGGTGCATAAAATAACTTAGGATGTCCTTTATAGGCCTTGTTACAACAGAAAATATCTTAAGAATTAGTCCTTATGAGTAAGACATACAGGTATCCTAAAACAGTGTATCTTCTAGAAAGATGTACCATTAAAGTAAGGACTTCTGAATTTTAGAAAACTAGTATGGTAGGAAAAAGAGTCGTCTTTCTCACCTGGCAACGGCGGAGGCAACAGGAACACCAAAGGTGATAGTGGATCACAAAGGTAACCATGTCCTGGCTGTAGAGGGCTCTCAACGATAAAGGATCTGGCAACGATGGAGGCAACATAACATACTAATGGCGGCTCTAGATGGCATTGGCTCCATGTAATAGAAAAGTAGAATGATGGAAATAGTGAAGTGAAGGTAGCTCCAATTGGTGCGTCAGCTCCTAATGGCAAAGAGGGGTGCCTATGGCTACTGACCGATATGATGGGGCATTTGGTTATTGAAAGGCACGTGGTAAAGTCTATGTTTTCCTTGGTTACTATGTTAGCTTGGAAACAAAACAAGCATCGATACCCAGGCTCGTTCAGCAAAGGTGGTCTTAAAGTTAAAACCTAATATATAAAATTTAAAACTTAAAACACTAACTATTTTAGTCTAGTCAATGAGCCATTTGAGCCCCATAATTAGCAAGAAAACATTTTATCCTTGTTTTTTTTTGTTTTTGATGATGGTTAAGGAACTGTTATATTGCATCCTTCACCCTTTTCGACTTTACCACCTAAGTTGAGGCCAGTTACCAGGCGGTTGACAATATTTACCAAAACTTGATTAACGTGACACTCTAGGAATGAACGAGAAAAAACAAGCATACCATCTATCGAACTTAATAGTTGATGTAGGGACTACGACACCATGTTGTTCACAAGACTTTTCCGTCTTTATCTTCTACGGATCCAATATTAACTCCATACTGCCCCTGTTATGTCCTAAATTCACCTATAATATCAACTAGGTTGAACAGACACATGCACTAAAATGGATACGGGTAAGATACGGAAACAAAATATGGCATCTCTTACAAAAGAAATGGAATACAAGTAAGCCATGGATATGGTAATATATTCATAATAGATCATTTTAATATCTATAATTATGCATGTTTTTTATAATAACTTGGTTCTAAATATTACTAGAATGGACATGCTTAAAAAAGTTATTTTCTAATATCTCAATTTTATTTCATCCCAATGGAAGCTACACATGTGAGGGCGATATTCGACAAGAATGTCAAAGAACTATAGTATACATATGTATCAGACACTGATATGGTCCTCCAGAGGAGGATACATCCGACTTATAATATCAGATATATTTTCATTATCAGATAGCCAATCAAATAAAACATAATAGCTAAAGATGCAGGAAGAAGAAACTGCAAGAGAGTACAGACGCATCTATGCTTGGATTCTATACTCGATTCTAACTCCAGAATTATATTTCATAGGACAAAACCACTCAAACTCCCTAATAGCCAGAATTCATAGAGTTGAAATTAAAATAACATTCACAGAAGCTGCTAGAGTTCATGTAAAGATTCATACTTCTCATAAAGTCAATATCCAATTCTAATTTAATCAATATTTACACAGTCTTATTTATTTTCATCTCTTGTTCATAGTTTCCCACATAAAAATTTAGCCGTATATACTCCATAGCCTAAAGTAACAAAACAAAAACATAGTTCATTGTCAATAAAAACCTTTATTTATATGCAAAAATTCCCTCATCGAGAAGTGTGATCTATTGTATTTTGCTCAGGACTGTAGTAACTGGACAAAGAACCCTAGCAAAAATGTAAACCTTCTTCCTAGACCAACTCAAATCAGAGTACAATCAAGCACTGAAACCCTAACAAAAATCCAAAATTTCCTTCTAAATCAGAGAGGTATGATGAAATTGAAAAATCAAACAAAAAAATAGAGGAAAGAGAAAATAACAAACCCTTCCTCGATAGATGATGGCAAGTCCTTCAAACCCATTTCAATCTTGAGTTGCAAATCTTGAGATTGATGGCAAGAGAACTAGAAAGGATGATGGCAAGGATGCGGGTTTGAAGATCTGTGTTTGACGTGATCTTACCCTTCCTCGATGGGCTATCGTATGCGAGTTTGATGGAAGAAGAAGGAGGGAGATTGAAAGTTTATGGAGGGAGCTCTGGAGGGAGATTGAAAGATTCTCGAGGGAGATTGAAAACTTCGCAAAATATGAGAGGGGGGAAATTCTTGGAAAGATTTGGAATGTTTAGGGTTTGGCTGTACGTGATGGAGAAAAATGTTTTATTTGCTTGGACGCTTTATTTAGTAATTATTGTGAGACGGACATGGGCACAGTCTCACTTTTTAATGTATTTGGCACACTTCAAAAGTGTATTTGAATAAACATTTTTTGTCAAAAATTAAATTAAATTATATTAGGAACATTTTTTTAATTTGAAACATAGTTAATACGTTCCAGAACCTAGGAACATAAAATAAGCGTTCCAAATTGAAAAATATCTAGCGTTCCTAATTTGCCATTTTGGTGTAGTGTTGATTGGTACGGTAAAGTAACCAAAAAATTTATCTTGACCAGCATGGGCCACCACAAAAACATGTAATGCCCCAGTCCCAAAATATGTAGGACTATGAACGTAGACATGCCAGCTGTATACATACGAAGTACACTCCAATATATGTAAACCTCATATGAATACATAAGCTATAAAATACAGTAGAACCATAACTAATCTTATCCACACAAAATAAATGAATAAAAGATATCATATAATCAACTGTGAATTATCATTGGTACATATAGTTGGGCAGAGACAAATCCACTACCAACTATGAAAAGAAATACATAATAAAAGAAAGAGCTTGGCGAGCGAAGCGAAGATGATACAAGTGTAATCATCCTCGAAGAAATAAAGATGATCATGGCCACGACTAGAAGACCTGTGAAAGACAAGAGCACACACCTAGCGAGATAACCAGGTCCTCAGAGGGATGTAACAAGACACATAATATCAAGCCATATAAACTGAATAAATATTGCTCAAATAAATAAGTCAAATGAATTATAACATGGTCCAATACACACCTATTGAACTAGCTTACCATCCCCCCAACCAAACAAGGACAGGAGATGGTAAACTAATTAACGGTGACGTATCTTTCTATGCTATGAATCCAATATGGTATCCGAACTCCGACAAGGTTCAATACCTTCTCATCGAAGTAGTAAGTCACACCTACAACCAAACAAGGACAAGATATGACGAACTAATCTGCAACAAGTTATTGTTCCAAGCCACGGTCAGATACAAGTGCCCAAACCAAAAGTACTCGTACCTAACGGATAAGGGCGCCTAACCAAATCTAAGTGAATGCAGTTCTAAGAACAGTTCATGGTCGCATGACTACCGGGTCAAGTCAAGAAAACACCAATACAGGACCTCAGTAGCGAGTCACAACACCATATACTATTCCTCAGTATCGAGCGAGTCTATAGCATATAGTCTACCTATCGTTCCCCAGTAGCGAGCGAGTCTATGATAGATAGGGTGGTATTCAACTTCCAATCATGTTCTCCCCGCCCAATTCCAACTCATAACTGCTAAGTCTTCTAGCATGCAATTCTATTAGTAGTTATTTCCTAACGCACGACTTATACGTACTGGTGGCCAGCCAATCACGCATGTTCGAGTCCTATATGTGACTCACAACAACGTGGTATAAATGTGTCAAGGCCTATGAATGTAACACACAAGGTGGTCCCTTAAATCTAGATTAAATGTGTAAGAAAAATAATACATAGCAGGAAGTATAACTGAACAGTAAATTCTAACAGGTTATGCCATGTATCACAGTTTATTTTACATAAAGAAAATAATGAATAATGCATGAAATATGAGCTAAAGTAAATAAACAGCAAATGGCAAGATGTCTTGCCTGGTAGGACGCCTGGTGTGCTGCGATGATCAAGGTGACACGAATTGCGACTTTGGTGCAACAACTATACAAGGTGACATCGGGTGGGGGCACGGACAGTTCCATTGGGTCCAGAAGGGTCAAATTAGTTAGGGTGGACAGGAGGAAGGACAGAATTGGCAGGGGGATAAGAATAATGGGCTTAGTTTTGGACATAAGGATAATCAAGAAAAATTTGGAAAAGCTATTTATAATACTTGAAAAATTATTATTAGTCAAAATATGCTTTCAAATAAATATCCGAAAAATCAAAAGTCATTTTAAGGCAAAACTGTAAGTTTTGTCAACATACTATTCTACGCTAGAACCTGTCTTATAAATCAAAATATTTTAAGCGAAACAAAATACTATTAGAAAATTTACTTAAGGCTAAGAAACATGTTTTGTAAAAATAACATCTTGATAAAAATCTATACTTTACTGACTATTCAAATATTGAGAAATGTTTATAACTATTAAAAAATAATTTATATATATCATAATTTTGAAACTACATTTTTATTAGTCCAAAATATTTTTAGGCTAAAAATTCTAAGTTTGTCAAAATACGATATTTGATGAGAAATATTCCATTAGAAAATAATTTAGAATAATACTAGAAATTTCTAAAAATTTCAGGACTTCTAGACCAGAAATAATCATATAGAAGAGCCAAAATTTATATTCATATAAAATTTGGAAAATATTTAGCCTATATATTTTATTTGGTAAATATATTATTTAAATCATAAAATATCCATAATACACACTTAATAATATAACAATAATTATAAAAACAATAATAATACTAATGAGAATAATACTAAAAATAATAATGATGAATATATATACTTACAAAGACAGAAGATACTAGAAGTAACAATAATAATAATAATAATAATAATAATAATAATAATAATAATAATAATAATAAACAAGCAAATAACCAAAATGAAACAATAAGACAACAAGGAAGTAATCTACAAATAATAATAATAATAATGATAATAATAATAAAAATAATAATAAAATAATACTAATAACCAATAATAGCAATAAAACAAAAAAATTAAAAAATAAATTCTAACAGAAATTAATAAATAATATGTATTATTTTTAACGCAGCTATGCTGCTGCTTCTTTAGAAAAAAAGGTATGAGAGGGTTTTTTTTCTTTTTTTTAGGAAGCAGAGAGTGGGGAAGAGAGCGGAGGGGATCGGTCGTCTCCGGTGAGAGGAGGAGCAGAGAGAGAGGTGCGGGCGGATCGGCGCGGCGAGGGCGAGAGCCGGAGTGAGGCAGAGAAAAGAGGAAGAGCGGGGGATGCGAGCGGGAGGAGAGAGAGAGTGGCTCGGAGAGAGACCCTGGGAGAGAGACGGAGAGGCTGTGCGGCTTATCGACGGGCGGCAAGGGTTCGAGGAGGAGAGAGGAACGAGAGTAGAGAGAATCTGAGAGAGAGAGAGGAAGAAACTCAGAACGGAGGGGGAGATGAGAGCGTGAACGAGAGAGAAAAGCTGAAAGGGATCAGAGTGGAGCGACGGAGAGCTCGGCGGAGGAACGGTGCTGTGAGGGCTCGGCCTGAGTTCGTCGGAGGTCGAGAGCGCGGAGGAGGAGGGATATCGGTGAGGATCGGAGAAGGATGGGGCGAGCGGCTGCGGCGTTGGGTGGCACCGGACACTGGGACGACGGTGTGGTTGGCCCGGGTGTCGACGACGGTTGCACGCATCGGGCAGTGGACCGTCAGCCTTACCGTGATCGGGGTGGCGCGAGGAGTATTTGTGGAGGCGCGGTGGACCTCAGAGGTACCCGCGGCGATGGGTCGGCCGGTGCTGTAGTCGGAGAAGGGGGCGGTCGCACGCATCTCATTGACTGTGCGAGCACGCGACGGCGGCTCCGAAGGTCAAGACGGGGCACGGTCCGGGAAAGGTGAGTTAGGTCTCCTTGGGTTTTATTTTCCCCTCTTTTTTTGGGATGGTGGTGGCGGGCGTGGGCTGCCACGGCGATGGCCGCGGTGGTGGTGTAGGTTTGGGTGGCTACGGTGGTGTTCGTCTTCTGTGGAGGAGGAGGCGAGGTGGCCGACGCGTGGATGAAGTTTGGCAGTGAAGTCGGGTAATCTGGTGATCTGCCGAGGGATGTTTTGGGTGTTTGGCTGGTGTGGCCGGGGACTTGGTGGCGAGGCTGGACGGTGGGTGCTTAATGGTGGTGGTTGGAGTAGGCAATGGCTGTCGGCAGACAAAATACGGTTAGGGTTTACTAGGAATTGGGCCGTGTCGGGTGTGTCCGACATGGTGATGGTGACGAGGAGATGTGTCCAAAATGTGGACACGAAGAAGGGGAACAATGTATATGTAAAAAAGTAGAATGGAAGACACCCGGGGTCAGACCCGAGGCTATCAACCCCTTGACCAAAATTTTCTCCTATTTATAAAATTTATATTATTCCTTATTGTCTCATATATATATTGTTAAGTTTATATTATTTGAAATATCAACACAGGGACCAAGGGGTAAAAATTGTATAGACAGGGACTTTAGTGAAATTTTTATTTAATTTAAATTTTCCCTGCTAACAATCGACCCTCAGAAGTTGATTGATTCAAGAGATAACTCAGATCTCTAAAACAAATCAAGGGGGATTCATTACAATCTGATTTTAAATCAGATTCACTCTATCTACTCCTATAACCCTATATATATATATATGTGTAGGTGATCAGGGTAGCAGCCGACCTTGATCACCAAGAACTCGAGATCTCCCTACAACAGGAAAGTCTATGAGCAAACCTCCAAATCCGTCGAGAGGAAAACAAATTCTTATCAGGTAATTCCCCTTTCTTTACCCATTTTGTTTCTTTAACCTAGTTTGATTATCAGGTTATGTAGGTAGATTTGTTTGTTAAAATTCCTAAGAGAAACCTAGTAATAAAACCTATAAGTCCTGGTGTATTAACCAACCTGCAGAGTATCAGTTGCTGGTTGTACTGTCCTGAAGTTATCATACATACATGTAAGGTATTATAGTCCCTTTTCTCCTGTGTACCAAAGATGAACAGGGATAAGTCATGTTAGGGGAGGGGTACGATAGATTTCCCAACCACATGTGGGTTCCTGGTATGACATCCCTTAGAGGTTTTCTATGTAGGCTCAGCCTATGCACTGGTATGCTAGTTGGTATGTCTTAAATCAGTCAGTAGACTGAGATTTGCAATATCTGGGTTTAAGAGAAGAACAAGAAGCATTACTTGGGATGTGTCAGGCTATAGAGAGATTGGTACTAAGTATTGACTTAAGTCTCCTGGGAATATCTGCAAAACCAGTCCTATCCCTGCCCAAAGTCGACTTATACCCTTAGGGTATCAACCCACATCATGAATGATGTCAATCCTTTGTACTGCATTACAGCCTTACTAAGTATCCAATGGACACTGACCTATAGCCTTAGAGTACCATTTAGAAAATAACAACCTGTTGAGTTCACAGGGGCTATAGATGGGTCCCTAGATCGTGGATACTTCTATGGCAAATACTTTGGTATTAGAAGTGGCAATAGATAGTAGTACATACACACTAGGAGAGGTACATAGTAGGTATGATGATACAGGTATAGGGTACCTAGGTGTCCATACCAATATACCTGGAAATTTACACTTGGTATCAAATTTGATAACTGTTATTAAGATGCATTATGACTTGACATGCCCTGTCCATCTGGTGTTCAGCCAATAGGTAATATAATGAGCAGATGTCCAAAACTTGGTTGAAGCCCTGCATACATTGTATCAGTCCATAGTTCATATGTGCAGTCCTACAGGTATATGTGTTTCAGTTGGGATTTACCTTTTTGGTTCAGTCACAGTAGAGTTTGATACATTGGTGGCTGAACAGGAGGAACATGGAGTGAGTATGATGTGTCTGAGCAGTACAAGTGTAAGGGTAGGTAAGCCTAAGAGTGTATCTAGTGTTCAGGATATGCAGATTTTGAAGTGTCTTCAGTCTCTAAGTACAGGGGGCTGCCATCTTACTAAATCGACTGATACATATATACATTGCATTAATCCTCTGCCCATTGCTTACCACCACATCAGCCCAGGATAGAGTACTGGTGAGGGAGACGCCCTAGGACCCACATGTAAGACAGTGTGAGTATAGCCATACAGGGGTGTCCATGAACAGTGGGTTACCAACAGATGGGATGGTTCAAGTATGGGACCACAAGAATTAGGGTGGCACTTATAGTATCAGTAATAGAGAGAACATAGGAATGAATGCACAGGTAGCATGGGTTAGGGATCAAGGTTTCGAGTGACCAGTTCTAAAGGAGTGTACCATGTAGTAAATAGATAGATAATAGGTTATCAGGTTCCACAACTTAAGTACCTACTACATCAAGATAGGACACACCCTCGAATTTGTACCTTGCTCATAGGCAAGTCAGCATTGTCCTGCAACCTCACATGAGACCTTTACTTAGACATGCTGCCCCCACTTAGCTGATTCCTAAATTTCACTACATGCCCATAGTGCTCTGCTTACATGCAAAATATTCTATTAAAGGATAGTATGGAGAGACCCAGGGGTTTCAAACAATATAGAGACCTATGATAGGTACCCAGGATTTTAGGAAATAATATATCCTGTGACAACTAAAGACAGGAGTGGTAGGAGAGCCTGGGATCCTATACAAAGGAACAATTGGCACAGGGGTGTAGTAGCTTAAGTAACTATTGTTGTTGTTGTACACCATAATATAAGTGTCATAAATGGTCAATACCTGCTAGTGAATTGGGTAGTATATTAGGGGTTGAGGTTTTGTGCATTATTTAACTAAGATGAGGCCTATAGGACTATGAATGGTAGTTCAGGAGGCTGTTTACAGATGTCATTAGTTGACAAGTAAACTATTTGAGCAGCACGATTATACTGTTAGCAAGGGTATACATATAGTGTGGAGTAATAGAAGGTTAGGAATATACTTAACTATAATCAGTGTTGTCACTCAATTCAATAAGCATGTAAATAAGATTTTGCTTGATATGTCTAGAAGAGGGCATAAGAACAAGGTTAAACCATAGGGAAACCAAACTCAATAATGACCAAAAGAGTGAAGCCTCACTTAGATAAAATATTTCCTTGTTTTATTTATTTATTGACATAGTAAACTTATAAAACAGGTTAATTGGGCCTTGACTCAGTGCATTGACCCGTACCAGCAGCTAAGGACTACATGCAAGTATACTTTGCCTCCCTCTAAAATTTTACTTACATGCATTTTCTTTCATTTTTAGTCATTTGATTGTTTATGGACATGTACTTTTCGTGTTATATTCTGTGGAGTTGTTTTTATTGCTTATAGCCGTGTTCATGTTTGGCCTTGTATTTCGTGCTTGGTGTTTCTCACCAGTACCTTGCTTGAGTCGTGTCATAGAACGAGTGTGTGTAGTGAACTGCCATAGCCTTGATTATCGTTTTACACAACCAGAGAGTCCACACTCGGGACGAGGGTTGTTTGGTGCACCAGAGAGTCCACACTCAGGACGAGGATGTTTGTCGTGTTCATTGGCACCAGAGAGTCCACACTCGGGATGAGGGTTGACTAATTACACCATAGAGTCCACACACAGGACGAGGGTGTTTTGCAGTGAGCTAACCAGAGAGTCCACACTCGGGACGAGGGTTAGTGCTTATTTCAAACCCGTGAGTCCACACTCGGGATGAGGGTTTGGTTCTTCTATTGATCTCGTTTTTATCGTTCATCCGACGGTTCATTTATACGTCATTGTTCTAGTGTTCGTGTTCGTGTTCATAGTCCCTTGTCGTGTTCTTGTTTTCTTGTTTATTTTTCTTGCGCATGATAAAACTGTTAGACGGGCATGTATATTATGTATCTTGCTGTGTCCTTTGAGGACCTGATGATCTCTTCAAGTTAGCCGAGATTGAGTCAGAAGCAGACGAGAGGTTTGAGTCAGCATCAAATCGTAGTACTTGCAGTTGAGGTCGCCTTGATTAGCAGGTTATATTCAGTTAGTGTATTTCAGGTACTTTTCTCTTTCCGTCTACTGGTAGTAGATTTGTGTCCACCGGATGTGACATTGATTCTTGGATATATTTAGTTTATATTCAGTATTGCTTAGTTCATGGATATTCATCGATCTTGATTGTGTCTTGATTTTCTGTTGATGAGATATAAATTTTCCGTGATTCTAGATTGCCATGACTTGTGTATAGACAGCGTACTACCACCGACACTGCGGCGTAGGCTGGGCTTGGACATGCTTAGTACCCAAAAAGCGGGTGCGGGTCGTGACAAGTTTTTTTGGTGGCCCATGCATGTCTATATTAATCACTTCGGTTACGTTACTGTGCCATTGTGAGCCTGCGAATAGGATTAGACACTTAGGATCTCATCCACATGTCTGACTAATTATTGGCCTCTAGTCCTTAATTTCATTGAATCCTTGATTTGCATCCTTCTTGAAAATATCTTCAACGGCTAAAGTGTCTTATTTGTTTCAGTTAAGATGGACTCTCATGACAGGAACAATGCTGCACTGAACACTCCACCGGCTACAGAAGGCTTTTTCACGTACATGACCCCACCAACACAAGGAGGCTAGCTCACTAATATGGGCATTCCGCTACAGCCGCAGTTCTTGAGATTCCGCAGAGACAACATTCTGCCACCTTCGCAGTTTCTTTCGCAGACTCCACCACCCGTACCCGGTCTGCCACCAGCATCTGTCCCACCGCCAGGGGTTCTACGTCTAGTACCAGCCATGCATCTAGCACCAGTAATGTATCCAGTAGTTTCCATGCACCCACCGCTGGCGATGTATCCAGCCCCGACGATGTATCCAGCACCTATTCTGCCTCTGCCACTGGCACTAGATAATGTCACACTCTTAGGGATCTTCCAGCAACAAGCCAATATGTTCCACGACACTTTAAGAGAGGCTCTTCAGATTCGAGATGCTCCGTGACAGCGCCCTGGGACGTCCAAGCACTTCATGGACCTCCAGCCTAGGGAATTCCATGGGACCGAGGGAATTCTCTACGCTGACGAATGGTTGGAGAACGTTGAACGATACTTGAAGATGGCTCGAGTCCCAGAAGATTTGAAGATCGAGTTAGCTAGTGGATAGCTTTTCGATATTGCACGGACGCGGTACCAAGGCGAACCCCAATTTTCTGCTCCAAACGTGACTTGGGAGGAATTCAAGAGACTGTTCAAGAAGAATTCTATCCATACGTAGCACGAGAGGCATTGGTGAGCCATTTCGAGCACCTAGAGCAAGGCAACCTCACCGTCGACGAGTACACATCAAAATTTTCTCGCCTCAGCCGCTTCGCGGAGAACTTGGTCACCATCCCTGAAGACAAGGTACGACGATTCATGAAAGGACTATCTCACGAGATTCGTCTAGCCATCGCCACCAGTCGAGCTGCCACTTACGAGGAGATTCTAGAAGTCGCCCAAGCTGTAGAAGAAGAGCTGAGTCACAAGCCGAAGAGGAATCGAGACACATTAGGAGGAGGCAACAACCAATCAACACCGACAAACGTCCCAATATTTCCGAGAGGACCTCAGCAAAGTAGCATCAACAGCAACCATGAGCAGTCCCACAACAAGTTCAAGATGCTCCCACCTGCCATTACTGCAAGAAGAGAGGCCACGTCCAAGAAAACCGTCGAAGATGGTTAAGGTTGTGCTACACTTGTGGATCCAACCATCACTTATCTCAAGATTTCCCTAAGAAGAACGCGACATCACCACCATTCCCAGCCATACAAGGAGGACAAGCCTATCCATGAACACGGTGGATAAGACAACACCACAGGGAGCAGCTGGCAAGAATTTTCAGTAGGATTGACAATATTATAGGTAGACCACATTAGACTTTGAATTATTTTAAAAAAATGGAATTTCTCTTATAGCAGTTGTTCTAGACTATTCTAGTGGATCACGGCTTATTAAATTTCGAGGACAAAATTTGTTTAAGGGGGCTAGATTGTCAACCCCTTGACCAAATTTTTCTTCTATTTATAAAATTTTATATTATTCCTTATTGTCTCATATATGTTGTTAAGTTTATATTATTTAAAATATCAACACAGGGACCAAAGGGTAAAAATTGTATAGACAAGGACTTTAGTGAAATTTTCATGTAATTCAAATTTCCCCTGCTAAAAGCCGACCCTCAGAAGTTGATTGATTCAAGAGATAACACAGATCTCTAAAACAAATCAAGAGGGATTCGTTCTAATCTGATTTTAAATCAGATTCACTCTATCTATTCCTATAACCCTATATATATATGTAGGTGATCAGGGTAGCAGCCGACCTTGATCACCAAGAACTCATGATCTCCCCACAGCAGAAAAGTCTACGAGCAAACCTCCAAATCTGTCGAGAGGAAAACAAATTCTTATCAGGTAATTCCCCTTTCTTTTCCCATTTTATTTCTTTAAACCAAGTTTGATTATCAGGTTATGTAGGTAGATGTGTTTGTTGAAATTCCTAAGAGAAACCTAGTAATAAAACCTATGAGTCCTGGTGTATTAACCAACCTGCAGAGTGTCAGTAGCAGGTTGTACTGTCCTGAAGTCATCACACATACATGTAAGGTATTATAGTCCCTTTTCTCCTGTGTACCAAAGATGAACAGTGACAAGTCATGTTAGGGGAGGGGTACCATAGATTTCCCAACCACATGTGGGTTCCTGGTATGACATCCCTTAGAGGTTTTCTATGTAGGCTCAGCCTATGCACTGGTATGCTAGTTGGTATGTCTAAAATCAGATAATAGACTGAGATTTGCATTATCTGGGTTTAAGAGAAGAGCAAGAAGCATTACATGGGATGTGTCAGGCTTTAGAGAGATTGGTACTAAGTATTGACTTAAGTCTCCTGGGAATATCTGCAAAACCAGTCCCATCCCTGTCCAAAGTCGACTTATACCCTTAGGGTATCAACCCACATCATGAATGATGTCAATCCATTGCACTGTATTACAGCCTTACAAAGTATCCAATGGACACTGACCTATAGCCTTAGAGTACCATTTAGAAAATAACAACCTGTTGAGTTCACAGGGCTATAGATGGGTCCCTAGATCGTGGACACTTCTATGGAAAATACTCTGGTATTAGAAGTGACAACAGATAGTAGTACATACACATTAGGAGAGGTACAGAGTAGGTATGCTAATACAGGTATAGGGTACCTAGGTGTCCATTCCAATATACCTGGAAATTTACACTTGGTATCGAATTTGATAACTGTTATTTAGATGCATTATGACTTGACATGTCCTGTCCATATGGTGTTCAGCCAATAGGTAATATAATGAGCAGATGTCCAAAACTTGGTTGAAGCCCTGCATACATTGTATCAGTCCATAGTTCATATGTGTAGTCCGACAGGTATATGTGTTTCAGTTGGGATTTACCTTTTTGGTTCAGTCACAGTAGAGTTTGATACATGGGTGGCTAAACAGGAGGAACATGGAGTGAGTATGATGTGTCTGAGCAGTACACGTATAAGGGTAGGTAAGCCTAAGAGTGTATCTAGTGTTCAGGATATATAGATTTTGAAGTGTCTTCAGTCTCTAAGTACAGGGGGCTACCATCTTACTAAATCGACTGATACATATATACATTGCATTAATCCTCTGCCCATTGCCTACCACCACATCAGCCCAGGATAGAGTACTGGTGAGGGAGACACCCTAGGACCCATAGGTAAAACAGTGTGAGTATAGCCATACAGGGGGGGTCCATGAACAGTAGGTTACCAACAGATGGGATGGTTCAAGTATGGGACCACATGAATTCGGGTGGCACTTATAGTATCAGTAATTGAGAGAACTTGGGAATGAATGCACAGGTAGCATGTGAAAACACAGGTGTAGGCAACTCTAGAGGGGGATGAATAGAGTTTGTGTCGATAATCACCAAATAAAAAATTAACTCTATATCACCTCCACAAACAACTATCAAGATAGTAAATAAATCAGAGAGAAATGCGGAAGTAAATAAAGATCAAGAAGAGCATACGCAAACACAGCAGTTTTAACCTGGTTTCCCTCGTGGAGGACTAGTCCAGGCCTGAGAACTCTAGCTCAGGATTCAAATCCACTATTGTGAAATAGTAGTTTACAACCCGTGCCTTTTCTTCAGAAGAGCACGTCAACTTCTTACAGAGGATCGTAGTGGCGATTTGCTTGGATTTTTCCAAGCGACTTGGAATTGTCCAAGTGACTTTTCTTTTCAACTCTTGCACAAAAACTTCTAGCTGAATCGCACTTGAGCACCTTGGGGCTTAGGAAGTTTTGTGGCTAGTAGATTGGAAGAGTAAGGCTCTTGACTATATAGGCTATGTAAGAGAAGAAGAATAGAAGAGTGGATGGTTTCAAATGAGAGAAACCAAGGCCTATTTATAGGGTTCGGGACAAGCAGAATTCGGCCAGAATTCGGTATGGATAATTCAAATTTTTGGCCGTTGGACAGCTGGTAGCAAGCAGGCCCTAAAAATTAGGGTGCTGGAAATCAGGGGACAGAGTTCGGACCGAACTCTGTGTGGAGGCAGAGTTCGGCCCGAACTCTGTCTCCAGCAGACAGAATTGGTCCATTGGGCTTTTGGGCTTTGTGGAGCTTGGGCTTGGTTTAGGAATTGGTCTGTTGAATGGTAGAGCTTGGAGAGATATGTCTAGGGGTTGAGATGACTCAGTGCAACTCAACGTACACATTCTCCTAGACTCAATAAATTGAAGATTACAGACTTAGAACAATTAGGAAAACCAAGAGCCCTCTGATGACGCCTTTCTTCTGATATCTGAGCAGAACTGAAGACGTCTTTTTCTTTGACAGCAGTCGTCCGAAGATAAACAGATCTGGAAATCTGAATACCTTTCGGGGGCTTCGCCCCCGAACCCCCGACGGGGGGCGCTGCCCCCTCGACCCCTGTCCGCGGACTGGGCAGCGGAACCCCCGATGCGAGGCCCCGGATAGGTCGCTCGGCGGTTCGGAGAAATCTTTTTGTATGACGCCGTCTTCGCTCCATCATTAATTCTTCATTGCCTATGTCATGTTTAATCATGTTTGATCATGCTTACTGCATGTCTACAAATACATGTTAGGCCAGCAAAATATGTTGCAGTACGATACAAGCATAGCAATATAATATGGGACAATTAGGACATTGCTAAGTTTAAGTAACAACATGATAGCATGTTAGGCCAACAAAGTATGTTGCAGTACGATACAAGCATAGCAATATAATATAGGACAATTAGGACAATGCTAAGTTTAAGTAGCAACATGATAGTGAGTATATGAATATTAGTGACATCATTATGTTAAACTTAACTGATTAGCCATATTCAAAAACACAATATAATCATTGGGCCAACAATCTCCCCCTTTTTGATTATGGCAAATCGGTTAAGTTTAAGACAGATACGATAGATGCATATATCACTAATAAACACATACTACGAGAAGATAGTGTGCTAACTTAAACTTATTTCTCCCCCTTTGTCATGATCAAAAAATAAGCTCCCCCGTAATAAGAGATAAAATAAACTCAAGCATAAGGAGGAAGGCATAGACAATCATGATCAAGATATACTAAATGAGGAACAATGGGAGAAGTGTGTAAAGACAAGTATAGAAACTACATACCAAATGTAGAGTGCCATACATAAAGTAACTTGTCAAAACACAAATAGTTGGTAAAACTAAAAGAATTTGAAAATAATCAATAGATACTTTACCAACATGAAATCCAAGAAAGATATCCAAAAACATAGTATTACATGAAATCCAAGAAAGACATCCAAAAACTTTTGGAAGAAAAAAAATTCAGTCAAAAACCATAAGGATTAGATAATTGCAAAAAAATAGATATCAAAGAAGAAAGATACCAATGAAACTATAGATATCAAAGAAGAAAGATACCAATGAAACTATAGATATCAAAGAAGAAAGATACCAATTGAAATATACAAACTTGATATCAATTGAAATATGAAAACTTGAAACATTGATCAATGAAACTATGATAGTTACAATTGTCCACAGATAAATAGTGAAACAAAATAAATGAATGATCAATGTAAGATAGAAGCAATTGATATAAAAAGATCTCATTATTTGCAAATCTATTTGCTTATCCAAAATTCATGAATTTGAACTCAATTACCTTATCATGCTATATGAATAAACATGAAGGTAAAGGAGAAACAATGTTTGAGAAGGAGAAATTCAGTCGAATTGAATGCTCCCCCTCAAACTATGACCAATATAGATAAAATCATGAATATTGGATAAGTCCTCAACAAGGAAAGCCAAATGAAACATACAAAGAAAGCCAAATCAAAGAAAGCACAATCGTCATCAAGATAAAATACGAAAGTAAATATTAACAAGATGACTCATATAAAAGAGAGAGATAATATGATGAAAACAATTGCATAAACTCTCATAAACCTTTCACAAAATATCAGTATATAAAAAAAAATGGGTCAATGATGAACTACGTATACGACATATTAAAGGGTATAAATGAATTGAACCAATTTATTTGCTCCCCCTTAAAATATGCGTATCTAGTTCCAAAGCACTTATAGCAAAAAATGATAACTCCAAGACCTAGGAATAAATCAAGTATTGATTTCTCTCCCTTGCTCAATGCATATAAGGCTATAAAAAACGTCATAAAACAAATAATGTTATCTTTAGAAGAGATATCCAATAAATAGTCACTAAAGATGAATGATCAAAATAATATCTTAATTAAGCACATATAATCAAAAGATGACATACATTAGCCTATATAGAAGAATATCATATTGAAATATGATAGATCAATGCATGTTACCTTTTGAGAAGAAGATCATCATGAAAAGAAATAAGGTCCATTAGAAAAATATCATTATGATCAAGAATAATAAGGACCATTAGAAAAATATCATCATGAAAAGGAATAATAAGGTCCATTAAAAAAATATCATTATGAAAAGGAATAATAAGGTCCATTAGAAAAATATCATTATGAAAAGGAATAATAAGGTCCATTAGAAAAATATCATCATGAAAAGGAATAATAAGGTCCATTAGAAAAATATAATCATGAAAAGGAATAATAAGGTCCATTAAAAACAATCATGATGAGAATCACAATATAGCTCAAAAGATAAAAATACAACTAAAGAAAAATGTCATCATTAATAAAGTCAATTAAATCAATCATGAAGAAAGTCAATTAAATCAATCATGAGGAAAGTCAAAATATAGCTCAAAAATAATAAAGCTCAAATATCATGTCCATGATTATCTAATTAAGAAATGATCAACCAACTTATTGCTTTACAAGAACTATGCATGTTTTACCACATATGTACCCATCAACGGGTAATAATCCAACCTTGCTAATACTAAATGAGAAACCAATGAAGTTCAAATAGCAAAGAGCATATGTGATAATCCATGAGTAGTCAAAGTAGAGTAATAAATTAACTTGATAACCATATAATTAGATAATATAGGACTACTCAATCATTAGGATCATTTATAAAGTAAACCATTAAATAATTATGATCCGTCATAAATCCCATCTAAAAACCATATAAACAAACCAATGGAAAATATAGAAAAGAGTCAATCTTATTTAAATTATTACAGATTTAATCTAAAGAGATGTAATCTGATAGTATGATAAAATCATGACTACAAAAGATGAGAGAAGTTTAAAAGATGCTTATCAATGACTAGTATAGAAGGAAGTTAAAGTGATGAATCACAAATCTCAACGAAAACAAGATTAAAATAAAAAAATTTGTTAAACTAATTTTAGAGACCAAACATATGCATCTAAAGTAGAATACAAATCTCATCAAGAAAATTCATAAATCTTGTTTTTGTAATCTAGCATATCACATATAGATTGAAATTCAAGAAGATAGCTAGATGAGTGAAAGTGAATAAAAATTATGTAGCTTAACAATATATCGCAAATAAGCAAGCTAGCTACATAACTAATTAAGATTAATGAGATAGGCCATTAACATGATAAATGTGCTCATTAAATCTTAAGTCACTAACACTAAAAAAATATGCTTAAGCATAGAGTTCACAATAAGGGTAATACATTTTGAATGATCAAAATGATTTATAAACTCTTTGCTAAGCAAGGATAAGAGTATAAGATAGCAAGTAAATGAATTAGACTCTCATCAAGTAAAAGACAAAAGAGATGCTCATGAAAATACAATAAAGCAAGTCTCTTTGCCAAAAATATTGAGATTGACCCAAGATAATGAAATAATAGATTGATCTAGAGAATGCAAAATTATAACCATTATGAAAGTGTATTCTCTAGAAATTGAAAATCTCAACGTAAAAGTTCAACCCATAGTAGCTAAAGACATGAGAAGTATGATATATCAATTATATGTATTCTCATGTGCTACAAAAACATCATTGGGCAATAATAATAAAATATTTATAGCTCAAAATATAAGGCTAGATATGATGAAGTATTCTGGAACTTAGGAGAGGATCCAGAACTAGATAATGGTTGCAAGTAGACCTTAATAAATCTTAAGTCTATAAAGTGTTGATCACTTTGGGTTAGCTGTAGGGGCCGGTTCCCAGCTAGCGGTAGTCCGAAGACTAGTGCACCGTGTCGCTTTAGGCTATTTACACCTGTATGAAAGAAGGACCCTTTCGGCTTGTTCCCAAAATGTTCTTTACTTGTAAGAAATTAGATTTAGAGGAATATATGCAATATCATCAAACAACATCAAAGTATAAAAATTCCTATGAATAGGAGAGGTAAATACCCAAAAAATAATGAAAGAATGATCATCAAAATTTGCTAAGAATATTTTTAAAACAAACATTTTCATAATGCACTTATGGAGCAAAATATATAGAAGATACATGCTCAAGATGTGCACTAATAAGTACAATAATTTTAACAAGTAAGGTAAAGCACAAAACCAAGCAATTCTTGAAAGAGCTTCCATAAAAGTCATGAACAAGATACTAATAAACATTTTCTCTCAACATTCCAACTTAAAGGCATTTGAATAAATAAATATCAGCATTTGGAATCAATAATGGCCATTGGATCTATAATATGATCAACGGCTAAGGCTGTTTCCGGTTCTGGAACAGCCAGGCCGAATTCGGCCCGAACTCTGGTAAGGACAGAGTTCGGCCCGAATTCCGGATTCTGGTGACAGAACTGGAATCAGGCTGAAAAAAATGGTTAAGCAAAAAAAGATCAAAATAAGAGTGAAAGACATGTATCCATAAAGTCAACAAATAAAAGCCAATAAGATATCATCAAAAAGAAGACTTTAAGGAATAAGCTAATTGATTCAAGCAGAGATAACACAAATTTAGTCAAAAGAATCAATAGCTAAATTATAAGGTAAGCACAAGTATGAATAAATACTCTTCAAAATAATATAAAACTTGAGCTTATCTCATATGCCCACATAAAAATATTTATACAAAAATAGATGTCAATATAATAAATACATGATCTACATGTAAATGAAGATTTAATGAATATAGTCATGTATCCATCATGAAAGTTTGAAAAACTATCACAAATTCAAAAGCACGTATAAACAGACTTTATTAGGCAAAGACATAATTGATTCTCAATAGGATAATCAAAATAAAACATGAGAATCAATAATGAATATATTATGTAAGCACAAGATTAAAAAGAAGTATAAGTATATACTTATCAAATTATAAGTAGCTTGTGCTAAACACATATATTCACAAATAGCAATTAAATACAAATCGGCAAGAAGTAACTATCTCAAAAACATTAAAAATGGAGAGTCAAACTTTAAAACAAAATTCAAGAATCAAGCTCCAATGAACTAGAGTGATATGCATGCTTTATAAAGACAAAGAATAGCGAGCATGCATTTGTAAATGTGTCACACTACTAGAAAATGAGTAATAAACTACATAGTGTGAACTAATCATTTAAAGCTGTGTAACTAGTCATGCTAGATAAAAGAAAAAGAAAATCAACTAAGCATGCTAGTATTATATCTCACATTAATTTATATAATAAGCAACTAAAGGATATCAATGTGAGCTAGTAGCAAGACATAAAGAAAAACATGCTAGATTCTACAAATATAAACCATTTAGAGAGAATCGTTTAACATGTTACCAAAGTGGCTCTAGTGGCCACACTTGTGTTGGTGCAATTGCTTGGAAGATGACCTTTGAGATTTGCAACCACCAACACGCTCCTTGGTGCTATATCCCGATACAAGAAGCTCCACCTACAACATTAGGCGAAGACTTTGGTATCCAAATAAACTTGGATCCACATTTGTTAGCTTTAGGACCCACATACTATTTACTCTAGCATTGGTAGAAAAACTCCTACGAATAGGACAAGTTACACTCATGTGTCCAATACGAGAGCAATAGAAGCACCTAATACTAGTGTGTGCACATGTATCAGAATGAGCATGATTATGAGCATGTGACATACTAGAATGATGAATATCTCTAGAGTGAGTATGCATGGATTTGGTCTTAAGAGTATCAAGCAAATCATTATGCACACAAGTAAGAGAATCACTATGCATGGATTTGGTCTTAAGAATATCATGTTCTAATAGCAAATCATTATGCAAACAAGTAAGAGAATCAAATTTAGCATTTAAAGCATAATTCTCTTTTTCAAATAAAGCAATTCTAGAAATAAAATCATCATTTTGTTTCTTTAAAGAGTCAATAGAAGAATCATGCAAATGATTTAGCTCATGTGCTTGCTTCTTAAGATCTTCTATTGATGAGAAAAGAGATTTGATTTTCAAAATTAAAGAATCATTCAAACTCTTTAAAGAAACACAAGATGAGTTTTGAGAGTCAAGTCTAGATAATAAATCATTGATTTCATTTCTCAAAAACTCGTTAGCTTCTTCTAAATAAATAACCTTTTCTACAAGTTCTTCATTTGTAGAATGAAAAGCCTTAGCAAACTTTAAGGAATGGTTAGCCATGGCTTTCCACTTAGAACACTTATTGCATTTAGAAGAAATATGATTGTCTATGCTACTAGAAGAAAAACCCTATTCATCGGAGAAGGAAGAATATGATGCCATATACAAATAAACAAGGATCTACTCTAAGGATGTTAAGCCTAACAATAGAGACCTTGCCCTGATACCAATTGAAAATACAGGTGTAGGCAACTCTAGAGGGGGGTGAATAGAGTTTGTGTCGATAATCACCAAATAAAAAATTAACTCTATATCACCTCCACAAACAACTATCAAGATAGTAAATAAATCAGAGAGAAATGCGGAAGTAAATAAAGATCAAGAAGAGCATACGCAAACACAGCAGTTTTAACCTGGTTTCCCTCGTGGAGGACTAGTCCAGGCCTGAGAACTCTAGCTCAGGATTCAAATCCACTATTTGTGAAATAGTAGTTTACAACCCGTGCCTTTTCTTCAGAAGAGCACGTCAACTTCTTACAGAGGATCGCAGTGGCGATTTGCTTGGATTTTTCCAAGCGACTTGGAATTGTCCAAGTGACTTTTCTTTTCAACTCTTGCACAAAAACTTCTAGCTGAATCGCACTTGAGCACCTTGGGGCTTAGGAAGTTTTGTGGCTAGTAGATTGGAAGAGTAAGGCTCTTGACTATATAGGCTATGTAAGAGAAGAAGAATAGAAGAGTGGATGGTTTCAAATGAGAGAAACCAAGGCCTATTTATAGGGTTCGGGACAAGCAGAATTCGGCCAGAATTCGGTATGGATAATTCAAATTTTTGGCCGTTGGACAGCTGGTAGCAAGCAGGCCCTAAAAATCAGGGTGCTGGAAATCAGGGGACAGAGTTCGGCCTGAACTCTGTGTGGAGGCAGAGTTCGGCCCGAACTCTGTCTCCAGCAGACAGAATTGGTCCATTGGGCTTTTGGGCTTTGTGGAGCTTGGGCTTGGTTCAGGAATTGGTCTGTTGAATGGTAGAGCTTGGAGAGATATGTCTAGGGGTTGAGATGACTCAGTGCGACTCAACGTACACATTCTTCTAGACTCAATAAATTGAAGATTACAGACTTAGAATAATTAGGAAAACTAAGAGCCCTCTGATGACGTCTTTCTTCTGATATCTGAGCAGAACTGAAGACGTCTTTTTCTTTGACAGCAGTCGTCCGAAGATAAACAGATCTGGAACTCTGAATACCTTTCGGGGGCTTCGCCCCCGAACCCCCGACGGGGGACGCTGCCCCCCTCGACCCCTGTCCGCTGACTGGGCAGCGGAACCCCCGATGCGAGGCCCCGGATAGGTCGTTCGGCGGTTCGGAGAAATCTTTTTGTATGACGCCGTCTTCGCTCCATCATTAATTCTTCATTGTCTATGTCCTGTTTAATCATGTTTGATCATGCTTACTGCATGTCTACAAATACATGTTAGGCCAGCAAAATATGTTGCAGTACGATACAAACATAGCAATATAATATGGGACAATTAGGACATTGCTAAGTTTAAGTAACAACATGATAGCATGTTAGGCCAACAAAGTATGTTGCAGTACGATACAAGCATAGCAATATAATATAGGACAATTAGGACAATGCTAAGTTTAAGTAGCAACATGATAGTGAGTATATGAATATTAGTGACATCATTATGTTAAACTTAACTGATTAGCCATATTCAAAAACACAATGTAATCATTGGGCCAACAGCATGGGTTAGTGATCAAGGTTTCGAGTGACCAGTTCTAAAGGAGTGTACCATGTAGGAAATAGGCAGATAATAGGTTATCAGGTTCCACAAATTAAGTACCTACTACATCAAGATAGGACACACCCTCGAATTTGTACCTTGCTCATAGGCAAGTCAGCATTGTCCTGCAACCTCACAGGAGACCTTCACTTAGACATGCTGCCCCCACTTAGCTGATTCCTAAATTTCACTACATGCCCATAGTGCTTTGCTTACATTTAAAATATTCTATTAATGGATAGTGTGGAGAGACCAAGGGGTTTCAAACAATACAGAGACCTATGATAGGTACCCAGGATTTTAGGAAATGATGTATCCTGTGACAACTAAAGACAGGAGTGGTAGGAGAGCCTGGGATCCTATACAAAGGAACAGTTGGCACAGGGGTGCAGTAGCTTAAGTAATTTTTGTTGTTGTTGTACACCATAATATAAATGTCATAAATGGTCAATACCTGCTAGTGAATTGGGTAGTAGATTAGGGGTTGAGGTTATGTGCATTATTTAACTAAGAGGAGGCCTATAGGACTATGAATGGTAGTTCAGGAGGATGTTTACAGATGTCCTTAGTTGACAAGTAAACTATTTGAGCAGCACTATTATACTGTTAGCAAGGGTATACATATGGTGTGGAATAATAGAAGGTTAGGAATATACTTAACTATAATCAGTGTTGTCACTCAATTCAATAAGCATGTAAATAAGATTTTGCTTGATATGTCTAGAAGAGGGCATAAGAACAAGGTTAAACCATAGGGAAACCAAACTCAATAATGACCAAAAGAGTGAAGCCTCACTTAGATAAAATATTTCCTTGTTTTATTTATTTATTGACATAGTAAACTTATAAAACAGGTTAATTGGGCCTTGACTCAGTGCATTGACCCGTACCAGCAGCTAAGGACTACATGCAAGTATACTTTGCCTCCCTCTAAAATTTTACTTACATGCATTTTCTTTCATTTTTAGTCATTTGATTGTTTATGGACATGTACTTTTCGTGTTATATTCTGTGGAGTTGTTTTTATTGCTTATAGCCGTGTTCATGTTTGGCCTTGTATTTTGTGCTTGGTGTTTCTCACCAGTACCTTGCTTGAGTCGTGTCATAGAACGAGTGCGTGTAGTGAACTGCCATAGCCTTGATTATCGTTTTACACAACCAGAGAGTCCACACTCGGGACGAGGGTTGTTTGGTGCACCAGAGAGTCCACACTCGGGACGAGGGTGTTTGTCGTGTTCATTGGCACCAGAGAGTCCACACTCGGGATGAGGGTTGACTAATTACACCATAGAGTCCACACACAGGACGAGGGTGTTTTGCAGTGAGCTAACCAGAGAGTCCACACTCGGGACGAGGGTTAGTGCTTATTTCAAACCCGTGAGTCCACACTCGGGATGAGGGTTTGGTTCTTCTATTGATCTCGTTTTTATCGTTCATCCGACGGTTCATTTATACGTCATTGTTCTAGTGTTCGTGTTCATAGTCACTTGTCGTTTTCTTGTTTTCTTATTTATTTTTCTTGAGCATGATAAAACTGTTAGATAGGTATGTATATTATGTATCTTGCTATATCCTCTGAGGACCAGATGATCGCTTCAGGTTAGCCGAGTTTGAGTCAGGAGCAGACGAGAGGTTTGAGTTAGCATCAGACTGCAGTGCTTGCAGTTGAGGTCGCCTTGATTAGCAGGTTGTATTCAGTTAGTGTATTTCATGTACTTTTCTCTTTCCGTCTACTGGTAGTAGATTTGTGTCCACCGGACGTGACATTGATTCTTGGATACAATCAGTTTATATTCATTATTGCTTAGTTCATGGATATTCAACGATCTTGATTGTGTCTTGATTTTCTGTGGATGAGATATAGATTTTCCGTGATTCTAGATTGCCATGACTTGTGTATAGACAGCACACTACCACAGACATTACGGTGTAGGCTAGGCTTGGACATGCTTCGTATCTGAAAAGCGGGTGCGGGTCGTGACAGAGGCCGTCACGGCTGACACGGAAGAGATGGACACCGACACGATGCACGTACACTTTGTAGAAATTTTGTGGAAGAATTTATGGAGAAAAAGATAATGTGGAGGCTCTCCTATATATAGGGTTGAGGAGAATCCTAATTGGATAAGGATTTGGACCCAAATTAATTATTTAAATCAAATTTGGGTTCAATCTATATTTAGATTGTAGATAATATCAAATAATGACTAAATCCTTATTGAAAAATCCAAACAAATTTATTTAAAAAATTCTTATCCGATTTTTTCAGAATAACTAGTTTAAAAATTAACTTTTTATAACTCAAAAATATGCTATAATATTAATTTCAAAAATTACACTATTTATTTATAAATAAACTATTAAATAATTACGAAATATGCACAAATAATTTTTACATAATTATGCTTTTCTTGTATACAAAAATATTATTTACTATTAATAATTTTTAGAAATGAAGTAAAAATAACAAACTTAGAAATGATAGCAAAATAATTATTATATCTATTATTTTGAAATAGAAAACGTTTTTCTAAAAATATGTACGCTCCCACATATTCGCACTCGTCGAGCAATTACGAAAACGAAATTTCGCACGCGACATACAATGCAACTACGCGACGTACAATTATAAAAATTTAAATCAGTACCAAATTTAATAATAATAAAAAATATAGTAGAAATTTAGGGATTTTACAACGAGGAAAGCCCTATCGTCCTGGAGCAAGCAAGCTTATGTAGATATTTTTTAAGCCATTTGTGAGGCTGAGGATGACGTTACATGTGCCGATGCCAGCAACAAGACCGACTGTTCGCTAGCTACTTGGAAGGTCCTGAACCTCACCAAAGCCATCCTTAAATTTCGGCTGAAAGTTGAGACCGATTTCTGGAAGCAGAAAGCGAGGCTTAAATGGGACAGCGAGGGAGAAAAAAACTCGAGCTACTTCCACGCCTGCGTCAATGGTCGCAGACAGAAACTCACTCTCCATCAGATTGTCGATGATAACGGGACCAGCATCAGCGATCAAAAGGGTGTCCAAGCGGCGGCCGCAAAGTTCAATTTCTGACTATTCTTCAAGGAAATGGTCCCCAAAGACAACACCTTCCCGGACGAGCTTCTCCACCTTATTAGCGACATAGGCAATATCCGGCTACAACAACCCCTTCAGAGGAAGAGGTGAAAGATGTCGTCTGGGCCCTTGACGAACACAATACGCCTGGACCAGACGAGTTTTCAGGGGTTTTCTTCCGCACATGCTGGAACATCATCAAGGTGGACTTCCAGAATGCGGTCTTCGCCTTCCTCCTTGGAGCTACTTACCCCAGATCCATCTCGAGCACCAATCTGATCCTCATCCAGAAGAAAGACAACCCATAGACATTCCGTGACTTTCGTCCCATCAGTCTTTGTACCTTCACCAACAATATCATATCCAAGATTATCGCCTCCCATATTACTGGCCTTCTTCCCAAGATCATCTCGAAGGAGTAGAGTGGCTTTGTTTGGGAGAGAAATATCCAAGATAACATCATGTTGGCCCAAAAGTTAATTACCTGCATAAAGCTCCCAGCAAGAGGGGGCAACATAGCCATCAAATTGGACATAGAGAAAGCTTACAACAGACTGGACTGGCAATTCATGAACTGGGTCTTCAGAGCCTTCGAATTTTCTGAAATCTGGACCAACATCGTGTGGAGATCGATCAACAACTCATGGTTCTCCACAGTTATCAATGGTCAGGCGAACGGTTTCTTCAAATCGAGTCGCGGGGTTATGCAAGGAGATCCTCTATCTTCCACCATCTTCATCATTACGACAGATGCATTGAGCAGAAACCTTAATAAGATGGCAAGCACCCCCAACTTCCAGCACTATTATACCGCCAGCGGTTGCCCGATCATCACCCACCTGGCGTTCGTAGAAGATATCCTCATATTCTTTTTCGGAGACACTGGATCGGTGGAAGTAGTCCACGATACGCTTCAGAGATTTGCCGGGTGATCGGGCCAGAAGGTCAACCCGAAAAAAAGTGTTTTTTACACACACCACAAAATCAAGAGAGAGCAAGCGGCTAGCCTCTCCATCACCACCTCCTTCCCCATCAAGCATCCTCCCTTTTACTACCTTGGATGCCCCCTCATGTACGGTAAATTCAATGTCGGTATCTTCGAGAACCTGATCAATCGCATCAGAAAAAAACTCAAGGGCTGGCATAACGATACCCTATCCCAAGGAGACAAGATGATCCTCATCAATTATGTCCTCACATCTATTCCCATCTACACCCTGGCTGCGTGCTCCCCTCCAAAAAAGTTCTATCTTCCATCGAGAGTATCTTCAACAACTTTCTTTGGGGGCACAGCGGCTACAATGACAAGCACCATTGGGCAAGTTGGGATACCATGGCTCGTCCTACCTGAAAGGAGGGCATGGGTTTCACAAATCTTTCTTACATCATTAATGCCTTTTTGATGAAACTGTGGTGGACGCTCCGCATGAGTCAGAACTTATGGACCAGGTTCATGAAGGCCAGATACTTCAACCATATCTACCCGTCGACGGCCATCTCTAACAGTAGATCCTCAGCAGCTTGGCGTTGCATCCTTATCGGACGGTCTCTTACCGAACAAGCGATTCGCCTACAGGTGGGCAACGGTGATTCATCCCATTTCTGGAGCGTTAGGTTGGAGACATCTTGCTTTCCAACCTTTCAAGTGCCCCTAGGAACAACACTATCAAGGACTTGTGGGACACTTCTGATAACAACTAGAATTGGAACAAAATCTGGGTCTGGGTCGGGTCAGAGGCGGTCGATTACATCTGCCATAGCGGATTGACGACTGGGTCAGACACAGATAAGCTCGAGTGGTTGCCTGCAGTTGCCGGAGCATTCTCGGTTAGATCGGCCAGAAGAGTGATCCTTGGCAATACAGTGCCATCTCCATCCATTGTATCCTTCTGGCAGACATGCATCCCCAAGAAGTGGTCCTTCCTCATTTGGAGAGCCCTACGCAATATCCTACCCATTGATGACAATATCAACACTATCGGGTTTAGCCTTGCGTCAGCATGCACATGCTGGTCTGATCGTCAATCGGAAATAGTCAACCACATCCTCAGTCAAGGGGATCTCTCGGTCAAGGTCTGGAGAGTTCTTTCCTAGCATTGCAGAATACCTCATGGGGGCGACAACTTTCACGACCTCATGGCGACCTGGGCTTCCGTGTCCCATAGCCACCAGATCACAGCTGCCGTCGCTACATGGGTTATCTGAAAAAATTACAACATGGCGAGATATGAAGGCCACCAGTACACCGCAGACCAACTGATTTGGGAGACCGTTCGACAGTGCCGCAAACGGAGCTCCCTCCGTTCGTAAGGCCAGAAGGTCTTCTGGAACTCTTTCCTATCCCCGGCTTAGCCGTTTTGGTTTCTATTTTTCTCCTCTTTCGTCAGTATATGTGTGTAGGCTTCGGCATTTTACGACTTATGGTATACTTGTATATGTTCGACTTTTTTGGCCTTCATGAATAAAATGGGTTGTTGGTCAAAAAAAGAATATATATATATATATATATATATATATATATATATATATATATATATATATATATATACACACACACACACATATATATAGGGTAATGCTAGAATACAAGCATGTATCGGTACATCCCATACATTTGCATAATAAAATTGTGATAGTACAAGAAAGCCCTTATAATATGAACCATTAGATCAACAATCAATAGTTTAGATTTTGTTTGTATCGATACACTTTTGTATTTAAGAATTTTCTATATATATATAATTACTTACCTTCTTCCAGTATATATATATATATATATATATATATATATATATATATATATCCTAAATATTTTCATTGATTCCTCCTCAAGATTTTATTTCAATTGGAATTTGGTTATTCACGATGTACGATGAGCCCCTTTAAGGTTAAGCATCCATGGCTGAATGGTTAAAGCGCCCAACTCATATATATATATATATATATATATATATATATATATATATATATAAATATATATATATATATATATATATATATATATATATATATATATATATATCCAAAACTTACTTTATTGAATTTAAAAAGCAGCTACAGGGAACATCATACTAATTGTGATTACATTTCACTGTTGCCTTTTGGATTTGTCTATGAACTTTCCCGATCAGCTTATGCAGAGCAAATATGTAGCCTTCATATCTCCGTTTGTTATGATTCTTCAACAACACCCATATGACCGCTCACGTCACAATTTTCTTCTTATGTTTGTTCTTTTTATGCCACCAACCCTTGAGTCTATGAAGTAAGCTTCTCTCCCCTGCACGAACCTGGAAGTCCGCTCCAAAGAAGCCCAAACCTGACATGCCATGTCCACTTTGTTTAGAATATGTTCGATAGACTCCATCGAGCTTTCTTCACAACAATGGCATTTCGATGCCAAGCTAAACCCCAATCGAGCAATGTTATCATCAGTAGGTAACTTATTATGTAGTATTCTCCAAATTAGAACTGACCATTTTGTGGGGATACGTGAGCTCCATATATGCTTGAAGTGTGACATAATCGGATGTTGTGTACGAACCATGTCCCAAGTTGAGGCAACCGTGAAAGCCTTCGATTGTGAGTGCCCTCATCGCCAACCATCCATCTCCTCTTCTATGTATATGTCGACAAGAGAGTGGCCATGCAGTAATCTCTTCCGCACATGCGAAGCATTCGATGTAACCCCAACTTTACTGCCTGAAGAGTGAGCACAATACTTTGCTTTGAAGAATCTCATCCACACGCAATCTTGAGTTCTAAATTTCTGCCATAATTTTATTGTCATAGCATTCATGACGTCTTCTAATCTTTTGATCCCTAACCCACCCTCTTCTTTAGCTCTGGCTATCTTCTCCCAACCAAGCCAATTGCACTTGTGAGTACCATCCTGCAACCCCCAAAAGAAGCTCGAGAAGATGCTTTCCATATAATAGAGAACTGTAAGAGGAGGATTACAAGCTGCCAACGTATAAACTGGCATAGACGTAAGCACAGATTTAATTAGATTAAGTTTTCCTTCCGACGATAAGATCTTGTTATTCCATCCTTTGACTCATGACCTGATTTTGTGTAGAAGATCTTCACACATACCTCTATTATGTTGCCTGGCCATCAAAGGACAACCAAGGTAATTAAATGGTGGCGAGCCCAAAACAAACCCAATTCGATGAGCCAGTTCAGCCGCCCTCTCAGGTGGAGCTTTCTTCGACAGATAGATGGAAGTTTTTTCTATATTAATCTTCTGTCCCAAAGCAATTTCATAACGCATAAGGAGATCATGGATCATACCAATGGAGCGTAAGTCCCCAGCTACAAACAACAACACTTCATCAGCATATGATAGGTAAGTAATAGGTGGACATCCCCGCGGAGAAATAAAAGTTGAGTGTCTATCTATTGCCGGAAGAAGCTTCAAATTCCTGGATATAGCCTCCGACACTAATATAAACAATACAGGAGATAGAGGGTCTCCTTGCCGAACCCCTCTAAATGCTTGGAAATAACTAGTTGGCTCTCCGTTGATGAGAGGGGAGAACCATACGTTGTTCACAAGTCTGAGCACCATATCAACCTATTTGTTGTGAAACCCGAACCTTCTTAGCACATTCAGTAAGAAACGCCAATCTAATCTATCATAATCTTTCATCATGTCAAGCTTGATAGAAACAACCCCTATGCTTTTGATTTATTTTAACCATTATTTCTTGAGCGAGTAAGATATTGTCAACTATCTCTCATCCTTGGATAAAACCACATAGTTCTGGAGATATAAGTCGGGGGAGCAGAGGAGCAAGCCGCTGTGACAGTAATTTGGAAATGATCTTGTTCACTGTAGAACATAGGCTAATCTGTCTATAATCAGTGAAACCCTTGGGTTGCTTCACTTTAGGAATCAATACTAAGGAAGTATTAGTGATAGACCTAGGTAGAGAAAAGCCATCCATAAATAAACTTACCGCTTCAAGAATATCGTCTTCGATGATGTCCCAACACGACAAATAGAAAAGGCTAGTGAAGCCGTCAGGCCCAGAGGCGCTATGCTTGTCCATGCTCTTGATAGTGGAAATAAGTTCTTCCTTAGTTAGTTCATCAATCAACATGTCGTTGTCTTCCCCCGTTAGTAGATTTGGAATGTGTGATAGGAGCTCGTCATCCTCTCCAATCCCCCTCGCTCGTATAATACAGAATAAAACTCAATTACATATAAGTGCATGTCACTATGGTCCGTAATGATGCTGCCACCCTCTTTAGTGATGGAGTGTATTCTGAGCGACTTCTTCCTGTTAGAGACACATCCATTAAAAAAGCTATATTTTTATCCCCTTCTAGATCCAATTTCATCCACACTTTTTGCTTCCAAAATGTTTCTTCCTGCAACACCCATTATTTAAGATTGGCCATACCCTGAGCTAGATTCTGGCGGCTGTTAGATGAATTGTCTAGCTAATGTTAAAGCTCGGCCGCTAAAACCATATCCTCAGCATGTTTTACTGCTAGGAAAATATCCCAAACGTTCTGTGGCTCCAAGATGAAAGAAATTTTCTGCAAGCATCAAGTCAAAGTGAAACCCTAGTCAAGCCATTTCTGTGATCAAGTGAGTGCCATTCTTCATGCACTACTTGTTTAAAGTTATCATGTTTGACCCAAAAGTCGAGGAAGCGGAATTTTTTTCCTGTAGATGTATTAGCCTTGAACTGTACTGGAATTGGGGAGTAATCGAATTCTGTCTTATTGAGGTGATCGACAACCGATAGTGGGGTAAAGCTTTACCATGCATTGTCCATAAACACACGGTCTAATCGAGATCCTATGCGCTCTTCCTTGGATTTAAGCCAAGTAAAACAACTTCCTGTGTATTACAGTTTCGTCAAGCCTGCTTGCAACTGGAAATTGGCAAACTCGTGCATCGACATTTGGTTTGCGGGCAGTCCACCAATCTTTTCATCCGAGCGCAGCACCGCATTAAAATAACCACCAACAACCCACGAAGCACGCTGAGTTGATTGAATCTGCTAACCGACGACCTCCTTTAGTATTGTCACCATAAACCATCGAGAACATATCCACAGACGGAATCATATAACATGATACTGAAACTGTAAGAGCTTGATCGCAAGAGTCAATAGTCGAGATAGCGCAGCCCGACTTAGCCATAATCCATATATTACCCTGCTCATTTGATAGTGTACAAGAAAAACCCAACTTGAGATTGAAATAAGTGAATTGCTCCTTGTCCACCTTCGGCTCAATAATAGCCAAAAAATTTATTTTGTGCACTCGAATGAGAGTTTTGATCCTCTTAAGAGTCATATGGTTAGCAATACCATGAACATTCCAGATTAGAATGTTAAACATTAATGGAGCATGGTTTACCAGTTGTTGTAGTGCTTGCAGATGCACGAGTGACTCTATCTGACTGCTCCACTCCTTTTTTAGAATTGTTTTTACCTTTTTGGGTCATTGTCATAAGCTACACAGTTCCGGAACCGGTGGCATCCGCTTCCTCCTCCTGCGGCCTCGAGTCATCGGCTGCTTCCCATTCAATTTTATACACCCTATTGAGCACCTGCGTATCACCTTCCTCCGATTCAGTTTCTACATCAGCTCTTTCTCCCGCCACTTGAACCCTTGGTGCATTTGTTTGGATCTCTGGAGACGTTTCAGCCACCACATCCTTTTCTGTCTCCCTCAAAGCTGCTTTATGCTTGTCCGACCCAACCGTCGCACTCTGTGCCACTGTCCCATCCTCCATCGTCCTACGTATAGCTTCAGGTGATAAGACCGAATGGTGGTTAAGGCCCGTTGGTTCATTGGGGATCGAGCTTATACTATCCTCTATTTTCATGTGCTCAAATTCATCAGCTCTATTAGTATTTATGAGAGATTGGGATGGGGTGCTTTCTTCATTATTGTTCTCTAAATTAGTAAGGTTCTGACCCCCTTCTTTCTGCTGAAGAATTTTATTAACAGCTGGGAGAGTATTAGTTGGACATGTGTCACCTTCTTTACGACTTTCAATTGGATTTTCCTGTTTCTTCTCCTCTTGAACGAGAGACTTGCCTTTGTTCTTCAGTTTGCAGGCATTCGACATGTGTCCTTGATGGTGGCAATGTGAGCAGTAAAGTGGGATGCTTCTATACTCCATATTTTGCCAAAAGCTCCTTCCCCGAGGTAGGTTGATCCTAATTTTTTTGGATAGGCTTTGGAAGCATCTATTTGGACGAAAACTCTGGCCATACTAGGACGGGATAGCTCCTCTATCGCCCGATCAATTTTCAGCGACTTACCAATAGTAGATGTGATTGCAAACAAAGCTTCCTTCGCATATATATGATGTGGTAGATCGGGCAAGTTAACCCAGACATGCGTAATCAAAGATTCAAACAAAGACAAGAAATTAGCATCCCACTTAAAAATTTGCATCGGAGCACGAGCAATGAACCTTTTGAACAAAGCCGCAGATAGTCAGCTTCCACAGAAGGTCGAATAAATATGTGTTTGTGATCAATGACTCAGCTTTGATGGCCCACTGGATTTCAAATCCTGAGAGGGCTTTACGGACCATTTCTATGGGATGTTTACTATAGGAGAATTTCTCGATGAGGGCAAAGCGCAGGGGAGAAACGAGGGATTGTTCTTCTTCTTCGAAAAAAGATATCGCTGGAGTACCTTTGTAGGAAGACACAAGCCTCACGGCCGGTCGAGGAGTTTTCTCCACCCGACCGACGACGACTTCAGTGAAGGACTTGGCCGCCATCACGGGGGGACGTCGGCCCGGCTAGAGGCTAAGCCGGAGTCGGGGAAGAAAGGAGATCTAGAAGAATCGTGCATAGTGCTCTCTAATATATATATATATATATATATATATATATATATATATTTGGAACCAGGTACTTTTATTGATATAATATTCGTATTACATACATCCAACTGCCTACCTGGCAGTTCCCATTCCTCTTACATCTTGTTCAATGTTGTGTAGTATCCCTATCGTCACTGTGCTATTGCCCTCAAATACCCTGTTGTTTTGTTCTTTCCAAATGTGCAAGACTACAAAAGCTAGCCTAATACAAGCTTCTTTGTACCATGCGGCCCCGCATCCTTTGTGGTTTTTAATCCTCTGTATCGCTCCTTCAATATCTTTATTTGTTCTATCTGTCAATCCTATCTTGTATGTTTGTTGGCTCCAAATGTCTCTGGCCGTAGGGCATCTGAAGAATAGATGATCGATGGATTCTGTGTCTCTTTGGCACAACAGACACATTTGATCCGTTATCTGTGCCCCAAAGTGCTGTAGCCCATCTTTCGTCATCAGTCTTTTAAGTACAAGCTTGCATAAGCACAGTTGTATTTTGAGAGGGATCTCCGTCTTCCAAACAACTTCTCCGTTGCTCATTTTCTCATGTGTCACTCTGATCTTGTCGCACATGGCTTTGGAGCTAAACTTGGCATCCATTGTGTCTGCCCATACCTATATATCCCGTTCAAGGGATTCATCGACCTTGTATTGCTGGATTTGTGCCGCGGCATGCCTTGCCAGTCGGTGTGTTTCCGGAGTCCATCTTCCATCGCTGATGATACATCGTACCCTCTCACCTTTTCTATCTTTTTGGTCCATGTGTGGGCTAATGATTTGCAGTAGGCTCTTCTTGCCTATCCATGGATCTAGAGATAGATCGGTGTTGCGGCCATCGGCAAACACTCGTGTGATGTGTTGTTTGATCTCTCTTCTGCAGCAAAGCATATGTTTGAAAGTCATCGATTCGTTGTTGTTCTGTCTAGATGCCCAAAAATTGGTGCCCCGAAGGTATCGATTTTTCATCCATTCCGCCCAAAGTAAATTTCCCTAGACGAGCCTCCAAGCGAGTTTAATCTCTGTAATTTTACTTATCATCTCCATTGGCCGGATGACTTAACTGCCTACCCAAAAGAAGGTAAATAATTATATTGATCCCAAGGTAAGGAGGACTTAACTGCCTACCTCCCCGAATAACCCAATTACAACCCACATTACTACATTTTGTACTATAATGGTAAATGCTATGCATATTTGGACCAAACCGACCAAATCGAACCAAACGAAGTCGAACATGTCAGTTTTCAACCGAAACAATAGTTCGATCGAATTGGTTCGACTGGAACTTTTAAAAAATTGATCCGTTTGGTTTGGTTCACGGTTTGGTCAGTCATCAAAAAATCATTTAGAACCGAACCAAACCAGACCCAGTTAGTAACAATATAAAATTATATTCAACTCATCCATATTATTGTATCTCATACAGTTTTGATGGAGCAGCCGCTCATAAGCCTCATCTATGTCTCTCTCCCCCATTTGTTTCCTCTATTTCTCTTTCTCTTCATAACTCTCCCTCTCCCTTGAGTTCAATATCTCCACTTTCTCCGTCCGTCCTCCAGCTAGTTGGGAGCTTGAGCTCCGCCCATCTCCGCCAATCTCTTCCTCACCCTCAGCTTTGAGTAATATCGTGACTCTCTAATCTCCTCTCTCTCGAGATTCAAGACATGTAAGTGGTAACATATAGTGGTATATTTATTTTCCATCTTTAATTCATAGATCTATAGATGATGTAAGATAAGGATTTGCTTTTGAGAATCAATTTGGATTTGTGAAAGAAATTTATTATACAAGTTATTTAGTAGATTAATGGAAAGTTTTATAGAAATAAAGAGGGCACGTACTACTACATACTACATGGTTTTCTCAAATGCTTTTACTGTCATAGAAATATGAGTTATTTGGCAACATTAGTATTTTGTGAGAGAGAATAGCATGAGATGGTTTTTGTGTCCACTTTGGTATCTCATACAAATATTTGTTCCATATAAGAGATGGTTAGGGTTTCTTTTTATGTTAATTTACTTTCTTCTTGTATGTTTATTTTTTCAGACAAAAAATATGGAACGAGCAATTTTCTTCTGAATATGTTCATAACAAACACAATGTTTATATGTTAATTTTTAATTGTGTTAGTTTATTTTCTACTCAATTTTCTTCTGGATATGCTTACACCAAGTGCAAGTGATTTTTTGTCAATTTATTTTTTGCTCAATTTTTTTCTAAATATTTTTAATTAATATATTATATATTAATATATAATAGGGGCAAGTTTATTTTCTACTCAAGTCAAGTTACTTGTCAGTTGTCACTGTGGTCATGGCTATCTCATCATCATCTTTTTCTATAAGATAATAAGATAAACTGAACTCTAATGCTTTTTATTTTCCTCTATTATATTTTTGTGTGTGTTTAGTCAAAATTTGAAATATTTTGTTACGCATCTAGCTTCAACTCCTGTTTGCAATGCAAGTGCAAGTGAAACGAATCCGATATCAAGTTTAAGTCCAACGGACTGTTGCGAATGTGGTGTGACCCGAACCAGAGTTGGCCAGTGAGGTACGATATTGAATTATGCCCATATGTCTTAAAAGAGAATTCTCATGTAATGTCACGCCCTGAGTCGACAAACCATTCGTCCCCGGTGTTATTATGCCGAATCGATTGTCCTCGCTAAGGCGTGATGTCGTACGAGTCTGGAATTGCACTCGTACAAGGCAAGAATGTTACGTTGATTTTTATATTAAAACACCAAGTTGAAACTTCACAAATCATATCAGAATATAAGGCACAGTTTAGGAAGATAGAAATATGCTTTTCGTTCATAACTTGCAGCGAAGTGCAAATCGTAATTATATTGGATGCAGTTGTGGCTACATTGATTGAAACAAAAGAAATATACTCCACAAGCTGCCTAAACTAACACTTTTCGTTCCATACATTCGCCCTTTAATACATAAGCCTTCGATGAATTGGCTTGAAAATACTTCAGAATAGGAAGAGCTTCAAAATGCCTCTCCGCACTTCAGCTTCTGTTTAGAGCTCCCGACGCACCTGGGAAATTGGGGGAGGGGGTTAGCACACTTGCTAAGTGGACGAGACGAACCCACTCGTCTAAACCGACTCTGATTGTTAAGGTAGACTTGCTTTAGAGTTTTCTTTCTATTAAGAACTAAATGAATTCAGTTCATATCGATAGCTATCTTTGAAGTAATAAGGCATACAGTAAAACATAGCAATTTATCATAGTTCTTACCATGGCCGTACTCGTCCCTGCATAAAAATAGAGATAATACTTACTACCTGCATAAGACAATAGGTGAGCATGTTTCTATCTTATATGAGCGATCACTGGTGTTACACACCATGTGGGACTATCTCAACGGCATTTTGGCCCGTTCAGTCTAGGTTGCAAGCTTGACTGACGGTCCTGCAATGCTCAGTGTCGAAGCACAATTATTCATTCCCCCTAGGTTAGTTCGATTTTGATGCCCCAGATACCTATTCGAAGAAAATCAAACTTGTGCACAAGCTTTCCATGACCATGCCAATGTGTGAACAATTTAATATATGCAATCAGATTTGTATAGCGCAGACAATATTGAATGACATTATCATTTCTTCCAACTCATGCAACGATTCATTTTCCCAAAGTCATACTCCCGATTTAGCGTCCCGTAGGCTCCAAATTGCCTGAGGCATCATAACCCATGATCGAAGTTCCATATAATTTTGCAGCACGTGAAATAGTCTATCTTTTTATTAGAACCTTAAACTTTCTCATTTATGTACAAAACTTGTATTTTAAGAGTAGATTACTCTAAATCGATACATTTTTTTTCGAGTTCTTGACCTTAGTAGATTGGCATGCATTTAACTTGGCATCGTCGATTTGAATGAATTCGAGACAAAGGAATTTCGTTTGCGGGACAGAGTAAAAAAAAGGGGCCGAATCACCAACAAAGTTCTTTGATCGTGTCGACTGTCGAAGTGCTTCGCAACGTTCAAGCTTTAGTTAGGCGAGCTCTTGCAATGGCACCAACACTTAGTTAGGATTCCTTCTTTATTCCTTCGCTTTCATAGATTGCATTCAGAAAATGATGCGAAAGCACTTTCATCAAAACCAAGCGGCAAAAGCTCGAAGAAAACTATATAGCGGTCCGGTCCCATCGAAGGGACTCTTATATAGAGCTCACTCGCCGAGATGCAGTCCGCTGCATATAGTACTTATTCCAACAGAAGTCGTTCTATTAGTTGGATCGATTCTCGTAACATCCATCCAAATCGATTTGATCGATACTGCAAGGTGTTATCGTTTACCGAGCTCAACGATAGAGTCAGATGGCCAAGTTTCCGACCGATCTGACTTGGGGTAAGCAAATTATGAAGTCCATCACCTATCGAAAGCTGGGTACTACATAATATACCACTAAGAAAAAGTATCGTCCCGAAACTTAAGAATAAGGGTCTGACCTTAAATTAGACAAACAACAAAGGGTACTTCTCCTTCATCTCCGCCTCTATTTCCCACGTTGACTTTTCAACTGAATGGTTCCGCCAAAGCATACGGACCAAGAACATCGACTGATTTCGTAATACCTTCTCCTTACGGTCCAAAATTTGAATAGGCTCCTCCAAGTAAGACAAGTCAGTACGTAGCTCCAACTGATCGAAGCTAACCACGTGACTTGGATCGTGCACGTATTTTCAAATTTTTAAAACGTAGAAGACATTGTACACATCAGCCAAGGCGGGAGGTAGTATGATCCGATTAGCAACCATTACAATTCGCTCGATGATCTCAAAGGGGCCTACAAATCTCGGGCTTAATTTGCCTTTAATGCCGAACCGTATCACGCAACGCATGGGCGTTACTTTCAGAAACATATGGTCCCTGACCAAAAATTCTAGCGGTCGTCGTCGAAGATCTACGTAGCTCTTTTGTCGACTTTGCACGATACAGAGTCTATCTCGGATAAAGCGGACCTTTTCGACGGCCTGCCCCACCAATTCCGGTCCGAGCACTTGTCATTCTCCGACTTCGTCCCACCATATTGGAGAACAACACTTCCTCCCATAGAGCGCTTCATATAAAGCCATCCAAATTCTCGACTAGTAACAGTTGTTATATACAAACTCTGCAAGCGACAAATGCATATCCCAACTAGTCTTTAGATCGATCGCACACAGACGCAACATATCCTCTAAGATTTGATTTACCCTTTCCGTCAGACCATCTGTCTAGGGGTGGTACGCAGAACTAAAATTTAGTTTGGTCCCCATCGCCGCTTGCAGGCTCATCCAAAAGCGCGATAGGAATCGTCCGTCTCTGTCCGAAATTATTGAGGCCAGTTGTCACAACCCGCACCCAGTGTAGGGGCATGAGAAGTGGGTACGCCCAGCCTACGCTATAGTATCGACGGTATAACGCTGTTTTAGGTCACTATCACAAACTAAATACAATATGATATACTCTCCGAACGGAAGACAAATCACAGAAGGTACATCTCAATCACAATCTAACAGTACAACAAATAGGACATACAATAGCAATTTTTATATAGCGTTCAAGTGTCCCCGCTATAAAATGTTATCAACAACAACATTCTTTTTATAGTACTATAAAAATATCTATCTATAGCATTTCCTGAATGTTGTAGAATCTATAACATTCATCTTCCCCCCAAAATTTTTATTTTGGCGACCGACCCCTCCATCCCGTTTAAAGTGTTTCCCCAATCTCTCTCTTCCTCCCTCACTTCTCACACAAACATAAAACTCTCTCTCTCTTTATATATATATATATATATATATATATATATATATATATATTAAATATATATATATATATATATATATATATATATATATATATATATATATATATATATATATATATATATTAAATATATATATATATATATATATATATATATATATATATATATATATATTCCTCCCTCACTTCTCACACAAACATAAAACTCTCTCTCTCTTTATATATATATATATATATATATATATATATATATATATATATATATATATATATATATATATATAAATATATATATATATATATATATATCTTTCTGACATCCCCCGATCTCCGACGGGAGCGGGTCGACGATCTCGTTGAAGCTGACGTCAAGCACCGTCAGGTTCATGAGCATTCTGATCCCCCTTTATTATTCTTCCACTTCTTCCTTTTTATAAGGTTTATAATTTAGGGGTTTTCTTGATTTGTATCAAAAGGTTATAGAATCAATCAACATCGGTATGCTTCGACCATCCCGGTCAAGGACTTAGACCATCTCAAGGCTAGCCATACCGTGGAGGATGCACTCTTCCTTTCTTTGGAGCAGTCGCTGTTTGTCAGTGGCACAATCTTCGTGTTGATCTAAAATAAAACTCTGTACTGCGTCAGCAACTTCTCCCCCGACCCCGCCATTGGCCTTCTCTCCGTCCGCCTCGACCGGCCATGCCTGGCCGAGTATGACCAGGGGAACCCCATCCAATCTGACTCCATGGAGCTCTTTCTGGAACAGTGCAAAATTATGCCATCCAAGTGTTTGTTCATTTACCCCTATGAGCAACAATATTATCAGTACAAACTCTTATGAACTATTTATTTCATATATGCATGGTTATGTTTGATTCTTGGTGTATGGCTTTTATTGCAACATATTTTTCTCTTTATTTGTGTTACATTGTAACACAAGGGCGTGCAGATATACTTACAGATGTATTTTGATACTTCCCTTACAATATTGAGCTTAGCAATCACACAAGGTGTATTAGAGGCATGCTAGATTTTCAGCTGAGGCACTTGTAAGTATATTTTTACCTCTATTCTGTATATCTAGCCTTCATTTTTCTTTGTGTACTTTAGTATTCAAATTCAACTTGAGTTATATTAATAAATAGAAATCTTATATGATTCTACAATTGAAATATGTGAAACATTGCGGAACAACTATATGTTTTCGAGTGCAGCCTGGGAAATGGATAATTTAGGCTGCATCATGTTGCTTATTATATGTGGTTGAAGTTCAAAGTAGTGTTTAATTTAAGCACTTATACACTTCACCATTTCTACAAAAATTATATCTTTGATGGGGGTCTTATTATATATGTGGTTGAAGTTCAACGTAGTGTTTAATTTTTGATACAATTTTGAGCATATACTACATTTTGAACAACTAGTCCACTAATTTAAGGTAATTGGGTTTGGTTCTGAAGACTATATATGTCGTCTTTGCAAACATTTTTTAACAGAGGAGATACTACATTCTTTTCATACATTTGATGACTCCTCATTTGGCAATTAAAACACAAAACATATTTGATGTTGAACATTTCCATGGGAGCATTATATCCCTTTCTATATTCTAATTAACTGCTACTTTACTTGTTGATACACATATTTCTTCATTGTGTGTGTTGATCTTTCCTTAAAGTTTTCAAAAGTAAGGATTTTGGGCAGATTTGTATCCATATAATATTTTATCCAGTATCCTGTTTTACAAGTAAAGAGAGCGACAAGTTCTTGATAACAGGTTATCCAAAATCTAAGAGCATAAATAAGCTTTTGGGATTGCACTGCTAGCTAGCCACTTTTTGTAAAGAAACAAACCCTTCCTGGATACTCTTGGAGTCCTAGCATCTTTTATTTATTTTCTAAATACAACTTGGAGGATCCTATTAATTTAAACGTTCTAATTCCAGTCTAATCTTGGTTTGGACAAGATGCATTTTATAATTTATTGTATTCTATCGATTAGAATCCTAGCTGCATCTATTTTCATCAGTAACCTTGCATATTACAAGTTGAAAAAAATCAGTAATTCATTCTGGATTATGGACATTGCTTTGAATTTCTTCCTGGAATTTTCATACACTACTGCAATGAAGCTTATATGGTTCACTGCAACTGCTTAATGAAATCAGGTTAATTTATCAACAGACATACATCTTTGTTGTATTTCGGGTTGATTTCAATCTTAATTTCTTAATTTTTACCCAGAAAAGGATTTAGATGGGGAGTGTTTTGTCCAACCCATTCTTCCACTAGAGCAGGGTCATAGAGGGAGCAATATTGATATTGATGCTTGCGACAAAGAAGATGAAGATGAAGTCGACGATGTAGAAGAATAATTAATTCATGTCCTTTTTGGACCAAAAAAGGTATTGAAATTACTTTCAAGTCCAATTTAATTTGTCTATAGGGGTTAGCAAACAGTCCTAAACATACTGATGCAAAAATTCTAGCTAAAGATTTTCTTATATATATATTTGAAGTTGTTTATATAAGCTCCATATACTGGTGTTAGTGTCTTGAAATAACACATTATTAGTTGTCATCTGCAAAAAATTATTGGTCTGTGTTGTTTTCAATAATCTGTTGCACTCAAGGGTAGCTTCCTACCGTACAAGGAATCAGTTATCTCAAGATAAGAACATGCATTTCATCACTACAATTTTCTCGTCCTTGCCACTTTCAGGTTCTCTTATGAGTGCGTGTTACCATGTCGATATGTTCTGACTCTTAAATGTAGTTGCATAAATGCTTATTGTATAGGACTGCATGGGGGTCATACTTTTTGCTGGAAAACTTAGTCCAGTAAGCAGAGTTCATAATCACTTATGTTAAATGTAAATAGGACAACTATTTGTTGCTACCTTGACTTTGAGTGAGTATTAGGATTAATCTAGAGCAAGAACAAGTAATACCTAATTTGTGACTCTTCAAGAACTATGTTCTTTTTGGTGTGCCTGATTTGTGGTACATTTTCTATCCAAAACATGAAAAGAAAGATCAACTGGTAAGGAGATCGTAGGAGACAAACAAATACTTAGAAGAAATGAAAGAGAAGCATAAAGAATGTAAATAAGGAGAAATCTACCAAATTCAGCCAACCTTTGTTCTAATCCGATACATCAAGGAAACTTGGTTCTTTCTTGTGAAATTTGGGGATAACCAAATGGTTAGCACATCTCATAGAATAGATGAGCAGGAGTTGGTGTTCCTAAAGTTCCCAAATGTCGAGGGTAACTAGTGGGCCCAGAGTGAGAGGATAAGATGAAGGACTGTGTGAGAAAAGGTTGTATGAAAGTCTCACTTAAAATACCTTCAAGAGTTTGATCCTCATATGTTTCCTTCTCGCCCTTTGATTTTGTATGTAATACTTATCAAATTGACCTAGGTAAATTGAAGAGGCCTACCCTAATGTATTTCGAACAAGGTAAAGTGCCCTCCGTTGTAACCGTAAATCAAATTAAATTTGGTAATACTTGCAATAACCATACACATCATTTAGCTTGTTTTGAATTAACCAGTTGATTTGAGATTTCTCTTCCGAATTAATTTAAACCTCAAGTTAACAGACAGTTGATTTTAGGAGCTTAAGGTTAACATAAAGGATGGGACAGTTGAATGGAATAATAATGTAAACTTGGTATTGGCATTCACATTATGCTTGAGTTTCATTTGCTTTGCTTTGTACTAATTTTTTTAGTTTTATTTGCTTTGTACTACTTTTTCTAACAGTTATTTGACTTTGTTGTACAACTGTCATTTTGTTCTGCAGTCGGTGTAAACTTTTTTTTATTGTTATAGAGTAATGTATTTTCTTTTCAATCTTGTGTAGGTTGGTGGGTAAATTTTTGATGGTTGTGTATAGCTAGAAGGAAAAAGGCGATTGAGCTGCATTTTGGCCTACAGATATTTCATAAATGGAATGGTTTATTTTGGACTACTAGGCATACAACTACTTTTTGTACACTACCAGAATAATGCAATTTAGCGATGCCTAAAGACGTCGCTAAAACACCTAAAGACGTCGCTAAACAATTTTAGCGACGTCTTCCTCTTGTCGCGGAAACCTTAGTCGCTATTTGGAAAGACGTCGCTGATCGTCGCCAACACCGATGTTTATCGACGCACAGATACGTCGGTAATATACCGATGTTTACCGTCGTTTCGTCGATGAACTAGCAACGTTTATGATGTCGCTATACGTCGGTATTCCCTGGGAAAATTACCGATATTTTTGCTGTCGCTATGCGTCGGTATGTCCTGGGTAAATGAGGTAAAATCCTGGGATATGTAGCGACGTCTACCGACGTTTATCGACGCATACCGATAAAACTAACGTCGCTATACGTCGGTAACCTGGCAATATATGCCAGTTTAGCGACGTCTACCGACATATCGTGCCGCCGGAAAGCGTCGGTAAATGTCGGTAGACGTCGCTAAATTTGAAAAAAATAAATAAAATAAATAAATTGCAGTATGCAGTTTTCTCCACAGAATCATTTTCTTCCTGCAGTTTAATCTGAAACACATTACACAAGCATATTTTATCCCTGGGTTCGCGACCCCTTCAGTGGAACACTCAACACCGGTAAATTAACATCCAAATGAAACGAATAGTCTAATACAAAAACAATCCAGTACAATCCAGAAATTGACACAGTACTAATTCATATATGTAGTCCAATACAAATAGTCTAATACAAAAACAACCCAATACAAATAGTCCAATACAAATAAGTACTAATAGCTAATGAGAACCACGCAGCTCACGTAAACGCTCAGTAATACGATTACGCAACCACCTCGAATAAGTGGGATCGACGGCGGCAGAAGAGATGTAGTCCATTTCAAGTGCTGCATGAATAGAACTCCCGGTCTCTCTAGCTACCGGTGCTGGATGAATGGAACTCCAGATCTCACTAGCAACCGGTGCCGCTTCCTTCTTAACAGTAGGAGGACCACTTCAGCAATCTGTGTTTCCCTTAAACGACATGCCGCTGCTCGGGTCATGGGTGCTATCTGGTAAAATCAATATTCACAGGGGGAGCGGTTGAAAATGAATGAGAGAACTATTAGAGAATTACATAAAACTTAATAGAACTAAAATACAGTAGTAGACAAATAAATGAGAGAACTATCAGAGAATGTACTCGTCTGCTACTCTGAAAAGTGTAGTGTAATATCAGATGTGATACTTGAGTATCAATGCGATACTCGAGTATCGGTATTGTGATTGCGATACCGATACACATAGGAATGGTCTGATACTCAGAGTATCGGTATCGGACCATTCCGTATTGCGAGGGGAACAACACTATATCGTTGATAGCGAGATAGATAGAGAGAGAGACACAACTAAGTTGCACTTGAACTTTAACTAAGTAGCACTTATAACTAATGTACAAAATCACCTATTGATACGATGCAATAATCGATTTTAATTACAGTAATACAAAATGACAAAAATTTAATACGTATAAAGAATTAGAAAACTTACATAAGCTTTGGCAGCCATCTTCTTCGTCATCTCTGTCCAGAAATCCGCTCTGAGTCAATCCTTTGCCCCAGATCTCGAGTGGACATCCTTGAGTAGAGCTCGAGCGAGAGGTTCCTGACAGCATGGTGGTCTCCTTTGTCAAAGGATTCTTGCTCGTCCTACAACCAATGAAAAATTTCTTCATTTCTAATATCTTGAATATAAAACTCTGTTTCACATTTGGTTCTTATATACCAGAAGGTAGAGCCAAATGTGAAGCAGAGCTTCATATTCAAGAGATTAGAAATGAAAAAAATTTGATTGGTTGTGGGACGAGCACGGATACTTTAACAAAGGAGACCACCATGCTGTCAGGAACCTCTCACTCGAGCTCTACACAAAGGATGTCCACTTGAGCTCCGGGGCAAAGTTTTGGCTCAGAACAAGAATCTGTTGACGGAGCACATCCACCATCTGTAACTGAGAGAGACCCATATGAGTAGGACGTATACTCTGATAATATCTCCTCTAACACTCAATCCCACTACTAATATCATTCTAGTAAAGGTGATCTCTCAGAGTATACGTCCTACTCAGATGGATCTCTCAGAGTATCCTCTCCGGTTGGTTGTCGAGCCATAGGGTACAGTCTCTCCCGGTGATTACATGTCATTATCTACATTAATGCTTACCTATACATTACATTTCATATGTTATCCAAACATTGCATTTATAACTTGCATATATCCATGTATTCCTATTTGCATACATATATGCATATTGCATTCATATGTGCTTACCAACATGCATGACATTACACATATATCATTCATTACATACACATGTTGTGTGTCCAAGTATTTCAGGGAATCAATGCAAGGTGAGTAAAACTATAGGGTGTGTGTAGTGGAGAAACAGGGAATATGTTAGTTCTCAGGTTTGGATGAGTGTGACTGAAACAGTGATGTGTGTGCAAACTGACAGAAAATCATATAGAGTAATGGGTGTAATGTGACAGGAATTAATATGGAATGTGTGTGTATGTGTGTAACATAATGTGTAATAGAAAAACAATAGACAGGTTGTGTCAAAATTAGTGAAATTTGCACTTAATCCTGATCATTAACATCAATAATTCATTTAAAAAGTTCAATAAAAAAACTCAGAAAATCGAATTTGTAAACTATGTATCACGAAAAATGGAAAAACCTTATTTGAAAACCAAAATACAGTTAATAACCAAATTTATTGGTTGGTAACAAGGACACACGTGCACGTATCTCCCAAAGGGTCTGTGTGTCCAACCAAGTAGACACAACCGTGTCCACGATACCAAAATCACGACACGAACACACACGCAGTGTACCGCCTCGTGCACGCATGCACACGCATCTAGCACACGACACAAGCCACATGGTGATACGTGGCCGTGCACACGTGTACGCCAGGGGTAGGGCTACATGTCCAGTGGCCTGATGCGTGTCCAAGTCGTGTCATGTGTAAACCCAAACTTATCCCAAACTGGTATGTAAATACATAAATCACCCAAACTCCTAACTCAAAACTCACCCAAACTCCCAAACAATATACAACATTCAATTATATAGCCTATTTATATAAATACGAAAATAATGTAAGAATCATATCAGTCTACAGGACTAACATTTAGGTTAGGGTTTACCTAGTCGGGGCCGGTGGAGCGGGTCGTCGAGGGGGCAGAGGGTCGCCGGTGGGGAGCTGGAGATGAGGGTGAGCGGGTTCGCCGGTGGGAGCAAGGTCACCGAACGGGGTCGCGGAGGGTCAGGGGCCGAGGGGGGAGAGTCGTCGAGAGGGAAGGGGGTCGCCGGAGGCCGAAGGGGGAGGGGGTCGCCCGAGGCCGAGGGGGGAAGGGGTCGTCCGAGGCCGAGGGGGAAGCGCGCTTTCGTTTAGAAAATTTTTGATCAAAAAATAATGGGGGGAATGAAAACTGAAAGCCCTCTATTTTCAATTTAGCGAAGTCAAACATATACGTCGGTAAACGTCGCTAATATTGGTGAAATTAGTAACGTTACAGTAGTTACGTCGGTAAACGTCGCTAATATTAGTGATATTAGGGACGTTCGTCGACTTATCCGTGACATATGTTTTCTTATACACAAAAAGTCGCAAAATGTCGCCGATCGTCGGTAATAGTTACGTATTGCGATGTTTATAGAGTACGTCGCTAATTCCTTAAACGTTAGCGACGTTTTAATAAAATTTTGCTAATTGCGTCGCTAATATGACTTATTCTAGTAGTAGTACATCTTGAATGTTTTAACGACAACTACTTTTTGTACATCTTGAATGTTTTAATAAAAAATATTCATATTTTGGCAAACCTTTTCTATATCTTGATTGACCGAAATGGAAGTTGCAATTGAAATTGTTGAAATCAAAATTACGATTTAGCATGAATTTCTATGGCTATATGTGATACAAAACCGGTTATTCAGATATGAATTTGTGTAGCAGATTTATAGCACTCATAACATATAAATGTAATAGCGTTTCCAAAACTGTTGGCCTCTATCATATAGCATATGACGAAAGCTATAATAAGTCAAACCATCTACATCATTCATGAACGCTATCATTCATCAACAGCATTATTGATCTTCTTACAGTTCGTGTATCTTACTCTTTTGCATGCTTTACATTTCCTGCCATGATATGAACTGCGTGAGATATATTGTGCTCGTTCCTGTCCGGACTGGACCAGTTGAAAATATTACAGATGACACCGAGAATTTTTGTCCTACGTACTATAGAGCAACCCTAGACGACACTTTCGAGCTAGACTCTCAGGAGGACCCAGCTCTAGCTGATGATATCACCCCTACTCCCTAGACTAGTTTAGTTAGGTGCGCTTTATCTTATTTTGTTGTTGTCATTTTAGACTTGAGATGTATTACATTTTGTTGTTGTTATTGTGTCGTATAAACACTTAGACTTATTTCCCTTTCTGTTTGTACTTCCTTTGAGATTATCATATCTATCATATCATGTTATTTCTACTTTACACTACAACAAATATGGCCTACAATAGCATGCACGGAATGCTATACAAAGCCTTATATAGCGTATTCTGTCTGCTATAATTGTCTACGCTATAGTATGTGAACGCATATGACCGCTATAATATTATAGCGTTCTTGAATGCTGTAGATGGATTATAGCGTTCATGTATGATGTGGATGGTTTATAGCGTTTGTGAATGCTGTAGATGCTTTATAGCGTTCGTGAATGCTGTAGATTGATTATATCATGTCTACATCTCCAGTTATATCAGCGTCAGTATATCCAACCAAATTTGACTCGCCACCACCAAAGGAAAGTCTCCAATTGGTAGTGTCCTGAAGGTACAATAAAACTCACATGATCGTAATCTAATGTACCCTTCCAGAATTGGAAAGATACCTGCAAACTGTGCCAACTGCGTGAGCGATGTCTGGCCTCATACACACCATAGCATACACGAGGCTTCCCACAGTTTAAGCATATAGAACTCGTTCCATATCTTCCTTTTCGTCATCGGTAGATGGACACAACTTCTCACTGAACTTAAAGTGAGCTATAAGGGGATTACTCACTTTCTTCGACCCATCCATCCCGAAAAGCTGAAGTACCCGGTGAATGTACTTCTTTTGGGATGAGTGTAGCAACTTGGACTCTCTCTCTCTCTCTCTCGGTTGATCTCTATCCCAAGAATAGTCTTCGCTATACCCAAATCCTTTATAGAGAAGGCCGCGCCTAGTTGGTGCTTCAACTTCGCTATCCTAGTGGCATTCCGACCCACTAGTAGCATATCATCAATATAAAGCAGTAAAATGATGAAATCATCATCGATAAAGTTTTCCACAAATACAGAGTGGTCCAACATCATCCGTGCATAACAATGCTCCTTATAAATTACTCGAACTTCCTGTACCACTACCTCGGAGCTTACTTCAGACCATATAAGCTTTTTCTTAGCCGACAGACAAGTGTGACGTGCCCTTCTCATAGAATCCTTCTGGCTGCTCCATGTACAACTCTTCTACAAGATCATCATAGTGGAATGTTGTCTTTATGTCCATCTGCTCGACCTCCAAAGTCAAAACTGGCAGCCAATGCTAGCACCACCCGAATAGACTACTGTTTGATGAATGGCAAAAAGATCTCATTATTTTTTATGCCTTTTTGATGACTGTAGGCTCTAACTACCAGCCTTATTTTGTATCGATGGCAAGTAGCATCATCTGTCTTCTTCACTCTGAAAAACTATTGATTTTCAAAGTCTTCTTACCCTTTGGAAACCGCACCAGATCATAAGTAGAGTTGGCCGGTAAGGAACTCATCTCCTCCTGCATAGCCTCCATCCATTCCTGCCTGTTTTTGTCGTCCATAGCCTCTACAAAAAATTTAGGCTCTCCCCCGTCAATCAGCAGCACAAACTCATCTGGTGAGGATCTCGTAGATGGTTGACGCTCTCTATCGTTCCTCCTCAATGGAACCACTGGAGCTAGCTGTATATCAACAGCCTCCTCCACTTCAGACTCTACCTCCCCGGTATGCTCATCCTTCTGAGGATTATCCTGACCACCATCAGTAGGATGATGATCAAGGTTGGGAGCAACTCCATGTACTGGCTCCACCGTAACTGGATTCTTTACGATGTCCTCTAGGAACTACTCGAAGTTAAATTACTCTAACTCAGGCAATTCCTTATTCTCAGAAGGTATCTTGGAATCCTGAGTGTTGGTAATGGCCTGATCCTCGACGAATACCATGTCCCTGCTTCTGTAGAGCTTTTTTTCTACGGGGTTGTAGAGTCTATAGCCAAACTCATCCCGACCATAGCCAACAAAGATGCACCGTCTCATCTTCGGCTCAAGTTTGGATCTCTCGTCCTTCGGTACATGTACAAAGGTATTACAACCAAACACTCGTAGGTGATTATATGATGGATCTTTGTCATACCATACTTTGTTATGAACATCACCTTACAAAGGAGCAATAGGAAATAAATTAAGAGTATAAGTAGCAGTGTAAAGTGTCTCACCCCAATAACTACGTAGTAAGTTTGCCTCTGATAGCAAACACCGTACCCTCTCCATCAATGTTTTGTTCATTTGCTCTGTTAACCATTAAGCTAATATATCTTTGGCAAACTTTTCTTGTGTCTTATCTCTTGCTTTCTGCAATAAGTATCAAAGGGACCAATATACTCGCCGCTATTGTCTGACCAAACACATAGCAGCTTCATGCCCGTCTTCTTTTCAACAGAGGTCTGAAACTCTTTAAAAGTTGGAAGCACCTGATCCTTGGTCTTTAAGTCATAGACCCAAACCTTTCTAGAACAATCATCAATAAAGGTTGCAAAATAAGAAGCACTACCAATGGATTTTACCTTCATAGGACCGCAGACATCTGAGTGAATCAACTCGAGCAACGCCAGCTTCCTCGAACATGGATGGCTTTAGAAAGACACCCTATTTTGCTTCCCCACTAAACAGTACGTGCACTTCTCCAATTTTATAGACTTTAGTCCTAGAATCACCTTTCTGATCACCAAGTAGCTCATCTCCTTCTCGTTGATATAGCTGAGCCTCCTATGCCATAACTCGATAGACACATCGGTAGCTGCGTTCACCCCCTGTGCTCCATGTGCACTTCTTTCCATATAAAAGAGTATGAACTTCTTGCTTCCTCTGGCAATCACTATCAAACCTTTGGAAAGCTTCCACTGACTGTTCTCGAAATGATTGAAGAAACCCTCGTCATCCAACCTTTCAACCGATACCAGTTTGAAACGGATATCAGGGACATAATGGACAACTTAGAAAACAAGAACTGCACCAGTTTTTGTCCTCACATGCACATCTCCAATGGCAACCGCCTTCGACACATCTCCATTGCCCATCTTTAATACTCCACAAAAGCCTATCGTATAAGTTGCAAATAGTACCCTATTGTGAGATACGTGCACTGAAGCACCCGAGTCCATGAGCTAAGAATTTCCCTCGAAGGTGAGGTTTATGACAACCTCATCACCTACAATGATTACATCACCTTTATATCCAAGGTCGCCGCTGTAGTGTTCTCACTTTGCTTCTCTTTGTCGCCCTTCTTCTCTCTCTTCCAAGCAAAATAGTTTCGCTTGATGTAGCCTTCTTGCCACAATGGTAATACTCTGAGTCCTTGTACCGATCCTTACATTTGCCTTTGCTCTTGTCTCTGCCACCACTTGGATCCCTGCTTTTGCCCCTTCTGTGGCTCTCTGAAACTAGCTCCTATTAGTGGGATGTGGATGAAGTGCCTTGAGAATGTCTCCGCATCTTTTCATCCATTTCCCTGCTCTTGGCAAACTTCAGACTAACCTCGCCTTCCAGAGCATAAGCGATCATAGATACTCTTACGATCTCCTATGAGTCTGGCAATATACATAGCAACAAAAGTCCCTGATCCTTATCATCGAACTTGAGTCCATCGAGGATAGCTGGTCAACCATGACCTAAAACCCACTCAAGTGATCCGTAATGGACGCACCATCCTTGTATCGTAGACCCTTCCTCATCCAGATCAGGAACAATTTATTTACCCAAGTCTTCTTCGCATACAAAGAATCCAGCTTATCCCACATTGTCCTCGCGTGCTCAATACTGGCAACGTAGTTATACATACTTGAATTTTCAGAATCATAATGTGTTATAATTAATTATCTGTGTCGATTCAATTATATGTGTCGAGAGTTAGGCATACTTGAATTTTCAGAATCATAATGTGTTATAATTAATAAAAATATTTAAAACTTGATATTCTGAGATTTATTAGTTAAAATTATTTTAGGTACAAGTCGAAAGGGCCCTTGTGTCATACATGTGTTGTAACGCTCCAGTCCCAAAAATACGTAGGACTAGGAACGTAGACATGCCAGCTGTACTTATACGAAGTATACTCCAATATATGGAAACCTCGTATGAATACATAAGCTGTAAAATGCAGTAGAACCATAACTAATCTCATCCACACAAAATAAAAGAATAAAAGATATCATATAATCAACTATAAAATTGTCATTTGATACATGTAGTTGGGCGAAGACAAATCCACTACCAACTATGAAAGAAAATACATGATATACAAAAGAATGATTTTGGCGAGCGAAGCGAAGACGATCCAAGTGCAATCATCCTCAAAGAAATAGCGATGATTACGGCTAAAGTTAGAACACCTGCGAAAGACAAGAGCACACACCTGGAGAGATAACCAGGTCCTCAGAGGGGCGTAACAAGACACATAATATCATGCCATATAAACTGAATAAATATTGCTCAAATAAATAAGTCAATTAAATTATAACATGGTCCAATACACACCTATTGAACTAGCTTACCATCCCCCCAACCAAACAAGGACAGGGGATGGTAAACTAATTTACGGTGACGTATCTTTCTATGCTATGAATCCAATATGGTATCCGGACCCCAACAAGGTTCAATACCTTCTCATCGAAGTAGTAAGCCACACCTACAACCAAACAAGGACAAAATATGACAAACTAATCCGTGAGACATTATTGTTCCAAGCCACGGTCAGATACAAGTACCCAAACCATAAGTACTCGTACCTAACGGATAAAGGTGCCTAACCGTTCTAAGTAAAATATAGTAAAGAACAATCCTTCCTACGCATGGGCTCTGGCTAAATAGGATTGGCATGGTCCCCCCCTGGGGCACCAGAGGCCCCATCAATAAGAGCATAACGTTCTGCAGAACGTCAGTGGCTGTCAGTAATTTTGGGTCATCAACCCCGTATCTCCAGCGGAGCTTCCGAGTCACAAGGGAAAGTGCATCGAAGCCCATACGCTAAGGAATTGTCCTCCCCGCCCAATGCCTACTATGTTGTATCCACAACAAAAAACCTCTATAACCGCTAAGTCAAACTAGCATGCAACCTCCATTAGCGGTTATTCCTATCGCACGGCTTGTACGTACTGGTGGCTAGCCAATCACGCACGTCCGTGTTCTATATGCGACACACAACTTCGTGGTATAATGTGTCAAGGCCATGAATGCAACACACAAAGGTGGTCCCTTAAATCTAAGTTTAATGTGTAAGAAAACTAACACATAGCAGGAAATATAAATAAACAGTAAGTTCTAACAGGTTATGCCATGTATTACAGTTTATTTGCATAAAGAAAATAATGAATAATACATGAAATACGAGCTAAAATAAATAAATAGCAAATGGTAAGGTGTCTTGCCTGGTAGGACGCCTGGTGTGCTACGATGATCAAGGTGGCACGAACTGCGACTTCGGTGCAACAACTATACAAGGTGACCTCTGATGGTGGCATGGACAGTTCTATTGGGTCCAGAACGGTCAGGTTAGCTAGGGTCGACATAAAGTAGTACATAATTGGCAAGAGAATATGAATGATGGGGTTAGGCACGGATAGAAAGATAATCGAAGAAATTTAGAATAATAATATATATACGATTGCTGAAAATATTTGTAATGCTACGAAATATATTCTATTAGTTAAAATAATTTAATTAAACACTTGAAATCAAAAAAAAATCTTTTTAAGGAAAAAACTCAAAATTTTGTCAAAATAATATTTTAGTATGGAACCTATATTTTTATAAATCGAAAAATAATAATTTTAAATGAAACAAAGTAAGTTTAGAAACATATTTAAGTCTAAAACCCATATTTTATAAAACTATAATTTGTCAAATAATTTTACTTTAAATAGATAAAATTACACAGTAATAATCATAGCCCATATTATTTGTTTACAAAATTAGTGTTGAAAGAAATTATCTATTTCAGTTAATAAAGCAATTTGAATAATAATTGGTATTAATAATACAACAACAATAATATAATAATAATAATATTTTAAAGTATTTATCAAATCTCTATTACATACTGTATAACAAAAATCTGGATAATATAAAAAATATAAAAAAAAACCCAATTAAGAAAACAACAGCAGCAATAATAATAATAATGATGATGATAATTATAATAATAATACTAATAATAATAATGATAGTGATAATAATAATAATAATAATAATAATAATAATAATAATATTGATAATAATAATTATAACATAATAGCTCTCTCTCTTTTCGAGAGAGAATGATGGAGAAAAAATATAAAAAAACAGAAGGAGGAGGAGAGAGAAAGAAATAAGGACGGAGAGCGGGGCAGAGCCGACGCGGAGAGGGGCGTGAGGTGGTGAGGACGAGCGTGAGAGAGAGAGAGAGAGACGGAGCTGAGAGGGTTTCGGCCGGAGCCTCGCCGGAGTACTGTTCCGTGGGGAGTCGGCGGCGCAAGCGATCGGCGGTGCGCGAAAGAGCAGCGCACGCGCGGCGGCGGGTCAGAGAGAGAGGGGCGGAGGCCGTGGCGGGTTCCAGCGGATTGTGACGGAAAAAAAGGGGGAAGCAGGGGGTTTCCGGCGGCTGGAGGGTTTTGTCGAAGAGGGTTCCGCCGGCGGTGGCGAGGAAAGGGGAACGCGCGCGCTGGGCGGTTGCCGGAGGGAGCGGCGGAGGAAAGGAACGGTAGGCAGCGGAGGAACGCGGATGGGTTGGGCACGGCGTAGAGGCTGGGAAGGAGGTCGGCGATGGCTACGACTAGGGCAGTCGAAAGGGGATCTCGTGCGCGGAGCTGGGAAGAATACGCGGTTGCCGGATCTCTGGTCGACGGCGGACAGGTAAGGGGTGGTGATGGTGGTGTTTGTTTGTTTTTATTTTTTATTTCTGGTTGTGGTGGTCTTGATGAATTTGGGGTTTTCCGGTCGTGGTGAGGATGTCGATGGTGGTGGTGGTTTACTGTGGTCGACCGGCAGAGGAGGAGGCGACAGGTGTGGAAAAGGCTGGTGGTGGTGTCGGTAGGCTGTGGCGGGGTCGATGTTGGCTGGATCGGGTGACGAAAGGGTGTGTGCTACGGTTGTAGGTGCTAGCTGCTGGTGGAGACGAGGAAGATGGATTGGTGGTCGGGAGTTCGACAGTGGTGGTGGCGGCGTGGATCGGAGGTTGTGGGTTCTCTAGAGTTAGGTTTTAGGGTTAGGATTTGGTGTCGGGGAAGGAGGATGACGTGTCCGTGTGTGGACACGAAGATGGTGACAATGTATATGTAAAAAGGTAGATTGGAAGGACACCCGGGGTCGGACCCGAGGCCGTCACGGCTGAACGGAAGAGATGGACACCGACACGAGGCACGTACACTTTGTAAAAATTTTATGGAAGGATTTGTGGAGAAAATAATATGGAGGAGTTCCTGCCTATTTATAGGATGTGAAAATTCCCAGTTGGATAAGCATTATGAGTAGTTTAAACCCAAAAATAGATAATTCGTAATTTAATTTAAAATTAATCAAATCCAAATCCAAATACAAATCCAATTTAAATCTAATTAAATTTTTAGTTTAAAATCGAATGTGATAAATCAAATTTCAAATATTTAACTATTTAAATAAATTCGTAAATTCAAATCAAGATTTAAATCGCCAGAATAATTTCGAAATATATTTTCCAAAAATATTAAAAATAATAATTTCAAAAATTACATTATTATTTAAAATAAACTAATAAATAATTATAAATATATATGTGTATGCACAAATAATATTTTTATAATTATGCTTTTCTAGTATACAATAAAAATATTATTTATTATTAATAATTGTGAGAAATGAAAGGCTTTATAAATAAAATAACAAACTTGAAAATTTTGGAACGATAACAAAATAATTATTTTGTATATTATTTTGAAACTATAAAAAAATAGAAAAAAATATTTTTAAAAAATATGTACGCTCGCACATATTCGCACTCGTCGAGCAATTACGAAAAATAAAATTTTGCGCGTGACGTATAATGCATCTACGCGACGTATAAATACAAAAAAATCACTATTAAATTTATTTTACAAAAATATAGTAGAAATTTAGGAGTTTTACATCCTACCCAACTTAAAAGAATTTCGTCCTCGAAATTAAGAATTAGTAGAGGGGGTGAGAGGGCACGAGGGGTATTGGTGAGGAATAATCATTCACGACGTCCAACGCAATCATGCATTAGGAAATCTCGACTTCAATAACGGCGAGAGTAATCATGGGTTAGCTCAAAAAAGAAAATGAGTAAGGGTTAAAGTTAAAACATGCGATAAAGGCTAGTGTGTTATCTAGAGAAAATAGATTAGAGACCTTAAAGATATGGTTTCTTAGGAGTTGGTTGCTGGCACGATTGAGAGAGCGATTTGGGTCACTCCTAACTTAAGTGATTAGAAGGTCATGAGAGTAAATATATGGCCGAGATAAGAACGAGCAGTTTAGGATGAGGATATAACAACATCGAGTGATAATGGTCCTACTCGATAGGAATGCTAAAGGAAGTTCTAGTACAACGCCTTCGTCCTTCTAAAATAGGTGAAGGCGAAAGCAATATAGAGTTCGAAGGAGGCGTTATCGAATACGAATACGTGGTTCAAAGGCGACTGAATAATTCAAAAGGAGTTGCCGAGGCAGTCGCGGATGGGACTCTAGAGGACAAGTTTAATTATGTTCCATCCACGTAGAATAATAGACAAAAGCGAACTAAAGTGCACTCGATTGATCAGACCATCATGCACCGGTTCTGATTAGATAATATGTTAGTGGGTGCGACCCAAATAACATATGTCTTGAACAAGCTCGATAAAATAATAAGCTTGCAAAAACTAGGCTACATTAGCATCATTAATCTAGATAGTAAAAATATAGGCACGAGAGATTAAGATTGAAAGAAAAGCAGAATGATTCTAAGCCATATCCTGTGTTGGTCTCTATACAGTCGTCCTATAGTCTTCATGTCCAAGTTCTTGGTTGACTAGATGGGTTAGGCCCCTCTAAATTCTAGAATCTAAGTAAACTTGTGAATATAGGTCACAAGTACAAAGGGATTGCTAGGTCACAAGGCATTCTACCCAACTTAAATATTAAGCTAAGAGTGTTTGGGACATCTAACTTGTAGGGTCAATCTCTAGCAAGCACGAAGGGAAGATAAGGATAATGATAGAAGGAATCAAGCAAGATGCAATCGATGAGTCGATCGAATATGGAATCGAGGAAAAAGTCAAGTGTGTGGATGAGATCCTAGACTTCTAATCCTCTTCGCAGTCTTGCTTGGTACGGTAAAGTAACCAAACAATTTATCTGACCTGCATGGGCTACCGCAAAAACATGTAACGCTCCAGTCCTAAAAATACGCAGGACTATGAACGTAGACATGCCAGCTATACTCATACGAAGTATACTCCAATATATGGAAACCTCATATGAATACTTAAGCTGTAAAATGCAGTAGAAGCATAACTAATCTCATCCACACAAAATAAAAAAATAGAAGATATTATATAATCAACTATGAAATTGTCATTTGATACATGTAGTTAGATGGAGACAATTATCTACTACCAACTATGAAAAGAAATACATGATACACAAAAGAATAATTTTGGCGAGCGAAGCGAAGACGATCCAAATGCAATCATCCTCGAAGAAATAGCGATGATCACGACTAAAGCTAGAACACCTGCGAAAGACAAGAGCACACACCTGGAGAGATAACCAGGTCCTCAGAAGGACGTAACAAGACACATAATATCATGTCATATAAACTGAATAAATATTACTCAAATAAATAAGTCAATTGAATTATAACATAGTCCAATACACACCTATTGAACTAGCTTACCATCCCCCCAACCAAACAAGGACAGGGGATGGTAAACTAATTCACGGTGATGTATCTTTCCATGCTATGAATCCAATATGGTATCCGGACCCCAACAAAGTTCAATACCTTCTCATCGAAGTAGTAAGCCACACCTACAACCAAACAAGGACAAGATGTGACGAACTAATCCGCAACAAGTTATTGTTCCAAGCCACGGTCAGATACAAGTACCCAAACCAAATGTACTCGTACCTAACGGATAAAGGTGCCTAACCGTTCTAAGTGAAATGTAGTTAAGAACAATCCTTCCTACGCATGGGCCCTGGCTAAATAGGATCGGCATGGTCCCCCCTTGGGGCACTAGAGGCCCATTATTAAGAGCATGACGTTCCACAGAATGTCAGTGGCTGTCAGTAATCTTGGGTCATCAACCCCGTATCTCTAGCGGAGCTTCCGGGTCACAAGGGAAAGTGTATCGAAGCCCATACGCTAAGGAATTATCCACCCCGCCCAATGCCTACTATGTTGTATCCACAACAAAAAACCTCTATAACCGCTAAGTCAAACTAGCATGCAACCTCTATTAGCGGTTATTCCTATCGTACGGCTTGTACGTACTGGTGGCCAGCCAATCACGCACGTCCGTGTTCTATATACGACACACAACTTCGTGGTACAACGTGTCAAGGCCATGAATGCAACACACAAAGGTGGTCCCTTAAATCTAAGTTTAATGCGTAAGAAAACTAATACATAGCAGGAAATATAAATGAACAGTAAGTTCTAACAGGTTATGCCATGTATCACAGTTTATTTACATAAAAAAGATAATAAATAATGCCTGAAATATGAGCTAAATTAAATAAACAGTAAATGGCAAAGTGTCTTGCCTGGTAGGACGCCTGGTGTGCTGCGATGATCAAGGTGGCACGAACTGCAACTTTGGTGCAACAACTATACAAGATGACCTCTGATGGTGGCATGGATAGTTCCATTGGGTCCAGAACGGTCAGGTTAGCTAGGGTCGACATAAAGTAGTAAATAATTGGCAAGAGAATGTGAATGATGGAATTAGGCACGGACAGGAAGATAATCGAAGAAATCTAGAATAATAATATATATACGATTGTTGAAAATATTTGTAATGCTTCGAAATATATTCTATTAGTTAAAATAATTTAATTAAACACTTGAAATCAAAAAAAATCTTTTTAAGGCAAAAACTCAAAATTTTGTCAAAATAATATTTTAGTATGGAACCTATATTTTTATAAATCGAAAAAAATAATTTTAAATGAAACAAAGTAATTTTAGAAACTTATTTAGGTCTAAAACCCATATTTTGTAAAACTATAATTTGTCAAATAATTTTACATTAAATAGATAAAATTTCACAGTAATAATCATAGCCCGTATTATTTGGTTACAAAATTAGTGTTTAAAGAAATTATCTATTTCAGTTAATAAAGCAATTCAAATAATAATTGGTTCTAATAAAACAACAACAATAATATAATAATAATAATAATTTTTTAAAGTATTTATCAAATCTCTATTACATACTGTATAACAAAGATTTGGATAATATAAAAATATAAATATAAATAAAAAAACCCAATTAAGAAAACAACAACAGCAATAATAATAATAATAATAACAATTATAATAATAATAATAATAATAATAATAATAATAATAATGATAATGATAATAATAATACTAATAATAATGATAATAATAATAATAATAATAATAATAATAATATTGATAATAATAATTATAAAATAACAACTCTCTTTCCTTTCGAGAGAGAGAATGATAAAGAAAAAAATTAAAAAAAACAGAAGGAGGAGGAGAGAGAAGGAAATAAGGACGGAGAGCGGGGGATAAGAGGAAGAGTAAGGGAAGGAGAGGGTTGTAGGCAGAGCCGACACGGAGAGGGGCGTGAGGTGGTGAGGATGAGCATGAGAGAGAGAGAGAGAGGCGGAGCTGAGAGGGTTTCGGACGGAGCCTCGCCGGAGTACTGCTCCGTGCGGAGTCGACGACGCAAGCGATCGACGGCGCGCGGAAGAGCAGCGCACGCGCGGCGGCGGGTCAGAGAGAGAGAGGGGCGGAGGCCGTGGCAGGTTCCAGCAGATTGTGACAGAAAGAGAGGAGGAAGCAGGGGGTTTCCGGCGGCTGGAGGGTTTCGTCGAAGAGGGTTCTACCGGCGGTGGCGAGGAAAGGGGAACGCGCGCGCTGGGCGGTTGCCGGAGGGAGCGGCGGAGGAAAATAACGATGGGTAGCGGAGGAACGCGGCTGGGTCGGGCACGGTGTCGAGGCTGGGTAGGATGTCGGCGGTGGCTATGGCTAGGGTAGTCGGAAAGGGGTCTCGCGCGCGGGGCTGGAAAGAATAGGCGGTCGTCGGATCTCCAGCAGGCGGCCGACAGGTAAGGGGTGGTGATGGTGGTGTTTGTTTGTTTTTATTTTTTATTTCTGGTTGTGATGGTCGTAATGAATTTGGGGTTTTCCGGTCGTAGTGAGGATGTCGATGGTGGTGGTGGTTTACTGTGGTCGACCGGCAGAAGAGGAGGAGACGGGTGTGGGAAAGGCTGGTGGTGGTGTCGGTAGGTTGTGGCGGGGTCGATGTTGGCTGGGTCGGGTGACGAGAGGGTGTGCGCTACGGTTGTAGCTGCTAGCTACTGGTGGAGACGAGGAAGACGGGTTAGTGGTCGAGAGTTCGACAGTGGTGGTGGCGGCGTGGATCGGAGGTTGTGGGTTCTCTAGATTTAGGTTTTAGGGTTAGGATTTGGTGTCGGGGAAGGAGGATGACATGTCCGTGTGTGGACACGAAGATGGTGACAATGTATATATAAAAAGGTAGATTGAAATAAGATTGGAAGGACACCTGGGGTCAGACCCGAGGCCGTTACGGCTGACACGGAAGAGATGGACACCGACACGAGGCACGTACACTTTGTGGAAATTTTGTGGAAGGATTTATGGAGAAAATAATATGAAGGAGTACCTGCCTTTTTATAGTATGTGGAAATTCCCAGTTGGATAAGCATAAGGAGTAGTTTAAACCCAAAAATAGATAATTTGCAATTTAATTTAAAATCAATCAAATCCAAATCCAAATACATATCCAATTTAAATCTAATTAAATTTTTAGTTTAAAATCGAATGGGATAAATCAAATTTCAAATATTTAACTATTTAAATAAATCCATAAATTCAAATCAAGATTTAAATCGCCACAATAATTTTGAAATATATTTTAAAAAATACTAAAAATAATAATTTCAAAAAATACATTATTATTTAAAGTAAACTAATAAATAATTACAAATATATATGTATGCACAAATAATATTTTCATAATTATGCTTTTCTAGTATACAATAAAAATATTATTTATTATTAATAATTGTGATAAATGAAAGGCTTTATAAATAAAATAACAAACTTGAAAATTTTGGAACGATAACAAAATAATTATTATGTATATTATTTTGAAACTATAAAAAAATAGAAAAAATATTTTTCAAAAATTTGTACGCTCGCACATATTCGCACTCGTCGACCAATTCCGAAAAATAAAATTTTGTGCGTGACGTACAATGCATCTACGCGACGTATAAATACAAAAAAATCACTATTAAATTTATTTTTAAAAAATATTGTAGAAATTTAGGGATTTATCATCCTACCCAACTTAAAAGAATTTCGTCCTCGAAATTAAGAATTAGTAGAGGGGGGGTGAGAGGGCACGAGGGGTATTGGTGAGGAATAATCATTCACGACGTCCAACGCAATCATTCATTAGGAAATTGCGACTTCAATAACGGCGAGAGTAATCATAGGTTAGCTCAAGAAAGAAAATGAGTAAGGGTTAAAGTTAAAACATGCGATAAAGGCTAGTGTGTTATCTAGAGAAAATAGATTAGAGACCTTAAAGATATGGTTTCTTAGGAGTTGATTGCTGGCACGATTGAGAGAGCGATTTGGGTCACTCCTAACTTAAGTGATTAAAGGTCATGAGAGTAAATATAGGGCCGAGATAAGAACGAGCAATTTAGGATGAGGATATAACAACATCGAGTGATAATGGTCCTACTCGATAGGAAGGCTAGAGGAAGTTCTAGTACAACGCCTTCGTCCTTCTAAAATAGGTGAAGGCGAAAGAAATATAGAGTTCGAAGGAGGCGTTATCGAATACGAATACGTGGTTCAAAGGTGACCGAATAATTCAAAAGGAGTTGCCAAGGCAGTCGCGGATGGGACTCTAGAGGACAAGTTCAATTATGTTCCATCCACGTAGAATAATAGACAAAAGCGAACTAAAGTGCACTCGGTTGATCAGACCATCATGCACTGGTTCTGATTAGATAATATGTTAGTGGATGCGACCCAAATAACATGTCTTGAACAAGCTCGATAAAAGAATAAGCTTACAAAAACTAGGCTACATTAGCATCATTAATCTAGATAGTAAAAATATAGGCACGAGAGATTAAGATTGAAAGAAAAGCAGAGTGATTCTAAGTCATATCCTGTGTTGGTCTCTATACAGTCGTCCTATAGTCTTCTTGTCCAAGTTCTTGGTTGACAAGATGGGTTAGGCCCCTCTAAATTCTAGAATCTAAGTAAACTTGTGAATATAGGTCACAAGCACAAAGGGATTGCTAGGTCACAAGTTCTGACCGAGTTCGAGCCGAACTTTGTGGGGTCTTTTTTATTTAAATGACAGCTTTCCAGCCGACCCTACCTCTTCTATTCCTCTTTCTTCCTCCATATATCCGCCCGAGAAATGAAAAACCCTAACCTAGCTCTTGGAAACCCCCCTTCCAAAGCTTCCAGACTCCATTTTTTTGATCTAGCGGCTCTACGAAGGTGTTCTCCACTTCTTTCTGCTCTTTTTGTGAGGTATACCTCTCCTTTTCTCCTCATTTCAATTTCTATGGCTCTCAAGCTTCATAAGAGAAAGAATAGAGATTTTGCGGCTTTATCCTCCACTTCGGAGTATGAACTCGTTAACATATTTAGTCCCGTTCGTCCCGACGATAAAAAGGATTTTGACACCAATCTATTTCTGACTTTGAAAATTTTGAACTCTCAGTTTACCCAATTCCGATACCAGAACATTTGCCCCAGTCAATCAATAAATTTTACTGTTCTTTTTGATCTACTTTTGAAAACTTGGGACTACGAGATTTTCTAGTAATATTTATGAAAATGATATATATATTTTATTACAATTTGTAAGAAGCAGGCGACACATTTATTCTTGTGTTGGCAGAAAAGAACTTGAGTTTAACTCGGATGACTTGAGTAAGTACTTCCATATACCTGACAACGGGGAAGCTCTAGTCGAGATTAACAAAGTTCAATTCCTTCTTGATATGACCCTTGAGTCTCTTAAGGCTGATATGTGTCATTCGGGTCCAGTTCCTCGGTCTCGGTTGTACGCAAAACATGTAACCAGCACTTTTATGAACTCCATTGTATTATTTATTCTGCGTTGATACCTAAGACATAATCAACTGATGAGGTCACTTTCTTAGAGATATCAGCCATGTATCACATTCACATTCGGGTCACTTTTTTGTTTCCAAGACTATTATTGTAAACAACATTAGTTGTCGGAGGGTAGACCGCAACCTCCTATACCTATGCATCTTGCGGTGATCTTCCAGAAATTTGGAATCAACTTAGATATTTGTCCTATTTCTGGGTCACCTTCTTAGCTGACTAGATCTAGGAAGTACCCTAAGACTCCACTTCCACCCGGTGCTGCTCCACCTCCACCTAATCCAGCAGCAGCTCCAGTTGATGCTCCTGCTCCTGCCACTCCAGTCCACTTTGACGAGCTATTTCAGAGGTTCAATGCATTTGTCACTCTTTTGGGACAGAGGCAAAATACCTACATGACTCGTTTTACCGATGGTGAGTACCGTCACATTTCTTAGGCCCAGGTCTTGAGAAATGGTATAGCGGACATCCAGTGAACTTTGGCACATCATTCCACTACTCCAGCTCCTATCCTTCGTCATCCCGGCTTCGACGGACGGAGACTTGAGGATCATCCTACCTTCGAATTTTTTGATCCGACGACAGATTATGTTGATTCTCATCCTCCTGGTTGTGATGTCGATGTTTGATTTAGTCTGTTAGGCTTAGTATTTTGTGATGATGTTCTTCATGTAGTAACACTTTTATTTATCAGTTTGGACTATGTAGTAGTTTACATTATTTTTGTTCTAGTTGTCTTTATCCACTTTGAACTCATGTTTAGCAGTAGTTGTTTTATGCTATCTTAGTTGTTTTCATCTATGTTCTCTTCATTTTGCTATTGCTGATGATCACACTTGAGAAATTATTGGCTTATTAGTTCTTATAATTATTTTTGGATATTACTCTATGTTTCTTTTCTTTCTTTGTTATTGTTGGCTTCATAAATTATGGAGGATCTATATTTTGAGTACATGACAAAGGGGGAGAAAGAGTTATACCAAAAAATTTCGGGATTCAGAACAATAAGTCAAGTATATATTTCAAAGTTATATATATTTCGTTATATTTTGGTATAGACTCAAAGTTGGTTAATTATCAAAATGGGGGAGATTGTTGGCCCATTGGTTAATGATCACACTTAATTTTGTTAATTAACGATAACTTTGCTCAATACGCAAAATATACAAACTACTACAGGTTTGCAGGTTTAAAAAAGAAGAATGTCTACTGCTTCTACATCCTACTACTTCAAAATTCGTACGTTGCATCGTCATCAAGAACAAATCACAATCGAATCAAAGACAAAAACTTTTATATTTTATTCTGTATTTTTTAATTTTATTTGAGTCTAGGAAATACTTGTGAGATTGATCGGGATTGAGACTGGCTTAGGTTTCCACTAGTCCACATATTCAAATAAGCCTACCTATCTAATCCAAAAATCCATAATTCTAAAAAAAAAGTCCAAAGCCTATGCAAATTGGGCCCATTCACTTCAGTTCTGACCAAACAGAACTCTGACCGAGTTCGGTCCGATTTCAGTCCGAGTTCGGACCGAGTTCGGTCTAGATAATTTAAATTTCAGTTTCCACCAAATCTGCATACAACGTTTGTTTGCGAGATTCATGCATCCGAACTCTGCCAGAACTCTGTCCGAGGTCGGTCTACAAAAACACTATAAATAGAGAAGGATCCTACCATTTCAAATCACTCATTCATTCTCTCTTCTCTATCTTTTTAAGTATTTATCTCGAGAAAATGCTTTCAAATCTAGCCTATACCACTCTTTAGCCAAAGCCAGTACATTTCTATTTCAATCTAGAGTTTTGGTTCAGAAGAGTTGTATTAGAGGTTGCAATTCATAAAATATTCCAGTTTTTGAAATCAAGTTTGTAGAGTCGGTCATGTGCTCGTCACCAAGCACGATGTTATAAGAGACTACAAACTTTCATTTAGGTTGTCAATAGTGGATTAACACCGAGCAAGAGTACTCGAGACTAGAGTAGTCCTCTTAGAGGGAGATCAGTATACATCGATAAGTCACTGAGTTTGATTCTTTGATCTCTTACTTTACTGTATTTATTTACTGTCGTATATCTGCCATAATTTATAACTACTAAATTTTTAAGTGGTAATTATTTCCGCTCCACACGCACATACTCTATTTACCCTCCTCTAGAGGTGCTCAACGGTCCTACAGATGCTGCGTTGCCAGTAGAGGATGCTTAGCTCGAGCTTAATTTTTGTTTCTCATATTCTGATTCGAATTTGTCTCCGGAATTAGTACTTGGGTTCTATATATTATATTTAGTGACTTGGTGTTCTCTGGTTTTGCTGTATTGTGATTTGACTCTGGATTGTGTTTTATGATATATTCTAGAACACTTTATCTTAGTGTGAAGTGATTGAGTATAAATTTTATATTATTCCTATCTATGGATATCTTATCATTGTGAGATGATCATACATTATTGTATGGATGGAATATTATATATTGTTAGAAATCTTTCTACCACCGATGTTGTGGCGTAGGCTGGACGTACCCATGACTCATGCCCGATTTCCAGGGGCGGGTCGTGATATTAGTTGTAAAAGCATGAAAAATATGGAGTTTATACTGATTACAAATTGTCGCATAGGTACCTTGGGCCAAACAGGTCCGCATAAAGGAAAGCCGTATGACGGTTTAAAGACATATGCGGCCTATCGACAAAAAGCTGAAGAATGAAAATATACGGCCAAAGAGGAGCAGTTCGACTGATCAAGCTGACAAGTCCTGGCAAAACATGACAGTTCTGACACTTCGATAAGAAAGATAAGACGTGAGACGTCGCCCAAAAGCAGGGTTCGTACGCTTCCATGCGTCCAGAAGAGTGTCATCTAAGCCGCATGAAACTTATACGGCTCAGATTATGCAACCCCAAAGTTTCCAAAACTTCATGCAGCCAGGAGTAATTATGATCCAAGCCGCATGCATGAGCCTCATGCGACTCCGCATGATTAAAGACTGAGAAAGCTATACGCAACGGGACACGTGGCAATCTGACCAATTCCTTAACTACCCAGATTTGCTGTAACAAAATCCTAACAAATCAACAAATGGCCGCCTTAGAGCGGGTCTTCGCGTGATAATCAGCCACGTGGCTGCAAGCCGTCTATGCGGCTCAAAATACATCTTATTATAAATAGTAGGGTACCACACCCCTACAAAAGGCTGGCAACCATCAAGAAAAAAGTAATATCTTCACGAGCTAGAGACTGCATCAGATAGTCAACGGAGTAAGGCAGAGTTGATAGCACTTTCTCGAGCCTCCACCGTCACCCCCCAGAATCAAAACTAAACAATTGTACTTAGATTGTTTCCTAGGCGTTCTTTCTAGGCTCTTTTTTGTACAAGCAAGTTTGTAATCAATTTCAGTGTTCTGTAATACCTGTCGTTGATTTTTATGGCAAATACGATGGCGACTCTGCTAGGGACATCCTTCTCTTCCGATGAGAAGTTGGTGATGCAATCTGACGCATCCAAGCTCGGCTCTACATAGCAGATGCTTGTGGTTCGCTTTGACCAACAAGCCTTCGAAGAATTGCTCTCTGAAGGGAGCGCCAACCCGTCTCAGAAGCGAGCCAACCCGAAGAGGACTCGCAAGGCATCGGTACGCAAAACTGTTGCCCCCGACCAAGTTCTCGAAGAAGCTCCTTCTACAGCCCATGACGGTGACCAGAACGCTCCTGCGGCTTTGTTTTCGACCGCAGAGGACCCCACTGTCCCCAAATCTAGCAGAGGAAAACACTACGATGCTGAGTTTTTGGGGGCACAAGGGAAGTCCACGCGGACAAAGAAGAGGCCGCAGAGAGGAGATGGGTAGTCTGTCCATGCAACACCCAACTCCGGCCGCAGGCAGACAACTCATGCGGCAGCCAACTCTCATCGCAGGAAGATGACCCATGCGGCAGCCAGCTCTAGCCGCAAGAAGATGGTCCATGCGACGACAAATCCTAGCCTCAAACAGAACGTCTCATACGGCCCTCTCAGAAGCTTTGTGTTCGACCGCCTCTCATGCGGGCCCGACGCCATGCGGCCCACCGAGGCTGCGGGATATATCAATCTGGACTCTTTTTACTACGTGCCGTTGGGCGCTAAGTCAAAAAAGTTTAGGGCAGTACGGGCCCAACCAGCCCAGTCAACTGTCCATGTTGCTGACTGTCAGTGGGCCCCGTTGACTGTTACACGGGCTTATGACAAAAAGTTGTACAGAACCACTCGCGTCCAGTCCCCCATGGTAACGGACAGGGTGGGTCTTTAAAGTCTCCTTCTAAAGATCCAGAGCAAGTACTTTTACTAGCCACGGATTAGGAAGCAAACATGATACCTAAGCACCCATGCGCTTGGGATACCCGAGTTCACAAGTTTGGTGCAAAGGTAGAATAGCCTCCTATCGACTTACGTGACGTGATTACTCACAAACACGAGACGATATCGTCGGCATGCAATGAGTCCCTCTCGGGGCGTCGTTGCACCCAAGTCATCATCAACTGCTGCTGCAACAAATCAGCAGCACCTGAAGATCGGCAGTCAGTTTTCTAGCGACTGCAGCCAACACCTGTCCGAAAGGTACAAATTCCAGGGGACAAAGAGTTTCCTTTCGTCTCCTGTAATTTAACTCAAAAAGTTCGCCCTGGCAAGGAAGAAAATAAGACAGGCTCTTCCAGCCTGGCCATCTCGGCTAGTATTGCAAGGAGACCCTCATCTGGGGGGTTCCCATCAACCACATGGGGTGTCTATCTAGGCACTCGATCCAAAAAGAAGCTTCCAGCACCCGGGGATACACCTTCGACCTCCTTGAGAGTAGATGAAGCTGGGGTAGCAGCCCCCTCAATATATGCGACAACCCGGTATACCAAGAGCACACATAGGGGGTAGAGATCCCCCAGAACTCTGCAACATAATTGGATTTTCCTGAGGGCCACCACCCTCGCCAAGACGATGCAGCTTCCTGCACAGGGGGTGCCACCCCTTCCGAGTCAGAGGAAGATGATATTTCGAGATATCCTACCGATTTCTCTATACAAGGGTACGACACCGAGAGTACCTCTGCCACAATCCCTTCCACCTCTACCCACGTGAGAACAGTCTTTATGTCTGACGACGATCACGAAATGCCTTCCGACCGACAATAGCTAGAAGTGCTGGAAGGCATGCTCATGTCCTTAGTCAAGTCTGTGGACGAGATCAAAGATGCCTTGCCAGCTCAACCAGTAAGGACGCCTGGACAAACAAGCTTGGGACCCGCAGTCAACGCGGACTCCAACACGACCGCCCCTCCTTTGGGTGATGATCCCTTAGCACCATCCGTGCCTTCAGCTGCAGATGAAGCCAAGGAGGCAAAAAGGGAAGTCCAGGAGCTTCGAACGATGTTCAATGCCCGAGACTCCTCTCGAGATCTTAGAATACGACAGCCATATCCCGTTGCATGGAGAGACGTGCCTTTTCTACCTCGGTAAAAGCCGTTCCATATCGACTCTTATGATGGGAAGACTTCTGCTAGTCGGTAAATGACTTACTTTGAAGTAACCACCGACCACTTGCCGTACAGTGATGCCATCCTCACGCGATTATTCATCGGAGCATTAGAGGGGATCGCGTTCGAATGGTACTGTAACCTTCTCGACAACTGCATTCACTCTTTTGATGGCTTCAAGCACATATTCCTGGAGATATTCTACGAAGTGGGGCATGATGTGACGATGTCATCTCTCATGGACGTCGTCTAGGGAGAGAAGGAGCTGACAAGGAACTATATCGAGCGGTTCTGCCAAACCGCAATGAGATTGCCCCAAGGCAATCCCGAGAGCTCCTTGATTGAAATCTGCCAGAAGAAGCTACTCCCTGCAATTAGCCTCTGGATGGGTGATGATCAGTTCAGGGATTGGACGACCTTCATCATAAGTGCTATAAATACAGAGGCAAAACTAAAGAAGGCTCGCCAGCTGGGATTACACATCCCAGACAGAGAAGATAAGGACAGACGTCCTGGTTCCACTTCCAATAACAACAACAGTGGCACCACCACCAACCGGAACAGTAAGGACAAACAGGCCATGGTCACTGATGCAACTCAGAAGCCCGAACAAAAATAGGCAGAATGTCCGTGGCCCAAGATCAACTACTCATTCGAAGATAGTCATGTCAAACCTATCTTAGATATGCTCTTGTAAGGGGGTAGGATCCATCTCCTGCCACCAAGACGCGAGTCCCGAGCAGCTAAAATGGAGGACCCTAAGTATTGTCACTTCTACCGCTATGTCCATCATGCCACACAGGATTGCTTCCAATTGAAGCGGTACATTCAGAGTCTTATCGACTCTAAAGCTTTGTCGATAGACTTTGAAGAGGTTACCATGGCAGCAAACATGGTATCTATTCAGCTCGGCAACTTTCCTCCAACGAGCACTCCAGACGGGGTAATACCTGTCCCCCGGGCAACAATAGAGGTAACTAATCTTCCACCCTCCCGGAGCCAGACATCTGGATTGGTACCCCTCACTACATCGCGAGGAGAGATCATGTGGGTGCATCCAGACTTGGTGCTTGAACTTATCCAGGGATGTCATCTCCTACCAGCAAGAAAAAGGACAGGAAGTCTAGATCTTGCCATACAATTTCAGCTGAAGCTGAAGAAGCTGCAGATGTTGTTACCCGGTCTGGAGCACAAGTCCAGCCCGCACGGAATAGTCCAGCCGAAGATCCTCAACCAGCAATATTGCCTCCTTCTGATGTCCCAAGGCCATCTCAGCCTCCACTGGCGGATAAGTCCAAGACAAGGGAGACCCGCTTCGACAAGCCACTCTGCAATGATATACCTCAGGGACTGGAGAGACCTTAACTTCGACATATTAGCACAATTGGCTAATACGCCAGCAAAGTTGTCGCTATACGAGCTCCTAAGGCTCTCCAAGGATCTTCGTGTCGCATTAAGCGAAGCACTCCAGAATGCTGATGCCTACTTAGCTCAGGTCAAGCCTCCAGGGAAAGACCCGCCAGCAGATTTACAGGGCGGCGATAGCACAGATACAATACCCAAATCGTATTTACTCCGCATGACATGTTGATTAAGACCAACTTGTATGATCGCCCCTTGTACTACACTGGATACATAGACGACATCAAGGTGGATAGGATGCATATCGACCCGGGCTCGTCAATAAGCATCATCCTGAAAAGCCTGCTCCAACTTCTTGGCATCCCTATGCATCGGCTAGCAGCAACCAACACTGCCATTAGCGGTTTTAACTCAGGGAGAAGCTATCCCCTAGGGAAGATATGGTTGAAGTGCCAGATTGGTGACTTGAAGACGGAAGTTACCTGCTGCATCATAGATGCAGACACCTCCTACAACAACCTTCTAGGGCGCCAGTGGATACATGACTATATGATCGTGCCTTCCACCCTCCACCAATGCTTCAAGTATGTCAATAGATACGGCTTCGTGAGGACCAAATTTGCCGACATTGATCCCTTCAAAGGGGTTGAGTCCTATTAGTCTTCGGAGGCTTGTTTATATAAAGAATCCAAGAAGTACATCATTAACGAACTGGAGACCATCACAGGGACAAAGGAACCCTTGATGATTCACCTCCACACTCGTAAATCAGGCAGAGCAGCGCCCCTTGTCGCAACCTGGCATGAAGAGGTGCCTGGTTCTCTCGTTCAAGTTGTGGAGTCGAAACCAATGGTCAGCCGACTCCCAAATTCAAAAGCCAAAGCCCATATAGGGCCGATGGTGATCCAGTTACCAAAATCCATCTGAAGACCATCGGAAGACACAGAATCCCTTGCCGAGCTTCCCAAGACGAGCCGGCAACTAAAAGCCGATCCGACATACTCAAGCAAGCCAATATTTCAAGTTTGACCCTTGGTGGTCACGTTGCCCAAGACGGCATCCCAACCTTTGGAATCGCAGGGGGTAGCCAAAGAGGACGAATAACTCGCCGAATACCTGGTGGCACAGACGGATGGTAGCTCTCCTGATGATGTAATCCCCATGGACGGAGTTCCTTGTCTCAACAATAAGAGGCTGCCGGTAAAAAAAATACTACCTAGAGTGTCGAGTTATGTACATCAGGTACCCCTGAACTTACACTCTATTCTCTCCCCCGAGGGGACTCACATTGCATCTCTACGAGAGGCAAGTCATATGTATTGATACATCTGAACTTTTGCTTTGATGTTTCGACCACCATATATCACGACCATATCACCCCTGTGGGGTTCCGTTTCAAAATCTATTACCCGCACCACCAGTACACAAAAGGGTAATAGATCTATAAAACTTATCCTAATCTATTACTCGCACCATTAGTGCACAAAAGGGAAATAGGTCCATAAAATTCCCTCGATGAGAAAAACAAACACGCACATATTACCTCTGAGTTGTTTTCCCACCCATCATTGACAAATCACCCAATACATAAGAACTTCCACGTTGATAGCACCTCTGAGTTGTTCTGTGTATCCCCATCTGGCCTATTCCTACCACGTCCTTATTATCTATGAGTAGGAAGGCTATACTTCAGACCCATATTTATCACGTCCTTATTACCTCTGAGTAAATATGTCGGTCTTCTCTTCACTTGTTATCAGTACTCGCCTCGCTAGTACACAAAAATGGTAATAAGTTCCCAAAAATTATCCTAATCTATTACTCGCACCATCGGTGTATCAAAGAGTAGTAGGTCCACAAAATATCTTTCAAATCTAGCTGCTCGTATTTTCAAAAATAAATGCACCAAAGGGTAATAGGTCCACAAAAAGTCCCCCTATGGGACAACCTTCATCAAAATGCCATTACAAGCGGAGTGAATGTATTCTGCTCCATCAAAAAAATAGGGAGAGAGAGAGAGAGAGAGAGCAAAGTCCACTACTCATCAACGACACACAACTTGCTAAGAATGCCCTCCAGCTGTGTAGTTGAGCGCTCAATTCTCAGCTTGGCTCGACGTTCAGATTCCTGCGATAACTTTTCGGCGTCTTCCAGATGCGCATGAGCGTGCCAGTTTTCTTCTAATTTCTTCAATGCACCCTCAAAAGAAGCAGAGGCTCGCATAACTTCATCAGTCTCCTTCCGGATCTTCTCACTCTCCTGACGAGTGGCTTGGAGCTCAGTCCCCAGAGAAGTTAGACTAGCCTGGAGCTGGAGGAGCTGCTCGTTAGTTTCTGTTACGACCCGCACCTGCTTTTCGGACGCGAGTTCGTGAACAAGCCAGCTACGTATCGAGCGGACTCCAGCCCGACACGAATACGTAAACGCTGTCACGGCTAGGGTAAGCTGCCAAATCCTGGCAAATAAATCTATATCTCAATCCATAATCAGAATAATAAACATGAATGAACACTATGGGTCGTGGTCTGCAGCCCACTAGCATAAATGTCTGATAAGACTCTAAAGGAAATAACAAGAGTCTAAAACTGAATCAAGAAACAGAATATCTCATGATAAGGTATGAAAGCACGAGCGGATAATAAATACGATAACGATACCTGAATCCCGCAAGCGTATCATCACATTTGTCATCCAGAACCACTAGCTAACTCCATGCAATCGCTAAACCTGAGGAGATCATCAGATCCTCAGAGGACATAGCAAGATACATAAAATACATGCCTATCTAACAGTTTTATCATGTGCAAGAAAATATACAAGAAAAATAGGAACACGACAAATGACTACTAACACGAACACTAACACACGAACACTAGAACAACTACGCGTAAATAAACTACCGAGCGAACAATGAATACGAGATCAGTGGAAGAAGCAAACCCTCATCCCGAGTGTGGACTCACTGGTTTGAACTAATCACTAACCCTCGTCCCGAGTGTAGACTCTCTGGTTAGTACTAACCCTCGTCCCGAGTTTGGACTCTCTGGTTAGTTCACGGCAAGGCACCCTCGTCCCGAGTGTGGACTCTCTGGTGCAAGTACTACATCCATGTCCCGAGTGTGGACTCTCTGATGTAAACACCCTCGTCACGAGTGTGGACTCTCTAGTGCAAATAATCGACATCCTCGTCCCGAGTGTGGACTCACGGATGTAAACAGATCAAGAAAAATACCCTCGTCCCGAGTGGACTCTTTGGTGCCAAAAAAACAATAACAAGGATTTAGCAGTTCAATTACACGTACTCGTTCTATGACATGACTCAAGCAAGGTACTGATGAGAAACTCCAAGTGTGAACCACATGACCAAATATGAACACGGCTATATGCAGTAAAAACAACTCAAAAATATAATACGAAAAGCACATGTCCATAAACAATCAAAACTGGGAAATGAAATACAATACATGTAAATAAAGCTGTAGAGGAAGGCAAGGTATACTTGCTTGGGGGTTGCACGCAGATCCAACAAAAAATAGTCAACTGGTAAGCCGATAAGTCCAAATCATCATAACTGTCTCCGAAATCCGAATTCGTAGTTTGCCGAACGATCAAACACCCGCTGCAAAAACTCCTCGCAAAGTGTCCTCCTTGACTGCTATTACTGTTGTGGTTTCCTCCCTGTTTCGCACGCGCGTGGACGTCCGGCCAGCCGACGATGCTCCGACGGGGCGTGCAGGTGGCTGTGGAAGATCGCGCGGAGGCGGGGGCTTCTTGTGCGGGTGTTGGCAGGGATGCAGTTAGGGTTTTGTCGAACTCCCGATACATATATACATACGTATATATATGTGCTGAGCACAGAACAGGGGTCGGGGCTGTTAGCTCGGGCTGAGCTCTCGGCTGGGGATTTGGGCCGGGGTCGGGCCTGGTTCAGTTGGGCTGCTTGTTTTTTTTTCCATTTCTTTTTTTTTTCTTTTTATTAGCAACAACTAATGTGTGTATATATATTTATATATACACATATATGTATACATATATATATATATTTATATATATACACCTACACACATATATTCATCTACATGTATACATACACACATAAATAATATATATATTTGTATATACATACACATACACACATATATATACGTAACATATACACATGTATAATATATATATATTTATATATACATACACATCACACACACACACAAAAATTTTAAGAAACCCCCCCATTTTATTAAAGGCGGCACGAAAACCGCAGAATAAAACCGTATACAAGGCGCAAAATGCCGAAGCCTAAACAGAAATACCACAAAAAGAAGGAGGGGAGAAAACAAAACCATTACCGGGGGCTAAGGGGGGAGCATCGACCAGAATGCTCTCGAACTGTGGGAATAAGGAATGCTCCGCTTACGGCATTGGCGAGCAACTTCCCGTAAGAGCTGGTCGGTCGAGAATAGTTGACCTTTGAATCTCGCCTTGTTGCGATTCTTCCAAATGATCCAAGTAGCGGCCGCTGCGACGATCTGGTGGCCGTGGAAGGCTGAACCCCAGGTAGCCAGTAGATCGTGGAAGCGTCTACCGCCCTGCTCAATACTGAAAAGCTGGTTAAGGGTTGTCTAAGTCTTGTTAGGCAGCGTCCCTTGACGGAAGATGTGATCGATAGTCTCCGTCTGACGCTCGGAGCAGCAGGAACAAGCTGATGCTAAGCTAATCCCGATGGTATTGAAGATGTCGTCTGTCGGCAGTTTCTTTCTAATGACTCTCCACACGAGGATAGACTACTTCTTAGGGATGCAGGAATGCCAATAGTACGCTATGGGGAGGTATAGCCGGCCGTTGCCCTGGATAGCGATTCTTGCCGACCTCACAGAGAATGCCCCAGACGCCTCAAGGGACCATCTCAACTCGTCTGACTCACCACGAATATGTAACCCTCTGTCGCGGATGCCATCGACAGCTTCATTGCCGGACCACTCGCGAACCTGGTCCCAGTTCCAGTTGTCGGACGAGGGGTTCCACAGGACTCTAATACTACAATCTCTCGGGGTCTCCGTTAGATTCAAGATCATGCTGTCTCCAACCCAACGCTCAAGGAATGGATTCGAGTCGCCCGCTCCCAGCTGGAGCCTCATTTTTGGCTCGGTGAGGTTGCGACTGATAAGGATGCGACGCCAGGCTGCTGAAGATATGCTGTTGGATATGGCTATATTGGGGTGGATGTGTTTGAAGTATCTGGCTTTCAAAAACCTGCTCTATAAGTTGTTGCTCGTGCGAAGATTCCACCATAGTTTCACCGAGAACGCTTTAACAATGTGAGTGAGTTTGGTGAATCCCAATCCCCCCTCGCCTGTCGGATGAGCCATAGAATCCCAGCTAGCCCAGTGATGCTTATCCTGGCCGTTGTTATGCCCCCAGAAGAAATTGTAAAAGATATGTTCGATTGAAGAAAGGACCTTAGTGGGCGATGAACATGTCGCCAGTGTGTGGATGGGGATGGAGGATAGCACGTGATTGGTGAGGATCATCTTGCCACCTGGTGATAGGGTGGCAATGTGCCACCCTTCCAGTTTCTTCCTGATTCTGGTGATTAAGTCCTCGAATATGCCGACGTTGGATCTCCCGTACACTAACGGGCACCCGAGATAGTTGAACGGGGGCTCCGCAACTGAAAAGGATGTTAGGTTGGAGAGATTGTTGGCGTGTTCTCTATTGGTGTTGAGGTGTGCGTATATAACGCTCTTGGAAGGATTGATTTTCTGACCTGAGCATATAGAGTATCTCATCAGAGTATTGTGAACCACCGCCACAGCACCTTCCTCTCCGGAAGAGAAGATGAGTAGGTCGTCAGCAAATGCCAGATGGGTGATGATAGGGCAGCCACTGGAAGTGTGATAGTGTTGGAAGTTAGACGTGTTGACCATATTGTTAAGGTTCCAGCTCAGAGCGTCAGCTGCTATGATAAAAACTATGGAGGATAGTGGGTCGCCTTGTCTCACCCTACGATAGGATTTAAAAAATCCCTCATCGTGGCCATTGATGACCTTAGAGAACCACGAGTTGCTGATGGATCTCCAGACGATATTGGTCTAAGTTTCCGAAAATCTGAAAGCTCTGAAAACCCAGATCATGAATTGCCAATCCAGTCTATCATAAGCTTTCTCCATGTCGATTTTGACTGTAATGTTGCCTCCCCTCACCGGAAATTTCATACAGGTTATTAACTCTTGGGCCAGCATAATATTGTCCTGGATGTTCCTCCCGCGAACAAACCCGCTTTGCTCCTCCAAAATGATTTTGGGAAGAATACCGGCCATTCTGGTCGCGATGACCTTGGACATGATCTTGTTGGTAAAGTTACAAAGGCTGATAGGGCGAAAGTTACGGAAGGACTCCGGGTTGTCTTTTTTAGGGATTAGGATCCGGTTGGTACTAGAAATGGCTTTAGGGTATATAGCGCCTTCGAAGAAAGCGACCGCCGCTTCTATGATGTCGTGCTTGATAATATCCCAGCAAGTGCGAAAGAATACCCCCGAAAACCCGTCCGGACCGGAAGCACTGTGCTTGTTCAGAGCCCATACTGCATCTCTAACTTCCTGAACTAAGGATGGGCGGTTCAACTGGGCGTTGTCGGTGTCGTTAATGAGGAGGGAGATTTGGTCTAGGAATGTTCTGTCTTTGTGAACTGTCTCCTTGGAGAATAGTTTAGAATAGAAGTCCATGGCTGCCTCATGGATGCTCTTTTGGTCGGTGATAATGTTCCCATTGTCATCTGCTGTCCTATGAATAGAAAGCTTCTGTCTGCGACCGGTAACGCAGGTATGAAAGTACTTCGAGTTTTTGTCCCCCTCGTTGTCCCATTTCAACCTCGCTTTTTGTTTCTAGAAATCGGTCTCCACTTTGATCCTGAATTTAAGCATAGCCTTGGTGAGGCTGAAGGCTCTCCTCGCCTCCGGAGAGCGATCCTTGACGACCAGGGCTTCGGTGCGGGTTACGTCGTCCTCGGTGACGCGAACGGCTTGAAAGATATCTTCGTATATGAGCTTGCTCCAGACGGACAAGGCTTTTCTGGTTGCCTTAATCTTGTTGCTCACCCGAACAAGGGGGTTGGAGGAATCCTCGCTGTTCCAAGCTTCCGCTACGATGCCCAGAAAATGGGGAACGCCGGTCCAGAAGTCGAGGAATTGGAAGTTCTTTTTGGATGAGTTCGTCTTGTTATTGATCTCAATCAAAAGGGGAGTGTGGTCCGATTCTGTGGAATTGAGGTAGGATAGATTGGTGTAGATCCCCATTCCGTGCCAGAAGGTGTTCGTAAGGGCTCTGTCAAGCCTAGAGTATTGACGACGGTCGCCATCCTGCATGTTGCACCAGGTGAATGCATTGCTGGTGAACTGGAGAGTGGTTAAGTGGGCGTTGAAGATGAAGTTATTAAAGTCAAGCATGGCCGGAACGGGAGGGGGGCGGCCTCCGGTTTTCTCTGCGCAGCATGTGATCACGTTGAAGTCCCCAATGCAAAGCCAAGGGGAGTTGGTGTGGAGATGATAGATATCAAGGAGGTCGTCCCATAGTTGTTTTCTCTCCGTAACATCGCAGCTGCCATGGACCGCAGAAAGGATGACGCGCTTGGGAAGTCCCGGGTGGTCGAACCAACAGGAGAGAGCATGCCGGGAGTCGTCGATGACTTCCAAATTGACGTCCTTCGAGCCGAGGATCCAAATATCATGTCTGCCAGCTATAGCCATAGGAAGGCCCAGTTGCAGTTGGATGGATTTTAATCTTTTGGAGGGGATTTTGGGTTCAAGAATGATGAGGATGTCGATCTTGTGGATTTTTCGCAGGGTGATAATTCTCCTTAACGTCGGTTTGTTCGCCAGACCGCGGACATTCCAGGATAAGATGTTAAGTATTAAGGATGTTGTGGGAGTTTTTTTTGTTTTGCTTGGCAGCGGATCTGGTTTGGATGGTAGTGGTTGTAGTGGGTCCGAGTTTAGCATTGGCTTCGCTCGAGATAGTAGGTCCTGCCTCCGTTAAGGGAGGGTGGTCGTTACAGGATTACTCCTGCAGGGACTGTTGCTGATTGACCGATTCCCCAGTCGGGTCCAGGATAGGATTCTCTGGTGGGATGATTATGGAGTCACTGGTGCTCCCTGTCAGGAGATTGGTTTGTTGAAGGAAAAAACCCATGACAAGGACCTGGAGCCCTCTCTGAACAAGGTCTGGCCCTAGAATAGCTAGGGCCTCAACCATGGGATCTTCGATGGTGAGCTGTCGGTTGGCTTCGGTGGTATCAGTGAACTGTTCTACGCCCACCGGATTGGGGAGAAACTCGGTGAGCGTGCGGTTGGCAGGGGGTGTCTCCTCTGGTTCCTCCGAAACCTCCGAATCGAGAGCATCAAATTGGTTAGATAGGGTGAGAGGTTGGGTGCAGTGGGGGATCAATACTGTGCTGGGAGGTTCGCTCTTGTCAGACGGAATGTCTCCGGAGCTGAATCGGGTGTGCAAATTCGAGCGTTGTAGGAGAGGTGGCGTGGGAGTCCTCTCCTCAGTAGGCTCGCTGTCTTTTCTGGGTTGTTTCTTCTTTAGTTCTGGATGAAGTCGGTGGCAGTACCTCGTGAGATGACCTCTTAAGTGGCAATGGTTGCAGAACATGATGTGATTGTCATAGAGGATTTGTTGGGTGTGGGTTCGGTTGTCCAGTTTGATGTTGATAGAATTGGATGGTTCGGTGGTGAGGACGAGTTCTACACCGATTTTGGCATAGTAGGCTTTGGTGAGGTTGCTGGTCTCAGTGGCTGAGGCAACATACGTCCTGAAAGAGTTAGCGATACGCCTGAGAGCCATTGGGACGAAGCAAATGAGGGGCAGATTAGGTAGGGTGATCCAGGCAGTAACTGTTGCTGAGTCTTCTTTAGTGCTAAAGCTAGCTGACCATTTGACGATCTTCATCTGGTGGGTGTCAATCCTGCACGTGCCTTTGGACCATACTGTCTTATGGTCTACGTCAGATGAGAGGTGAAGTAGAATATGTTTGGGATCGGGGGGGCAACATGGTAGTCGGCAGTGAGTTTCCAGCTGGCAATCATCTCCTGCACCCTAGGAAGCTTGGGGCACCCGGATAAAAATTTGAGGATAAAAGTGTGGGGGAATGAACTGGATAGTGAGGACATCTCCTTGTCGGTGAATGGAACCAAGGGTACGCTGGACTCCTGAGAGTACTTAATATCCGGCAGAATGATGTCTGGGACAAGAGGCACCTTGGTAGAAGCCAGGTCCGGACGAAGCATGGCTGCGAAGGTCGGCGATGGGGGGACGGATGAGGAAGGGATCAGGGATGGGCAACCGGAGGATGGAAGATCAATCGAGGAGGGGATATGCGCGGGGCAGAGGGTGATGACTGCTGAGGCTGCTTGGCGGATGCTCTTTGGAAGGGGGGCGGTCGGAGGGGACCGGCCCGGTGATGTGCTAGCACTGCTCGCAGAGGGAGGCACCACAGACGGACCAACTGCCACAGGAGGAGCTGGCGGATTAGCTTTCTGGACGATCCCAGCGGGGTCCCCTGGTTCGGACGTGTTGGAGCGGGCCGGAAGGCCTCCCGCTGGCACCAATGAGGCGGTGGGAGGGCTGGTGGAAGGTCCAGGAGGGAGGTCGGAAGATGCGGACGTGGATGATGGAGGCACATGAGGGAGGCCGAAGGCCTCAGAGGGGATGCCATGGGTTGGGATTCCAAAGAGGGGGCTGGCTGGAGGGAGGGGGAGGGAGAGGTCCAGGGTGGGTTGAATAGGGTGGGCGAGAGAGGAGGTGGCGTAAGCAGCAGAGGATGGGGCGTGAAGAGGATCGATGTAGGGGGATGGAGCGTAGAGCGCAGTGGAGTAGGTGGTTTGATGATTGGCGTAAAGGGAGCTCTGGGGGTGGGCCCGCCAGAAGGGACTGCGTGCGAAAATTCTATCGTAGGAGCTGGAGTGCCATGCGCGTTAAGACTGTTGAAGGAAGAGGGCGCGTAAAAGCCATAGGTAGGGCGGGCCCCACTATAGTGTTGACCGTAAATGCTACGGACCGGTCCTGGCGCAAAATAATCCTGTAAGGTGGGGGCCCTACTATTTGGCAGGGAAACCAAGGAGGAGTTATAGATTTGCGCTGCAGTTGAGGGAGCGTAAACAGCGCCAAAGCGCTGGTCCCCAGTAGGGTAGGACCCAGAAGCGTAGAATTGCGTTGCAGTTGAAGGTGCTAAGAGCATCTCCAACCCTATTGTGAGTTTAAAAAAAATGGTTGCCACATAGGAATGACAACCATTTTTTCCAAAAGTACTTCTCCAATGCAAATGTGAAACAAAGTGTGGAGTTGACATGGCAATGACATGGCAAAGACAATGTGAAGTTGGTTGTCTAGATCTAGACAATGCACTTCACAATGTCTTTAGAGCATCTCCAACCCTATTGTGAGTTTGAAAAAAATGGTTGCCACATAGGAATGACAACCATTTTTTCCAAAAGTACTTCTCCAATGCAAATGTGAAGTAAAGTGTGGAGTTGACATGGCAATGACATGGCAAAGACAATGTGAAGTTGGTTGTCTAGATCTAGACAATGCACTTCACAATGTCTTTATGTCCACATCATCATTTATGAATAAAAATATTTATAAAAAAGTTGAAGAAGTGGAGGAGTTGCCTTGGAAGTTGGAAAAAAATACTTTTTATTGTCTCCTCAATACTTTTGCATTGGAGAGAGTTTTTCTATCTCATTGTCTTTTGAGATATAATTTTGCCACATAAACAAGACATTGTCTTGTGACTCATGCCACATAGGAGCCACCTAAGACTCACAACACTTAACAAGACAATAGGGTTGGAGATGCTCTTATGTCCACATCATCATTTGTGAATAAAAATATTTATAAAAAAGAAGTAGAAGAGTAAAAGTTGTCTTGGAAGTTGTAAAAAAATATTTGTATTGTCTTCTCAATACTTTTGCATTGGAGATGACTTTTTAAACCCATTGTCATTTGTGAATATAACCTTGCCACCTATACAAGACATTGTCTTGTGCCTCATGCCAAATAGGATTCACAACACAAAACAAGACAATAGGATTGGAGATGCTCTAAACAGCGCCAAAGCGCTGGTCCACAGAAGGGTGGGCCCCAGGAGCATAATAAAGACGCTGATCCTCGGCCAAGGGGGACCCACTAGCAAAGTAGCTGGGGAGGATGTACGCGTTGCCATGGGCAGCGTAAAAATTAGAGTTACGCACAGCCGAGCGCGCGTAAAACTCCGGGGCTACCTCAAGTTGGGCGCCAAGAGTGGCATACCCGAGGTGCCTGTCGATGGGATGCCCAACACCTGTACCGCAGGGGAGCTCTACACCCGATGGGTCAGAAGACTCGTTCGAAATTCGAAAGAGAGCGGGAGAGTGTGAGAGATGCTGCTGGAGGCCGAGCGTCGCGGAGCTCCCGCCCCCGGAGGATGTGACCTGATGGCCGGAAGGCGCAGCGGCCGTCGGATGCGGCAGGGGGTCGGACCAAAGCGGGAGATGGGGGGCTGAAGGACCGATGATAACCGGGCGCCGAGACAAGGACGCCGGAATGGGACGAGGAGGGGCCGAGAGAGGTGGGCGGCTGAGCCTGCAGAGAAGGGGATGATAGCAGGGGTGGCTGAACCTGTTGAGAAGTGGAAGATGGCGGGGGTGGCCGAGCCTGCAGAGAGGGGGATGATGGCAGGGGCGGCTGAGCCTGTTGAGAAATGGAGGGAGGAACCGCTTGAGGAGGGTGGCCCACCAGAGCGAGGGCGTCGGTGGGCCAAGGAGGCGGCATCGAGCGCCAGCAGCAGGCCGTTGATGGCCGGACGGGAACGGGCGGGGGAGGGGGGGAGGGGCCCCTAGGGACACCCCAGGGAAGGGAGAGGGGAACGAAGTCTCAGCTCTACTATCATCAAAAAATCTATATATTTCTAAAATATATATATATATATATTTTTATATATATATATATATATATATATATATATATATATATGTATATGTTTTTTTTTTTTTTTTTTTTTTTATGTATATGTATATATATATATATATATTTTTTATATGTATATATATATATGTATATGTATATATATGTATATGTATATACATATATGTATATGTATATATATATGAGGAGGGTGGCCCACCAGAGCGAGGGCGTCGGTGGGCCAAGGAGGCGGCATCGAGCGCCAGCAGCAGGCCGTTGATGGCCGGACGGGAACGGGCGGGGGAGGGGGGGAGGGGCCCCTAGGGACACCCCAGGGAAGGGAGAGGGGAACGAAGTCTCAGCTCTACTATCATCAAAAAATCTATATATTTCTAAAATATATATATTTATATATATATATATATATATATATATATATATATATATATATATATATATATATATATATATATATATATATATGTATATGTTTTTTTTTTTTTTTTTTTTTATGTATATGTATATATATATATATATATATATTTTATATGTATATATATATATATGTATATGTATATATATATATATATATATATATATATGTATATATATATATATATATATATATTATATATATATATATATATATATATATATATATATATATATATATATATATATATATAATATATATATATATATATATATATATATATATATATATATATATATATATATATATATATATATATATATATATTTTTTTTTTTTTTTATATATATATATATTAAAAATATATATATATATATATATATATATATATTTTTTCAATATATATATATTGAAAATATATATATATATATATATATATATATATATATATATATATATATATATATATATATATATATATATATATATATATATATATATATATATATATATATATATATATATATATATATATATTATATATATTTTTAATATATATATATATATATATATATATATATATATATATATATATATATATATATATATATATATATATTTTTTTTTTTTTTTTAATAAAAAGGACTTTATTCAAAAAGAAAAGATTGCCAGCATCTGGCTACAAGAGTGTACTCCAAAAGGAAATAGCCAAAAAGAAAAGAGGAAATCTAGTGCCTACAGCCAACTGTAGCCTTAGCAATTTGTCTGTCGATCTCCTTTACGAGCATGCCAGTCGAGTATTTGTATCCTTCATATCTATGTTTATTCCTATTTTTCCATAAGACCCATATAATAGCCCCTACAGCGATCTGTTTCTGATGAAGACGACGACCACGCCACCATCTCCTCAACCTATGAGCCAACGACCGATCTCCTCCCGTTATATTGAAAGTCCCCTGCGTGTAAGCCCACACTTCCTTAGCAGTGTCTCCAGCATGAAGAATATGTTCAGTTGTTTCACAAGTGCTGTGTATACAGCAATGGCATTTAGACACCATACTAAAACCCAGCTTCATCACCTGATCGTCAGTTGGCAGTTTATTGTGAAGAACACGCCATAATAATATCGACCACTTATACGGTATACACGTACTCCATATGTGAGTGAATAAAGGAGCATGAGGCCACTGTCTTCTGGATATGTCCCAAGCCGATGCAAGTGTAAATCTACCCGATACACGCCGCCAATGGATCCCCTCCTCGTCTTGCAGTATGTAATATTGAGCAAGCTCCCTCCCTGATAGTATTCTTTTCCATACACTTGACGCATTAGACGTTATCTGCACCAAACTCGGGTGTGTTTGAGAACAATATTTCATCCTAAAAAATTGCACCCATAAGCTCTCCTGAGATCTAAATTTCCACCATAATTTGATAGAGAAAGCTTTCATAATGTCTTCTAATCTCTTAATCCCAAGTCCTCCTTCCGTTTTCAGTTTTGTAATAGTCTCCCATCCCATCCATCTTCGTTTAGGGGCCCCTTGAACTGAACCCCAAAAGAAGCTGCTAAATATCGCTTCTAATCGGTTCAATACCGTGATCGGAGGATTACAGGCTGCAAGTGTGTAGACTGGTATAGATGTCAGCACCGCCTTAATTAGAACCAGCTTCCCTCCTGGTGATAGTAGCTTATTGTGCCAACCCTCAACCCGCGCCCTAACTTTCTCTATGAGATCTTCATAAAGAGCCGCACTCTGGTGTCCTGCCGCCATGGGGCATCCCAAGTACGTGAAACGCGGAGAGCTGATAGAAAATTTCGTTCTATCCCCCAGTTCTGCCACTCGATCAGGTGGAGTCTTGCTGGATACAAACAAAGTGGACTTAGCATTATTAATTTTCTGACCAGAAGCCTGTTCGTACCTTTGCAGTGTATCTTGAATCAAGGACAGAGATCGAAGATCCCCAGATAAAAATAGAAGCACATCGTCGGCATATGCAAGGTGGGTTATAGGAACACAACCCCTAGGTGAAATGAAAGGAGAGAAACCATCCTTCATAGGTAATAACTTCAGACTACGAGAGAGGACCTCCGCTGCTAATATAAACAATGCAGGAGACATTGGGTCTCCCTGACGAACTCCTCGAAAAGCCTGGAAATAACCTGCTGCTTCGCCATTGATTAGTGGTGAGAACTAAACATTGTTTTGAAGATGGAGCATCATATCAACCCACTTGTTATGAAACCCAAACCTTCGCAAAACCTTCATCATGAATCGCCAATCTAAGCGATCATAAGCCTTCATCATATCCAGCTTAATAGCAATGTTTCCACCCCAGTGCTTCTTGTTCATTCTCGCCACCAATTCCTGTGCCAATACGATGTTATCAACAATCTCACGACCACGAACAAACCCACTCTGTTCTGGTGAAATTAGCTTAGGAATGAGAGGAGCTAATCGGAGAGCCAGCGTCTTGGAGATTACTTTGTTCAAAACTGAGCACAGACTAATAGGGCGATAGTCAGATAAATATTTAGGCTGCTTTAGCTTAGGAATTAACACCAATGAGGTATTGGTGATCGCTCGAGGAAGGGAGAACCCATCAAAAAACATTCCCACAGCCTCCGTAATGTCATCTCCTATTATCCCCCAACAATTGATAAAAAATCTAGGGGTGAAGCCATCAGGCCCCGAAGCACTAGCCATGTCTAGCGATTTGATCGTGTCGAACAACTCTTCTTTCGACGGAAGTGCTATAAGCATGTCATTATCTTCATCCCCAACCAGTCTAGGGATTACTGAGAGAAGATCCTCATCTTCTGAAATTGTACCTCTCTGATACATCATAGAGAAGAATTCAACTGCATAGGACTGTATATGAGCTTTGTCTGTCAGTACTGTATCATTTGTGGTGGAGATAGAATGGATCCTAAGCGCCTTATTCTTATAATTAACACACTCGTGAAAGTATGCTGTATTTTTGTCACCCGCTAGATCCCATTTCAGCCTTGATTTTTGCTTCCAGAACTCCTCCTCTATCCGCACCCGATTTTTCAGCAAGGCAGTCGCGTGGGATAGCTCAATTATAAAAATATATATATATATATATATATATATATATATATATATATATATATATATATATATATATATATATATATATATATATATATATTTTATATATATATATATATATATATATATATATATATATATGTAAAAAAAAAAATATATATATATATATATATCTGTATGTATGTATACATATATATATATATATATGTATTTGTTTTATTTTATATATATATATATATATATATATATATATATATATATATATATGTATATGTATATGTATATATATATATATATATATATATATATATATATATATATATATATATATATATATATATATATATATATATATATATATTTGTGGTATATATATATATATACCACAATATATATATATATATATATATATATATATATATATATATATATATATATATATATATATATATATATATATATTATATACCACAAATTCCATACAGACAATACAATATTATAAATATAATCAATATTAATAATATCTAATAGTGATAAATATATTTATTTAATTACCACAAAATAATAAAATAATTAAATGGTGGTCTAGCGAATCCATACTATTCACCTTTATCTAGGTCCAAAAAATTATACAAATATTGTAAAATAATATTTAATAATAAAAATACTAATTTTTGTACAAATATTCAAACAATTAAAAATGCACATCAATACCTAAAATAACTTAGAAAATATTTGTACACAGATCAAATATGCCAACATGGTCATCTTTGGTCTCACTACTTACCTACAAAGCCTTGGATTCAGTTCGGACCCAGTTCGGGCTAAGTTGGTACAATCGGGTCATCTAAAATCAATATATCTAATAATAAATAAATAATTCACCGGTGGGTGTTAAGTCGCAACTTGATCTGGTTTTCCTAGTTATGACACACTTATGGCTAGGTCTTCCTTGGCATTGCTAATACACTAGTCGAGGCAGGCCACTGTACTATCCGTGCCATGATTCCTAGCCATCTTGTACTCCAATTCTCAATCATGATTAAAATTATCTACCATAATAATTAATTAAAATAATTATTTATAAAATCTAAAAATTACCATTTAAATTAAATAAATAATAAAAAATATATTTTAAAAAAATTTCGGGAAAGGGAGCTACAAATCTACCCACCTTAAAAATAATTTTGTCGTCGAAATTCTAATTCATAATTATTCCTTAAAATTTAAAGTCGACTATTACCTTAATCTCCTAAAAAAATAGTTTATATCCAGCTCCTAGCCATTTGTAATTATGAAACCTCGAGGACTTCTACCCACCTTTGGTCACGCTACTCGTCAAAATACGGTCACTAAAATCTTATAATCTTCTAGCTACTGGCTAACAGTCCTTCCAACAGATATCTAGGGCATATGTTATCTCTAATCCTTTATATCTACAAACAACCAAATATTCAATAGTCAAGCAATATTATACTATAATTTAAGGATTTCTGATAGATACTAAACAACACGATCGTTCGTCATCCCGAAATAAAAGGGACGAGAACCAATGGCACAGAATGCAAGGAAGTATAATCGAGAGCAAATATAGAGTTTTCAAGGACGTAGAGAATTTCTAGAAGAATTTTCAAAGCAGAGTGGATTGAGATTTCTAAGGGTTTAGTCATAGTCGCAGGCTCGTACCAGTACAGTTACGTAACCGGTACGATGTGCACTGACCTGCATGGGCCACCAAAAAATTTGTCACGACCCGCACCCGCTTTTCGGACGCGAGTTCGTGAGTAAACCAGCTACGTATCGAGCGGACTCCAGCCCGACTCGAATACGTAAACGTTGTCACGGCTAGGGTAAGCTGCCAAATCATGGCAAACAAATCTATATCTTAATGCACAATAAGAATAATAAACATGAATGAACACTATGGCAAACAAATCTTGTAAAAACTGACCTGTATGGGCCACCACAAAAACTTGTCACGACCCGCACCCGGTTTTTCGGATACGAGACGTGTCCAAGCCAGCCTACGCCGCAGAGTCGGCGGTAGAACGCTGTCAAGCCCGCAAGAAAATAAATGCTCAAAAATAAATATTTGTTGCTCATTCACAATTCTAAATTTATTACAACATTTACATCATTTAAAATTAAAGAAAATACAAGATTTTATAGTTAATGGAAACGGTACAACTGTTTTCTATTTCTAGGTTGACCTCAGCATACCCAAATCTTTTCCAGTGCTAAGAGTGACCGCGGCTAAACCTGAAAAATGTTGGTTTCCAGTCAGGAATGGAACAAGTACACAAACCGACGAAACGAAAACATAATAGAATTAACAAGACATGAAAATAGCATATGGAATATGAAAGCTAGTAAGAACACTGATGACATAGCACGATAGAGAAGTAAACAAGAAAAAACTAATAAAAGACAACTATCTAGGTGGTGTGAAATATTTGTTTCGACATGTGAACGGCTAGGGGGTAAATCTGGCACCTGCACGTGTCGTGTACAGGTGCTATTGTTCATGAATAGACATCATAGGATAGTTCTAGATAGTTCACATGTATACTAAGATATTTCCCCTCCCGACAACTCCGTGTGACGAGCTTGTCAACAAGCAGCAAGATATATATATAGACATGAAATAGAAAGACTACTATGAATCGGAAAGAAATCAGAAAGTGCACTTGCCTGAGGTCCTTAGCTGGAGAAACCAATAACACTATACCACTCAATGAGCCACAATCAGTCAACACATGTAGAAGCCTCCGAATGCTGAAATAAATAGTACCAACGATCTCAAAATAGTCGAATTAGCTAGGATTTCCTGTCCTTAAGTCCAATTCTGGACACGGGCAAAACGGTAATTTCGGGCAAAAACGGTATCCGCCGTTGGACCCGCTTTGTACCGAAAAGCGTGCCAGAGTCAACGGTCTCTAAAGTCATCAAACTATATGTCTACAGATCCAATTTTCCGATACGAACTCAACCGTATGTCCAGAGTTGGATTCCGGCGGGCCGTGCACAAAATCACCCGTTGAGTGGGACCGTAGGGCCCGCAAAACGGTGATTTTATCAACGGTCTCAGAATCGTACCAAACTTGGCATACAGGACCAGAAAAATGATACGGTCCTGTTGGCGTAAGTTTCGTCTCGATCTGAGGAGCATGCACAAAGTAATTGGGAAATTTAAAAAGTGCACGATACGGTAAATTTTGACGAATACGCATTAAATTCGTCGTGCACACGCGACCAATTTAAATTTCCGTCAAAGCCCACACGACCACGAAGCTGTTATGCAGCTTTCGATGCTTACGATGCGCAACCATGTCGCCCGGATTGGCGGGACGCACGTCGTGTGGATGGTTTTCTATGTTTATAAAACAGGTTTTCGGTCAACTTCGGGGTTCGATTTCTCGACGCGTGGTTGATGATTTTAAATTCCGTAAGAAGGGATTCGAAGCCGTACATGTTGTCTAAAAGTTCCTTCAAATAGTTTCTAAAATTCCTAACATACAGATCATAAAACGCCTTCAAAGGTGGGCCTTTGGGACGGGTTACTGTCCTATTTTGGACAGGTTTTCGTCAATCTTCGGACTCGTTTTACGAGGCACATAACACAAAATAAATCGAACTATTTGAAGGGTTTCGGAGTTGGTTATATCGAAATTGTACCAGCATTTATGGAACGGGAAACGATCACACGAAGGTGGAGCTATCTCGCCGCGAAGTAGCTGTGACCCTGGCGTTGTCGCTGTCGCTGTGGCCTCGGCTCCAGGCCGCGCGCGCCTTCCCGCGGCTGACCAGCGGCGTTGGCCGTGCGTACGACGGTGCTGCGAGCACGGGGTGGCCGCCCAAGTGTAGGAGGTGGTCGCGGCGTGATCGGTTAGGGTTTCGAGGAGTTCTCGAGTTTCTCTCAAACTCCAATCGTTCGTTATATACACCCTGTTGTCGAAACAGAGCCTAGCTCTCGGGCTGGTTGGGCGGGGACAGGTCTTGGGTTTGCTGGGCTTCGACCTAGCTTGGTTTGGAGTTACTCGGGTTCAGTTAGACCTGGCTTGTATTACTGTTGCTTCTTAGTCTTTTCTTTTTCTTTTTATTTCTTTTTCTATATTATGTATATATATATATATATAATATATATATATATATATATATATATATATATATATATATATATATATATATATATATATGTATAAATAGCTATGTACAATCATATATATATACACACATAAATATATAATAATAATGATAGACTAAGAATAACAATAATGATAATAATAATAGGAATAATATAATAATAACAATACTGATAATAATACTAAGAATAATATAATAATAACAATAATGATAATAATAATCCTAATAACGATTAAAATAACCCAATAGTCGTTTTTGGTGAACATAATCTATGCACTCTTTATTTGGCTCCCGAAAATCGTACAATATTCTAAAACGCTATTTAATATTATTAATACATATAATTTACATATAATAAATATTTAGAAAATAAATGCCACTTCCTAAAATATATACAAAATACTTACACTTACCAAACATGTCTACAAGGCCGTACTTGGTCCCACTACATGCCTACCTGGGCTTGGATTCGGTTCGGCCCAGTTCGGGCTAACTTGGCTCAACCGGGGTCCCTGCAAAGTCAATAAATCTAATAATAATTAATTTATTTATTTATAATGGTCATGCTATAATTTGGCCTGGTTTTCCTAGTTAGGACACTCCTATGGCTCGACATTTTTTTACCCTGGCTAAACACTAATCAAAGCACGCCACTGCACTATCCGTGCCATGATTCCTAGTCGTCTGGTACTTTAAAACTCAACCATGGCTAAAATCCTCTACCGTAATAATTAACTAAATAATTATTCATAAAATCTAAATTCACCATTTAAATCAAATATCTAAAATAAAATATTTCAAAAAATTTCCGGGAAGGGGAGCTACAAATCTACGCACCTTAAAAATAATTTCGTCCTCGAAATTCAAATTCATAACTATTTCTTAAAATTTAAAGTCTAGTATTCCCTTAATATCCTCAAATTTATTTTCTCAAAATAGTTGTATCCTCTTTCTTGTCATTTGTAACTCTGAAAACTCCGAAGACTTCTACCCACCTTAGAGGCTAGGATATGGTGGCAAGGTTCCTATCACAGGGCTGGCCGAGGGTAGCTACACTTGCATATACAACTATCATAGCTATGGGAATACTCTGTGTCTATCCATCAATTACGAGTTTTCGTCTTTCCAATCCGCGAAAGACAAAAACAATAAAGAGTTCAAGAGATGTGTCACTGAACACAATTACATGATTCAAGGGCGAATGCCTATTTCAAGAGGAATTGTCAAGGCAGTCGTGGATGAGATCCTAGAGACATTTATATCTCAATCCACGTAGGATAATTAAATGAAAAAGTGAACCAAATGCATCATGGTTGATCAGACCGTAATACACTGATTCTGATTAGACAATATGTTAGCGGGCGTCCCCGATAAACCTATGTCTTAAATCAAGCTCGATAAAGGAGTAAGCTTGCAAAAACTAAGCTGTAATAGCGGCATTGGTCAAGAGAGTCAAAATATAATTATGCGAGATTTTTGAAAGGAGGAATAAATAGTTCGAATTTTGAGAAAGTCAAATCCTTACCTGGTGTCCTTGCTTATACAGTCTTCCTATAATCCTCCTATCTTTAAGGCCTTGGTCGACCAATGGGTTATGGAAGAAGAAAAATTTATTCTGGGTAAAACCAATTAATATCAATCAACTACTTCGTCAATAGATCATATAGACCACATAATGCTAGATTGGGAGACTGGCTATCCAACTTACAGAACTTACACTTAGTATGGGTTTTGGATCTTAGGGTCATACAGGGCAGTCCATATCCTCTATAGTACCCTAAACTTGTAATTACGTCTGAAATTATTTCACTAAGAATTATGCCTCTCCTGTATACTCTGGTTGTGACAAACCCTTGGTTCCGTGATTCAGGGATGATATGCTACCAGGTACTCTACTCTATATTGGCACAAGGGTATCTAAGATCTAAAAGAGGTCAATCGTGAATCTAGCTTTTAGCAATGTTCCATAGACTATGGTTCATCAGGACGATTTTAATTCTGTAGGTTGTGTCCCGTCAGTGCGCTGCTGGCTGCAGTGAACCCATATTCTCCACTCCCAATTAATTGACGACAGTGCGCTGCTGTCTAAACTTTATGGGTTGACTAATATTCCTCTAACTATCACCGTAAAGTCCATGAGCTTCTAGAGATTTAAATAAGTTGACTGAAATAGAGCGTAGGTATTTATCCTATCCGTCACTACTTTTAAAATAACAGACTTAACATGGAGAAAATAATTAAAGACGAAAGAAATACAAACATTCTAGTATCTATTTCATGTGCGTTTCTATGGTTGAGGGATAATCTCAAATCAATCTACTTCGAGATTCGTACACGAATTACAGAATCAGAAATTATAAACTAAATCCTTACAGCAAAAGAGAATTTAAACAGGAAATTCTAACTAATGGAATGAGGTTTATATTAATAGAGCAAAAAAAAATTAAACAGTTTATCAAAATCAAAATTAACTCCTTAATTCTAGGCAAGTCTACCATACCAAGTGAATAGTATATCCACATGGGGTCATATCGTCATATCAAAGTAAGAGTGTACCTACAGGGTTCTAGCAAGCAATCTAAGTTTAATAATTCTAAATTGTATGGCCTATTTAACAACCTTAGCTACCCAACCGGTCAGTTTAAACAAGGGACTCCTAGTCCTAGTCAATCTCTTAAATCATTTTAATCCTAATTTTGAATGAGCATTTCCTGGGCACAGGCTCGCAATGGTACGACTAACGTACCATCACGAGTTCACAATCTCTTGCAAAAACTGACCTGCATGGGCCACCAGAAAAACTTGTCACGACCCACACCCGCTTTTTCGGATACGAGACGTGTCTAAGCCAGCCCACGCCGCAGAGTCGACGGTAGAACGCTGTCAAGCCCACAAGAAAATAAATGCTCAAAAATAAATATTTGTTGCTCATTCACAATTCTAAATTTATTACAACATTTATATCATTTAAAATTAAAGAAAATATAAGATTTTACAGTTAATGGAAATGGTACAACTGTTTTCTATTTCTAGGTTGACCTCAGCATACCCAAATCTTCTCCAGTGCTAAGAGTGACCGCGGCTAAACCTGAAAAATGTTGGTTTCCAGTCAGGAATGGAACAAGTATGCAAATCGACGACAAAACGAAAATATAATAGAATTAACAAGACATGAAAATAGCATATGGAATATGAAAGCTAGTAAGAAAACTGATGACATAGCACGATAGAGAAGTAAACAAGCAAAAACTAATAAAAGACAACTATCTAGGTGGTGTAAAATATCTGTTTCGACATGTGAACAGCTATGGAGTAAATCCCGGCACCAGCACGTGTCGTGTACAGGTGCTATTGTTCACGAATAGACATCATGGGATAGTTCTGGGTAGTTCACATGTATACTAAGATATTTCCCCTCCCGACAACTCCGTGTGACGAGCGTGTCAACAAGCAGTAAGATATATGTATAGAGATGCAATGGAAAGACTACTATGAATCGGAAAGCAATCAAAAAGTGCACTTGCCTGAGGTCCTTAGCTGGAGAAACCAATAACACTATACCATTCAATGGGCCACAATCAGTCAACACATGTAGAAGTCTCCGGATGCTGAAATAAATAGTACCAACGATCTCAGAATAGTCAAATTAGCTAGGATTGCCTGTTCTTAAGTCCAATTCTGGATACAGGGGCAAAACGGTAATTTCGGACAAAAATGGTATCCGCCGTTGGACCCGCTTTGCACCGAAAAGCGTGCCAGAGTCAATGGTCTCTAAAGTCGTCAAACTATATGTCTACGAATCCGGTTTTCCGATACGAACCAAATCGTATATCCAGAGTTGGATTCCGACGGGCTGTGCACAAAATCGCCCGTTGAGTGGGACCGTAGGGCCCGCAAAACGGTGATTTTATCAACGGTCTCAGAATCGGACCAAACTTGGCATACAAGACCAGAAAAATGATACGGTCCTATTGGCGCAAGTTTCGTCTCGATCTGACGAGCGTGCACAAAGTAATTAGGAAATTTGCAAATTGCACGATACGGTGAATTTTGATGGATTTGCATTAAATTCGTTGCACACACGCGACCAATTTAAATTTCCGTCAAAGCCCACACGACCACGAAGCTGTTACGCAGCTTTCGATGCTTACGGTGCGCGACCACGTCGCCCGGATTGGCGGGACGCACGTCGTGTGGATGGTTTTCTATGTTTTTAAAACAGGTTTTCGGTCAACTTCGGGTTCGATTTCTCGACGCGTGATCGATGATTTTCAAATTCCGTAAGAAGGGATTCGAAGCCCTACATGTTGTCTAAAAGTTCCATCAAATAGTTTTCTAAAATTCCTAACATACAGATCATAAAACGCCTTCAAAGGTGGGCCTTTAGGACGGGTTACTGTCCTGTTTTGGACAGGTTTTCGTCAATCTTCGGACTCGTTTTACGAGCACATAACGCAAAATAAATTGAACTATTTGAAGGGTGTCGGAGTTGGTTATATTGAGATCATACCAGCGTTTACGGACGGGAACGATCGCACGAAGTGGAGCTATCTCGCCGCAGTAGCTGCGACCCTGGCGTTGCCGCTGTCGCTGTGGCCTCGCTCCAGGCCGCACGCGCCTTCCCCGGCTGACCAGCGGCGTTGGCCCTGCGTGCGGCGGCGCTGCGAGCACGGGGTGGCCGCCCAAGTGTAGGAGGTGGTCACGGCGTGAT
>JANAVB010032431.1:0-26125 GCA_029216955.1 Iris pallida | reverse complement strand
TTGTGTGTGTGTGTGTGTGTAATAGTTTATAGGGGTAAGCCGAAGGAATTTATTGGCAGCACCAGAGGCGTAAGACATGGGGACCCAATATCTTCGTACTTATTTGCGATTGTCATGGAGTTTTTTTTTTTTACCTGTCTCATGGATGATGCGGTGATAGAGGGGTTGATCACCCCCCCCATTTCGAAAGACGGAATCGTAGTCTTCCACCTTATTTATGCCGATGACCTGCTGCTCTTCATGGAGCCTTTGAACAGATCCTTTGACGCTCTAAAGGCATTCTTGATTTATTTGAGAGATGGTCGGGACTGCATATTAAAAAATCAAGAGCCAGATGTTCATGAATCATACTTGTGGGAACAAGGAAGTGTCATGGGATAAGATGGGCATACCCGAAGATAAGCTATGTCACGTCCCGATTCTGAAGAATCGATAGTCGTCCTCGGACGTGATGCCGCGCGAGCCTAGGTTGCTCTCGCATAAGGCACATTCATAAAGTTATTCGAAACACAATAACAAAGAGAGTACGCAGAGTAAATTGAATACTTTGTATATAAGTAACTCATTTCATTGATAACACTAAATTTACATTTACATTGACCCAGATACAAAATCATGCTGGCTTACAGACTGACTTAATTACAAAATGAACGTCGATGAGATAGCTATCTATGCATCACACCCCTTTATACAACCAAACATTCAGACACCATGTATAAGGGAGAGTTAGGTCATCTTTTCTTAGACAATTGCGGGATCTTCAAAAGAATTTGATCAAGTCTTTGCACACACAGGCGAAACTTCAAAACACACAAACGTCGCCTTCAGCTAAGTGGCACGCCTTGGTTTTCGAAGCACCTATGGAGAGCGAGGATCAGTACGTTGCCATGTAGCAGTTGTAGTGCCCCGTTCCTATATCGTTCCCGTTTTCGTCCACGAGGTGCGCGAGAAAGGAATGTCGCTACCGATTGAATCAGAACCGATAGATTGGGATCGGTTGAATCTGTCAAACGAGAATGATTGAATTAAGATCCATTTCTCGTTATGGAAAGGCTTCTTCGGAATCAAGTCACATATTCAGCAGGTTGTGCCTTAAGGATAGACTCTACGGCTTAGTAGGGAGAGACCTCCCGTTGCTCTATTTTTTATGCCGTGCTTGTCCTTTGGATTTGGTTTTTCTGAATGCGTTTTCCTGAATATTTTTATGGATTTTATGGCTTGCGTTTTGAACTCGCATTTACATATCGAACTTCTTGAATTGTGCAGTGTTCTAATCAGTTGCTTATGCGATTTCAGGTGATCGCATAGATGCTATCTAGCGCAACCAACAGGTCTTTTGCCTCAAATAATCAATCAAAGTGAGTGGATAGACCCTTATTTTCCTTAACCTTCTTTAATCTCAAATAAATCAATAGAATGCTAGTTGGTTATGTAATTGCATGAAAGCTTAAATTTCAATGAACCATTGCACGATTCATCATGTACGCACGTTATAGAACTATTATGCCAAAAAAATGTCGCATGCTTAATACCTTGCCTGTTATAAAACTGAGATAAGCAAAGTTTTGAATTATTGAATAACTGTTGCCCTAACACGGCAAGGCAACAATGACAATGTTTATGTTACTCATGAACTAAAGAATTTACTTGAATAACTAATCTAACCTTGCACGGTCATTGGACAACTCATGCACGAGGAACGGCTTCCTCGAGCGATACCCCAAAACATGGGATCGTTTCGGCCTAGGAGGAAGCAAAAGATAGTTGAGCTCGTTGAAAGCAAAATATGGTTATTCAGGGAACTTATAGCGGGGCTTGCTACCCGCGCTGAAGGGTCGCCGTCTAACCCAGCTATAGTCCAAAATGGCTTGTGGTGCCGGGACCTTCACATATACAAACTGCACACGTAAATTGATAACGATTGACAGGAAAGAACATGGTAAGTCTCATTCTGTATGGCACGCTCTGCTTGGGTAAGTTCTATCATAATTTACATTATGCCGATCATGCTTGTCTAAAATTTATTAGGATGGCTAGAAAGATCACAAAATTAAGTCGTAACATTTCTTGAACCAAATGAGAGTGTGGTATATAAATTAGCTACTCGCCAGTACAAAGTGTAATGTACTAATCCTCGCTCTCCACAGTTACCCCGAACCAAGAAGGGTGTGCCACTTAAGCTCAAGGCAACGCTAGTACATTTGAAGCCTCATCCGCGTGTTGAAGGCTCATTTTGATCCCTTTGAAGACTCCACATTCAGTCTAGAAGAAATAACGTCTCGACTCCCCACGATTTCAGGTCTTTGGAATGGTTTTGTTGTAAATAGGGACGTAATGTATGGAACGACTCTCATCAGCGTTCATTTTGTAATCGAGTCATGTTGTAGCCCGCGAGGCAAATAAATGTAACAGAGTCATGTAAATGATGTTTATTATAAATAAAACAAAAGTTCATTCTGTTTTCAAATGTGTTCGTTCAATTTCTCTGCGTACTCTACTTGATGTTGTGTTTCGGATAACCTTATGACTATGCCTTGTGCAATCGTAACTTAGGTTCGTACGGCATCACGCCCGTGGACGACTATCGATTCCACTGAATCGGAGCATGACATAATAGTATCAAAGCACGGCTTTACATCCTTTGGCCTTCCATCTAGAGTCTCAAACATTTGACCTTACATCGATGAGATAAATTGATAAATTGTTCCATACAATGAGTCCGTAATATCTTAAGACTAATGTGTGTGTCTACGTATTGCAGAAGTGACAGAACCCGTGGCGGAAACCACGGCCGAGCAAAAACAAAGTGCTTCGAGCGGTTCGAGCAGCTCGCGGACTGGACCTACTAATAATTCCATCGAGAGGATACTGCGCATGATAGAGGCACAGAAGAAATAGTCCGAGAACTGACATCAGCAGATAGAGGTGCGACAGGCCCAATTTAAAGCTCGCTTCGATGCCCAAACCAACATGCAACAAAAGCAGCTTGATACTCTGCAGCAGATCGTCCAGACGATGGTCGCCAATGGAAACTCTGCAACTGTGCCTACTGTCATCGAGCCGACGGGTCAACCATTCGAATTCGATCGAGAGGAGCCCAAGCGTCAACCTGCAACACCGAGAAGCTACAACTTTGTCGCACCCTTTCAGCGGTACCGAAAGCCCTTCTATGACAATCAACTGATTGGAAGATCTGGAAGATGACTTCGAGCTCCTTGACATTAAAAAATCCAAGCAAGTTGCCTGCGCACAACTTCAACTACGTTTGAACGCGCATGACTGGTGGGCCGTGCACAAAAAGCGATCCAACACGATAACAGCTCAGTACCGATCTCTTGGGCCACGTTTCGTAAAGCCTTTGAAGTCAAGTACCTTTCCTCAGACGTTTGTCAAGAGAAGAAAAATGAATTTATGCAGTTGAAGCAAGGAAACCGGAAAGTACAACAGTATGCGACAGATTTTAACAGATTGTCCAAATTTGCTGGAACGTTTCTTCCTACAGAGGAGTGTCGTGTGCGATGAATCAAAGTGGGTCTGCGGCCCTCCATTGCTTCTCATATGGCAGTACTGGAGTACAAGACCACGGGCGATGCTCTAAATCATGCTCTGTGCCTTGAGAGCCAGTACCCTTCCGTCGCTGCCGACGTTGTGCATCATTTCAATCATAAATGCCCTAGCTATATGGGAGGCAATAATCACGCTGCAAAGCATCCAAACAACGGGGGCAACCAGGGATAGAACATTAGGCCTCGTTGCACAAAATGTAATTATATCGGACACAATGCCAGCGAGTGCCGTACCTTGAATATAGATTGTTACTCACTACAAAAATTTATCGATTTAGCGATGGCTTTATCCGTCAAAAATTTGTCGGTAAATGTAATTAACGATGGATGGTCGACGGATATTGGTTAAAAATGTCATCAGGAAAAGCCTCGTCGCTAACTACAATTCGTCGGCAAGTTGTCGCCAAGAGACGGACTGCCGTCAACCATACTCGTGCAGTATGCGACGACTCGTCGACGGATTACCGTCAAATCACGTATCAAAAGAAGTAATGACGTATCACTTACCGACGAACATATCTATCGCTAATCAGTCGGTAAATGCGTATCAGAGAGTTTCTAATACGCAAATTTCGTCGCCAATCAGTCGCAATGGTTGCTAAGTTTTGACGGATTCACGACGGAATATCCGTCGACCCGGTTCTGTGAATTATTCATATTTCTAGAACATTGGCGACGGATAATTCGTCGTTACTCCGTCGTGAATCGTCGCTAGACCATCGCCAATCGGTAGCCCTTTTAGCGATAGATTATCCGTCGCTAATTTTTTACCGACTACTAGCGACGGCATACCGACGGATTATCGTCGGCCCTATCCTGTGAATCTTTCATATTTTCAGAACCTTGGCGACGGATAATCCGTCGACCATTAGTTGCGCATCCGTCGCTAACTGGGAATCCCCCAGTTAGCGACGGATAGTCCGTCGGAAATTGGTCGCCAGTCCGTCGGTATCTGGGAAATTTTTAAAAAAAATAGCATAAAACTGAGCATTCCCAATATACACAATTCTAATCAGGCATCCTACACAAAACACACAAATAAACAAACAAATTGTTCCCACAAAAACACAAATAAACTGAGCATTCCCAATATACACAATTCCCGATATCTAATATCCACCAATACAAACAAAATAATCCCAAGCATTCAAATTGTTCACACAAACACACAAATATTCAATATTTTTCAAAATTGTCAATATCCACCAATACAAACAAAATAATCCCAAAAATACAAACATCAACGATGAGGGGTGCGATCGCGTGCTGGTGGTGGTACTCCCTGTAACGCCCGACTCATATACTCGTCCACCAAGTACGGCGGCAATCCCTCGAAGACATGGTCTGGAGTTGGCACAACTGCTCTGGCGTCATCATGTCAAGGAGGGCCATCAAAGTAGGAGGCGGTACGATAGGGGCAGCAAGGTCAAAAGAGAGATGCCCGACGAAAGAAGGATCGGCAGCACTAGAAGGACCGACAGCACCAGTAGATGGACCGGGAGCAGACGGACCGACTGCACTAGTAGAAGGATACAGGTACGTGGACAACTGCGTTCGAATCTTTGATACCGTCTCGTTCAGATGCGCAAGCTGGGACCTCACATCATCGTCTGTCGGGGCCGCAGGAGGAGGCGGGGAGATAGAAATCTCAGAATCGCCGAGTGCAAATTAGCCAGGGAGCCGACTCCGTACACGCGTCCTTTACTATAGCCTCCGACGGTATCTACGAATAAGTCGTTTGTAGCGAGTGGCCGTAGAAGAGGGCATCCCGTTGGGTATCGTTTTGCCGACATCCTCAAAAGCAGATGGCTGAATCCGACTAAGGGCATCACGATACGCAGCCTATCAAATGAATGTGTTTATTATACTATAAGTTTACCTAAGTTATAATCTAAATCCTACGTTATCCTAAGTTATAGTCTGAATCCTAAGTTTACCTAAGTTATTGTCTGAACCCTAAGTTTACCTAAGTTATTATCTGAATACTTATAATTCTAACATAAATCTCATAAACGTAAGTACTTACAACCATCGCCTTGGCCCTTTTGTCAACGAAGCTCCCGTCCTTCCGCCTCTTGTGGACATGCTGGAATACATCGTGCCCGGTGACCGAGTCAACATGTTTTCTCTCCTTCAACGCCTTTTGGATCTGCATATGAAATATTAGTATAATTTAATTAATTAAGTATATTAATATTATCGAATTAGATAGTGAATGAATTTGTGGTATCTCACCAGATCTGTAAGAATCGCTGCGTGGGGCTTTGATCCCCCCGTATGTAGCCCTGCGGCCCGTCGGTTCGCTTTTGCTTTTTTCGATTTCTTCTTGAAGGCAGGAGTATCCATCCTCTCCAACATCTGCTCATAGTAGTCCTGCCGGAGCCACTCCTTCTTCGAATACGACATTCGAAGGTCATGAACCGCATCCCGGATCTTCTTTCCGGTGGCATTTCTATAGGTCTTGCGGATCGCCTCCTCACGATGGGCGGGCCACCTGTAGGTCCTCTGACATACAAATACAATTATCACATTATTAAAAAAATGTTTGATTAAAGTGTAATTAATAATTAACCATTATATATATATATATATATATATATATATATATATATATATATATATATATATATATATATATTATATTTTCTCATCTCGTCGAGCCAGAGGTACTGCAAGTCTTGGGAAACCTTAGAGAAATTGACGTAGGGCCATGGTAGTTGGTCCGGATAATCTGCCCTAAAAGCCTGGTAGCATCCCACGAGAAAAACCTACAAAGAAGCAACGACTGAATTATTAACTTGAATAAATGAAACAAATTTATTAAATTAACTAAAATTTACTTACATGTAACCCGCGAGCTATTGCTCTCGTCGGAACACACCCATCGGCCTCTCTGGTAGCGTGGGCAGCTTCGCGCATGTACTCGCCAGTCACCGGATGTAACTGAATGTGGGGGTACTTCGGGGCCCACTGTCGCTCAGCTGCTAGTGGATCCACTGGTGGATCCGCTAGTGGATCCACTGGTAAAATGGATCTGCTACCGGATGGTGACCCCATCGACGAATGTGTCGATAGCCCATGGGTAGATCGACGGCGGGATGAGTCTGTTGTGCTCGAGGTACTCTCCGGGTCGGACTCGCAAGATGGGGACACCGTCCGGGAAGGCTGAATGCGACCACGACCACCACCATGAGCACGACTACCACCACCACCACGGCCAGCACTACCAGCACCACCACGGCCCGCACCACCACCACGACGAGTGCTAGCCATCAGCAGGGCGACGAGTGACAACGCAAAAAAAGAACAACTAGGAGTACCATCTGCAACAAGAATATGCAGAAGTTTAAACTGAATTCTTATAAGTTAGTTATAAGTGCTTTTATGAGGTCAAACTAAAATCACGTAATTGAAAGTGTTTTTAATATATACTGATATTTAATCTAATCATCGTCTTCGTCTTCGTCTTCGTCTTCGTCCTCAGCCTCGTCCTCATCCTCATCCTCATCCTCAACCTCATCATCGACTTCATTCGTATCCTCATCCTCATCAAGTTCTTCTTCTTCATCCTCATCCTCAATAGTTGGGACAAGACGCCTCTTTCTTCCCTGGTTGACAGCTAAGTCTTGTATATCAACCTCTTCCTCCCTTCTATTTCTTCAACAATATTTTCAACATCCATGGTATCTAAATGTTGTACCAAGTATTGGGACTTTTCGATCTGGTCCTCTTGGTATGCTGGGTCTCCAACGTTGAATGTATTTCTAGATTTAATCTTGCATACTGCCCACTAGTCAATTGATCTCTACGACGCCTTGGGTAGCTTGTATATTAGACTTGAACAGCCTGACTCGCTATCGCAAAGGTGTCAGACCCTCTATACCTCCTGCGATGATTTATATCGATGAATCCAAATTATTATCGATTCTCTAACCGATATTTTGTGTCGTATCGAACCACTCACATTTGAACATCACAATATGCATATCATATGGGGCACTATATTGTAAATCTATAATATCCTGAAGCACTCCATAATAGTCAATGTCCAGCTCATCGTCATAGATGGTACCTCTTATGCAAACACTAGAATCCTTGGTACTGAAGCCGTCATTGAAAAATTCGAGATTTATAGCATTCTGAGTTGCCTTAAACTTGAAGCCATTAACGATATAGCCTGGCCAAGTCTTTGCATGCTTCTTCGGTCCCAATGCCAAATAACGAATACTATCACTTGTGAGTGTTGTTTTAGGCAATAAAACATGTAAACAGATATTGATAATTTAAATATTTTAGAAGCTTATATTTTAATGGCAGCCACATAAATTATTATCTCAGTTACTTACGTATTTGCGAAATCAGGACAAAAATGTACAACCAACCTCTCTTTAAAGTCCTTCATCGGTAATATCGGGTGTCCTCATTTGGACTTCATCTCTAAATACACTGTTAGAGAGTAAGAATAAGTGTAGTCAGTTACTTCACCAAATTTGTCACGACCCGCACCCGCTTTTCGGACGCGAGCTTGTGAGCAAGCCAGCTACGTATCAAGCGGACTCCAGTCCGACTCGAATACGTATAAACTGTCCAGAATAGGGTATCATGTCTAATCTAAACTATATCTCAATCCACAAGAATCAATAAAACAAGAACGAACAATTATGGTTCATGGTCTGCAGCCCACTAGCATATATGTCCGATTAGACTCCAAGAATAATATGAGTCTATAAATCTAAGCTGATAAGCAGGATATATTATAAAAGCACGAGAAGGATAGTAAATCGATAATACTAACAAAAATACCTGAATCATGCAGATGAAGTCAACAACCACATGCTCAGTTAACTAACTCCGTACAAATCTGCTACCTGAATAGATCATCAGGTCCTCAAAGGACTAGCAAGATACATAAAACATGCCTATCTAACAGTTTAGTCATGCAATAATATAAACAGGGTATAAACAGAAACTAGACATGAGACTGACATGTGGCTACTGACAGATAACTATGAACACGGATACGGGATCAACTATGCATAAATGAACTGCTGGAAGAACAAGTAACAAGAGATCAATGGAATACCAACCCTCGCCCCGAATGTGGACTCGCAGGTCAGTTTCAAGACAAGTCACCCTCGTCCCATGTGTGGACTCGCAGGTGGAAACTGACAACCCTCGCCCCGTGTGTGGACTCGCAGGTTGTGGGAACGATACATGAATAGCAGTTCAATCACACATACTTGCAGACACGACTCAGTCAAGATACAGGTGACGACACGGTACAAATCAGTCATGACACAGGTAAGGACAACTCTAGCATGAACCATAATGTGGACTAGCCTAGTGTAACTATGCTATCAAGTCAGGTAATACTGATATACAAGCAAGACATTAAACTAGTAAACATGGTATGTAGAAAACATCTGAATCCATGTCAACTGGAGTAACTAAGTGATAACATACTAAAAATAGAAGAACAATAAGCATGAAAATGAACTGTAGAGGGAGGCAAGGTATCTTGCCTGGAGGTTGCACGCAGATCCAACAAAGTATAGTCAACTGCTAATCCATATAGTCCAAATCATCACAACTGTCTCCGAAAGCTGAAATAAACAATATCAATATTCACAGAATAGTCAAATTAGCTAGGATAGCCTGTTCTTAAGTCCAATTCTGGATACAGGAGCAAAACGGTAATTTCGGGCAAAAATGGTGTCCGCATTTGGACCCGCTTTGCACCGAAAAGCGTGCCAGAGTCAATGGTCTCTAAAGTCATCAAACTACATGTCTACGAATTTATTTTGATGATACGAACCCAACGGTATGTCCAAAGTTGGATTTCGGTGGGCCGTGCACAAAATTGCCCGTTGAATCGGATCGTGGGGCCCGCAAAACGGTGATCCGATCAACTATCTCAGAATCGGACCAAACCTGGCATACAGGACCAGAAAAATGATACGGTCCTGTTTGCATAAGTTTTGTCTTGATCTGACGAACGTGCATAAAGTAATTGGAAAATTTGCATAGAGACCGATATGGTGAATTTCGACGGATACGCATCAAATTCGTCGCACACACGCGACCAATTTGAATTCCGTCAAAGCCCATATGTCCACGAAGCTGTTACACAACTTTTGATGCTTTCGGTTCGCGACCACGTAGCCCGAATTGGCAGGACGCACGTCGTATCAAAGGTTTTTTCTAGTTTTGAAAACAGATTTTCGAACAACTTTGCACCGGTTTTATTTAATGAATACCTAGATTTATTTAAAACTAAAAGAAGGGTTTTGTTGCCCTACATATTGTCAATAAACTCCTTCAAATAGGTTTTCAAAATCATTCATGGTTTGGAAGATAATTATATACAAAGTGGGCTAACTCGACTGTTGTCAGTCCTGTTTTCGAATCAGTTTTTTGCCATTTTTGGCATCGATTTTTTATCGATTTCGTTTCAATTTAGTTCGAAACGATCCATTGGTGTCCAAGACCTATAGGTTGTGTTTCCAACGCCTATTTCGGTTTTAAAAAAGACGAAGAGTCGAGGAAGAAATCTTACAAAGAAGAGGGGCTCCGTGCTGTTACTGTTGTCGCGTTTGTTGTTCTGCTCATGCGGCTGTGTGGCCGGCCTCCGGCGGCGCCTGGCCACGCCCGACCGTCGGTGCATATACGTGGGGAGAAGTTTGACGCGGCGCTAGGGTTGTAGCTTTTGAGAGAACTCTCTCTCTTACTGTTTATATATACGCGGGGGATGGGGGCTCGGGTTCAGGGGAATTCTGCTCTGTGGAGTGTTGTTTGGTTGGGCTTAGGCCCGACTTGGTTTGGCTGGGCCCGGGCTGTCTTGGGCCTTTCATTTGAAAGCTGATACTTTCCTATATTTCTTTTTTTTTTCTTTTTCTATTAATCATTCTACATATATACCTATGTATATTCATATATATACACCTATGTATAATAATAATATACATGTACACCATACATTCAAAATAATGAAATAAGGTATCCTAAATACAATCTATAATAGAAATACAATATACATAAATCTATATACTAAAAATTCACATAAATAAAATACCATGATATTTTATATATATATAAAAGCCTAATTTGCCATATACCATAAATATACCTCCATATATAGATACATGTGTATATAATCTAGATAAATCCAAAATCTAACATATCTGTTAAGGAAATTATTTACTGTATTATCAATAAAATATTATTTAACATCAAGGAATCATAATATATATAACCACGTTTGGGAAAAAATCGTCTACTAGGTTACTAAATTAATATACTGATACCCAATACATGTCTACAATGACGTCTTGGGATGCACTATATAACAACCTGGGCTTGGGCTCAGTTCGGGCTAGTTGGGTACAACCCGGTCTTCTATACGTCAATAAATTAATTAATAACTAATTAAAATAACTATAGAGATTAGGTCACAACTTGGCCTGGTTTTCCTAGTTAGAACATCACTATGGCTCGGTCTTCCCTATCAGGGCTAATACACTAGTTAAAGCACGCCACTGCACTGTTCGTGCCACAGTTCCTAGTCGTCTTGTACTCCAATTCCTAACCATGGTTAAAATTATCTACCATAATAATTAACTATTTAATTATTTATAAAAATCTAAAAATCCCCATTTAAATCAATTAAATAATAAATAAATAATTTTAAAACTTCCAGGAAGGTTTGCTACAAATCTACCCACCTTAAAAATAATTTCGTCCTCGAAATTCTAATTCATAACTATTCTTTAAAAATTAAAGTCTACTATTACCTTAATCTTCTCAAATTTAATTCCTCAAAATAGTTTAGATCCTCCTCCCAATTATTTTGTAACTCCAAATACTTGAGAACTTCTACCCACCTTTGGTCACACTACTCCTCAAATCACCGGTCACTAAAACCTTATAATCTTCTAACTAGTTGCTAACAATTCTACCAACAGATATCTAGGGTGTATGGCATCTACAATCCCTCATATCTGTAAACAACCAAATATTTAATAGTCAAGCAATATTATACTATAATTTAAGAATTTCTAATAAATCCTAGACAACACAAACGTTCGTCACTTCGAAATAGAAGGGACGAGAATTCAATGATACGGAAAGCAAGGAGGTATAATTGAGGGCAAACATGGAGTTTTCAAGGACGTAGAGAATTTCTAGGAGAATTTTTAAGGCAGGGTGATTGAGATTTCTAAGGGTTTAGTCATAGTTGTAGGCTCGTACCAGTACAGTTACGTAACCGGTACGATATGCTCTGACCTGCATGGGCCACCAAAAAAACTTGTCACGACCCGTACCCGCTTTTCGGACGCGAGCTCGTGAGCAAGCCAGCTACGTATCAAGCGAACTCCACCCCGACTCGAATACGTATAAGCTGTCCAAAATAGGGTATCATGTCTAATCTAAACTATATCTCAATCCACAAGAATCAAATAAAATAAGAACGAACAATTATGGTTCATGGTCTGCAGCCGACTAGCATATATGTCCGATTAGACTCCAAGAATAATATGAGTCTATAAATCTAAGATGTTAAGCAGGATATATTATAAATCTAAGATGTATGCCCAAAGTTGGATTCCGGTGGACCGTGCACAAAATTGCCCATTGAATCGGATCGTATGGCCCGCAAAACGGCGATCCGATCAACTGTCTCAGAATCGGGCCTGTAGCACCCATATCTCAGAACACGTATTTTGTTAAGCCTGCATGTATCTTGGACCTGTATTTTATTTTCTCAGATTCTAGCCTGTATTTTATTTTGGCTCAGCTTGCAGATTTTGGTTTTCTCGTAAAATGGGTTTTGGCATGGCTTGGTTTTATTTTGTAGAGGAGGATTGGTTTGGTTTGGTTCAATATGTATTTGGAACACCTTAGCCTATGCTCCACCCTCAACACAACATAACCACCCTCATTAAAAACCCTACCAACCTTTTCTCTCTCCTCATAACTCTTTTATTTATTTTCCCCATCTCCTTCTTCTTCCTTCCTCTACACAACACCTCCACCCATAGGCAAGTGCACCTTGCCACCACATAAGAACCCTATTTTATTTATCCATTAGCTGGATTAGGCCATGGAGATGAACATTAGAACTTGACATTTTGTGATTTGGAGTCTCCTTTGTTCTAGATCTAAGTTTTCTCTATTCTCGAATTTACATGGTTTTGATCTATTTTAGTTGGGTTTTTGTGGATTTTGATGCTTCCATGTGGAAGAGAACTCAATTTTACTCATTTTTGTGGGTTTTAGTTGGGTTTTTGTGGGTTTTTGTGGGTTTTGATCTATTTTGACGCCTTGCACCAGGTAGTGGCCGATGCTTTGACCAGAGGCGGTCATCCAGGGAACAGCACGACCAACAACTTTAAGCGCCTGAACCCTCCATTCTTCGACGGCAGTGAAGATGCGATTGTCGCGGACGCTTGGCTTCAGGATACCGAGGTGGTTCTGGAAGCAGCTAGAACACCTGAGAATGAGAAGGTGGCGGTGGTACGCCTGCAGTTGTTGGACTTAGCTCGCAGTTGGTGGGCGACGCAAGCCATGGGATTAGTGGCACCCATTGCTTGGGCAGTATTTAGAGAGAGATTCCAGACGAAGTATTTTGATGCTGTGGCCCGGTACGACCTACAGACGAGATTTACCAACTTGAAGCAAGGAGGAAGATCAGTCGACGGTTATGCATCTGAGTTTTCTAGACTCAGTTGGTTTGCCCCCACCTTGGTGGCAACCGAGTTTGATAGGGCCCAGCGATTCCAGCAGGGACTGTATTTGGAGATCTTATTGGCAGTCGAGCAGTTCGAGCACCAGACGTTCGATGCAGTATTGAGAGCAGCTAGGAGGCATGAGTATACCTCCCAGAGGATCGTGGATAGGACCGGAGGTAGGAAGCGGTCCCACAGTCAGATGCACCAATCGTCAGCTCCAGCCCCGGCAGCAAGGGGTTTGACTGTTGGAACTCCGAGGCGGGCGGCCTCAGTGACGTCAATTTAGCATTCAATCCCGACGTACCCACAGCAGCAGAAGCAGAAGCAGACTTCCGCGATAGAATGTTCTCATTGCGGGAAGCCAGGCCATGTGGTGGCAGATTGTCACAGGGCGCAAGGATTGTGCCTGGCTTGTGGAGCGGCAGATCACCAGATAGGAGCTTGCCCAAATAGGGGTAGTTCTTCCTCTTCCAACCTAACCAGTCCATCGGTTAGGGGACCAGCACCTACGCAGCAACAGCAGTACCCGAGGCCATTGTTGCCTCAGGCCCAGGCATTTCATCAGCAGAACCAGCAGCAGTACACCCAAGCCCAAGCGCAGAGTAGGCAGAGAGGTTTCCAGCAGAGGGGACCCGCAGTTAGAGGTCAGGCCATGATGATGGCTATGGAAGAAGAAGTTGCACCAGGTGAGGTAGTGGCAGGTACTATTCTCGTCAACTCCTCTCCAGCATTGGTATTATTTGATTCCGGTGCATCGCATTCATTCATGTCTGCACGATTCGCGACACGGATAGGATTGGAGCCCGAGTCATTAGCAGTGAGGCTTAATATACTTACTGGTAATAGTCTTGTGGGAGTAGATCGAGTGTTTTCCTCGTGTCGGATCGTAGTTAGCGGTAGAGAGTTCCCCGCTAGATTTATAGAGTTCCCTATGGCAGACTATGATGTAGTCTTAGGCATGGATTGGTTGAGGAACCAGTATGCTAGGATAGACTGCCATGTTGGCAGAGTTGTTTTCAGCATTCCAGGAGAGCCAGAGTTTTCACTTTCCAGAGGCGCGGTGGAGCCATCTTTTCCAGTATTGTGGATGGCAGTAGCAGCAGTGCAGTTGCCCAAGATAGTTGAAGAGTTTCCAGATGTCTTCCTAGAGGAACTTCCAGGGATGCCGCCAGAGCGGGAGATTGAGTTCACTATAGACTTGATCCCCGGAACAGCACCAGTATCAGAGCGAGTCTACAGGATGGCGCCTTCAGAGTTGGAGATTTTGTATAAGATGATTGAAGAACTCCGGACCAAGGGATTTATTCGTGCAAGTGGATCGTCTTGGGGAGCCCCGATACTTCTTGTGAAAAAGAAGGATGGTACATCCAGGTTATGTGTAGATTATCATATCTTGAACTCAGTGACAATCAAGAACAGATACCCTCTCCCGAGGATAGATGACTTGTTTGATTAACTCAAAGGGTCTTCAGTGTTCTCGAAGATAGACTTACGGTCAGGATACCACCAGATCAGAGTCAGAGAGCAGGACATTCCGAAGACAGCTTTCCGATCTAGGTATGGGTATTGGGAGTTCCTTGTTATGCCCTTTGGAGCGACCAATGCGCCAGCCGTATTCATAGACCTCATGAATCGCATTTTCATGCCTTACTTGGATCAGTTCGTGATCGTGTTCCTAGATGATATCCTAGTCTACAGCAAGAGCGAAGCAGAGCATGAGCAGCATCTCAGAATCGTCCTTCAGACTCTTAGAGAGCACCAGTTGTACGCCAAGTTCAGCAAATGCGAGTTCTGGCTCGATCGTATTTCGTACTTAGGTCACATCATTACTCGATGAGGAGTGGAAGTGGATCCCCAGAAGATTGTGGCTATCGAGACATGGCCAGTACCCAGCTCGATGGCAGAGGTTCGCAGTTTCCCTGGATTGGCCGGCTACTACCGACGGTTTGTATCAGATTTTACAAGGATTTCAGCGCCGATGACCCAGTTGACCCGCAAGGATGTGCAGTTCACTTGGACAGCGGAGTGTCAGGAATTATTTAAGAAGTTGAAGCGAGGTTTGATAACGGCTCCCATTCTCACACTTCCAGATAGGACCGGAGGATTCACAGTTTATTGCGACGCTTCAGGCAGAGGATTGGGGTGTGTCTTGATGCAGCATGGAAAGGTGATAACTTATACATCACGTCAACTTTGTGATCATGAGAAGAATTACCCGATCCACGACTTGGAACTGGCAGCAGTAGTGTTTGTACTTAAGTTGTGGAGACACTACTTGTACGGAGATAGAGTGAGATATTTACTGATCACAAGAGCCTGAAGTATGTTTTTACCCAGAAGGACCTTAATATGCGGCAGAGAAGATGGCTTGAGCTATTGGTAGACTACGATGTAGATTTGCAGTATCACCCAGGGAAGGCCAACGTAGTAGCAGATGCGTTGAGCCGAAGAGCCGGAGTTTACCTCCTAACGGCGCAACCAGACTTATTGGCAGATCTTCAGAAGATGGGAATTGAAGTGGTTCTTCCTACCAGTATGGCATTGATGGCCAGTCTATAGGTTCAGTCCAGCATAGTTGAGAGGATCCGGATTGCGCAGTCTACAAATTCTAAAATTCAGCGGCTCATAACAGTGTGTGAGGCAGGAAGAAGACCAGAGTTGTGTATTCATGAAGATGGTACACTTCGACACGACACTCGTCTTTGTGTACCTAGTGGAGATATCAAACAAAAAGTTATGGCAGAAGCTCATAGTTCGCAGTATTCTATTCATCCTGGTGGTACGAAGATCTACCGTGATATTCGTCAGCATTTCTGGTGGAATGGCATGAAGAGAGAGATAGCCCAGTTTGTCTCTCGGTGTTTGGTTTGCCAGCAGGTTAAAGCTGAACATCAGAGGCCCGCTGGACTTCTTCAGCCCTTGCCGATTCCAGAGTGGAAGTGGGAGCATGTGACCATGGATTTTGTGACTGGACTGCCTAGATCCCCGGCTGGTCGAGATGCTATTTGGGTTATAGTTGACAGGCTCACGATGGTGGCTCACTTTCTTCCATTCAAAGTTGGGCAGTCAACGGCTCAGTTGGCAGAGATGTACCTCAGGCAGATTGTCAGGCTTCACGGTGTGCCAGTCAGCATTACCTCGGACCGAGATTCAAGGTTTACATCACACTTTTGGCGTAGCTTACAAGAGAGTTTGGGAACTCGTCTCCAGTTCAGCTTAGCTTATCATCCGCAGACAGATGGCCAGTCAGAGCGCACAATCCAGACCCTTGAAGACATGTTGAGATCTTGTACCCTTGACTTCGGTGGTTCATGGGAAGATCACCTGCATCTGGTGGAGTTCTCGTACAACAACAGCTTCCAGGCCAGCATCCAGATGGCACCATTCGAGGCTCTGTATGGTAGGAAGTGCAGATCCCCGCTAGCGTGGGATGATGTTAGAGAGAGGCAAATGCTTGGTCCAGAAATGGTTGCCCAGACAGTTGAAGTAGTCAGAAGAGTCAGGGATCATCTTCGAGTTTCCCAAGATCGCCAGCAGCAATGGGCCGATGCTCATCGGCGTCCCTTAGAGTTTGCTATCGGCGACCATGTATTCCTTAGGATCTTGCCTAACCGCGGCGTCATTCGTTTTGGCGTGCGGGGAAAGCTTAGTCCTAGGTATATAGGGCCGTTCGATATCCTAGAGCGAGTAGGAGATGTATCCTATCGTCTTGCTCTTCCGCCATCGTTAAGTGAGGTGCATGATGTATTCCATGTATCCCAATTGCGACGGTATATCCCGGACCCGAGCCATATCCTAGACCATTCGGAATTGGTTGTTGGTACCAACCTTTCGTATGAGGAGAGGCCCGTGTCTATATTGGACCGGAGAGAGAAGATACTCAAGAACAAGACTATTAACTTAGTCCGTGTTGCTTGGGGTCATCACTCCCTAGGTGAGTCAACATAGGAGCGTGAGGATGACATCCGATCGCGGTATCCCGACCTGTTTGACACATAAGGTATAATGTCTTCCTTATGCCTCATGCCTTCCGTCCTTGCTTGCATGCGTGATTGTTTGATTGACTGCTTAGTATAGCTTGCATGTAAATAAGTATGACTTGTCCTTGTCTCTCTCTAGCCTCTTAAATTAAATTCCGATGACGGAATTCTTTTAAGGTGGGTAGAGTTGTAGCACCCATATCTCAGAACACGTATTTTGTTAAGCCTGCACGTATCTTGGACCTGTATTTTATTTTTTCAGATTCTGGCCTGTATTTTATTTTGGCTCAGCTTGCAGATTTTGGTTTTCTCATAAAATGGGTTTTGACATGGCTTAGTTTTATTTTGTAGAGGAGGATTGGTTTGGTTTGGTTCAACATGCATTTGGAACACCTTAGCCTATGCTCCACCCTCAACACAACATAACCACCCTTATTAAAAACCCTACCAACCTTTTCTCTCTCCTCATAACTCTTTTATTTATTTTCCCCATCTCCTTCTTTTTCCTTCCTCTACACAACACCTCCACCCATAGGCAAGTGCACCTTGCCACCACATGAGAACCCTATTTTATTTGTCTATTAGCTAGATTAGGCCATGGAGATGAACATTAGAACTTGACATTTTGTGATTTGGAGTCTCCTTTGTTCTAGATCTAAGTTTTCTCTATTTTCGGATTTACATGGTTTTGATCTATTTTAGTTGGGTTTTTGTGGGTTTTGATGCTTCCATGTGGAAGAGAACTCAATTTTACTCAAGTTAGAACTTTGAAAATCTAGATTTGGCTTTGATTTGACCAAGATATGAAGAACGGGATTTTTGGTGTTCTTGATGCTTGTTCTCGGCCTGGAGAAGAAGACTGCAGCCTGCGCTCTTTAGCGCAGTGCTGGACTGCGCCTCCCCTCTCGGCCTGCGCTCTTTAGCGCAGTGCCGACCGCGCTGCTTGCCCCTTGGCGAACTGCGCTCAGCCTCATGCGCCATCCATTCATGCGCAGTCTGCTCATGCGCAGTCTGCTCATGCGCAGTCTGCTCATGCGCAGTCGGCTCATGCGCCATCCATTCATGCGCAGTCTGCTCATGCGCCACCTATACCCCTGCGCAGTTCACCCCTGCGTAGTTGGCTCCCGCGTAATCTAACCCCGCGCGCTTGGACCCTGCGCACTCCACCCCTGCGCAGTTCACCCCTGCGCAGTTCAATCCTGCGGCATCTATCTCCTGCGCCAACCCTTCCTGCGCCAACCATTCCTGCGCCATCCACCCCTGCGCAACCCACTGGCCCATGATGATTTGGTTTTAATTCTTGGACTTGGCTTCTCTTTTGTGGATTAGGTTTTGAGATCTTGTTCCACACAATACGACTACCTTGACCCCAACACGACCTGGCATGATTTTCAGTATTTGATATGACTAGTACGGTTTTCAGGATTTCTGTGATTTATGATCCTAGTACTTCCTGATTTTTTTTGAAAATGACCCGATGGGGTGCATTCTTGACTTGTAACCAGATAACTTGATAGTGGCCCGTAGCGGCGCACTGACTTGACTTGACTTGACTTGTAACTTATAACTTGTAACTGGTAACTTGTAACTCGACTCGTATAACCAACTTGACACCGTGGGTGTTCCTGCTTGCTTGCTTGTACAACCCACTTGTCTTGTCTTGTATCATGTCTAGGACGTGACTCCCTGGTTCCCACGGTCAGGGTTTTACACTGAATCTGGATTAGACTAATGATTAGATCAAACTATAGTTCATAGAGAATTTCCAGTCACAGGCAATCTCGTTATCTGGGCACTTTAATTGGACTTGTAGCTTGCCGACGAGTAGAGCACATTTCCAGCACACTGTCATGTGTTGCACCCTTTAAGTCACCTAAGGGTATATCGTCTCCTGGACGATGTACCCAACCATACTCTCAACCCGCTGAAGGATAACTGGATGGTCTGCAGGGCTTGGGACTGGGAAATTCTCACTTGCATCTTGTTAGTAACTAGGCTTGTGATAACCCTAGTTAGTTAAAGTAGTAAGCCGTAGTATTTGCTTGGCCGCTTGTGAATAGATGTTGTCTAGCCCTGTCTAAGTCTGGTCTAGTCCCTGTACTTGGCACTCCTGTACATGATTGTTTTACTTATCTTAACAATAAATGGGTAGAGACAAAAGCTATTCAGGCGAAGGGTTACAACCCCGGTCCTTGTTTGGTTTACGGATTATAATCTGGTTCCCGGAGTAGTTTCATATCCCTAGTCGTTTATTATCCTGCTATACTTTTATTACTTATACTTTTCTTCCATTTTCTTATGTTCTGATATGCTGGCTTTTGTTCTTATTTCGTGGCCTCCCTTGTGGCACTTGCTCTTTCTGGGGTTTGACCCAGCTAGTTTTGTGTGGCCAGATTTCGGAGCAGCACCCGAGGATCTACCAAACCTCCAGCCCGATGGTGGCGACTAGAAGGAACCCGGGCTACGAGTGGGTTTTCTATTTTGTTTCGCTCACTCTATTGTAAATTATTCTTTTGAGGCGTTTAGCCGACGAGCACCTGTTAGCTCGATGCACATTTACTTAATGTCTGCCTACGGGCTGTAACATGATTAACAAATTCTAGGGTTGATCATGTATGACTTAACTCTTGCTAGTCCTAGCATTTTGTACGACTAGCTTCATGATCAGCTGATATGTAATATTTGGGACGCCTTTTATTGTATATTTGGTGGTCAAACATCTTGTAATTATATTATTTGCTTGAGATTGAGACAGTAGGCTTGACCTTAAGAGACTGTTGGCTTGTAGTAAACCCTCATATCTAGACAGCCGTGACCGTATAGCGAGATGGACTTCATTTCAATATACGTAGCTGGCTATGTTCGCCCCCGCTCTCCAGTATTTTGGTTCTGGAGCGTGACAGGGCCAAACTTGGCATACAGGACCAGAAAAATGATACGGTCCTGTTGGCGCAAGTTTCGTCTCGATCTGACGAACGTGCACAAAGTAATTGGGAAATTTGCACAGAGGCCGATACGGTAAATTTTGACGGATACGCATCAAATTCGTCGCGCACACGCGTCGAATTTGAATTTCGTCAAAGCCCACACGTCTACGAAGCCGTTACACATCTTTCGATGCTTTCGGTTCGCGACCACGTAGCCTGGATTGGCGGTACGCACGTCGTATCGAAGGTTTTTCTAGTTTTGAAAATAGATTTTCGATCAACTTTGTACCGATTTTATTTAATGAATACCTAGATTTATTTAAAACTAAAAGAAGGGTTTTGTTGCCCTACATTTTGTCAATAAGTAGGTTTTTGAAATCATGCATTATTTGGAAGATAATTAAATGCAAAGTGGGCTAACTCGACTGTTGTCAGTCCTGTTTTCGAATAAGTTTTTTGCCATTTTTGGCATCGATTTTGTATCGATTTCGTTTCGATTTAGTCCAAAACGATCCATTGGTGTCCAAGACCTATAGGTTGTGTTTCTAACACCTATTTCAGTTTGGAAAAAGATGAAGAGTCGGGGGAGAAATCTTACAAAGAAGAGGGGCTCCGTGCTGTTACTGTTGTCGCGTCTGTTCTTCTGCTTGCGCGGCTGTGTGGCCGGCCTACGGCGGCGCCTGGCCGCGCTTGGCCGTCGGTGCACGTGCATGGAGAGATGGTTGACGCGGCGCTAGGGTTGTAGCTTTCGAGAGAACTCTCTCTTACTGTTTATATATACGCGGGGGATGGGGGCTCGGGTTCAGGGGAATTATGCTCTGTGGAGTGTTTTTTGGTTGGGCTTAGGCCCGGCTTGGTTTGGCTGGGCCCGAGCTGTCTTGGGCCTTTCATTTGAAAGCTGCTACTTTCCTATATTCCTTTTTTTTCTTTTTCTATTAATCATTCTATTAATCATTCTATTTATACACCTATGTATATTCATATATATACACTTATGTATATTCATATATATACCGATGTATAATAATAATATACATGTACACCATATATTCAAAATAAGGAAGTAAGGTATCCTAAATACAATCTATAATAGAAATACAATATACTTAAATCTATATACTAAAAATTCACATAAATAAAATACCATGATATTTTATATATATATATAAAAGCCTAATTTGCCATATACCATAAATATACCTCCATATATATACATGTATATATAATCTAGATAAATCCAAAATCTAACATATCTGTTAAGGAAATTATTTACTGTATTATCAATAAAATATAATTTAACATCAAGGAATCATAATATATATAACCACGTTGGGAAAAAATCGTCTACTAGGTTACTAAATTAAAATACTGATACCCAATACATGTCTACAATGACGTCTTGGGATGCACTATATAACTACCTGGGCTTAGGCTCAGTTCGGGCTAGTTGGGTACAACCCGGTCTTCTATACGTCAATAAATTAATTAATAACTAATTAAACAACTATAGAGACTAGGTCGCAACTTGGCCTGGTTTTTCTAGTTAAAACATCACTATGGCTCGGTCTTCCCTATCAGGGCTAATACACTAGTTAAAGCACGCCACTGCACTGTCCGTGCCACGGTTTCTAGTCGCCTTGTACTCCAATTCCTAACCATGGCTAAAAATCATCTACCGTAATAATTAAACTATTTAATTATTTATAAAAAAATCTAAAAATCCCCATTTAAATCATTTAAATAATAAATAAATAATTTTAAAACTTCCGGGAAGGGGAGCTACAAAATTAGAGATTATAACGAGTGTAATTGTAGTCACTTACTTCTCCAAATCTCTCACTTCTTGTATGTCACAATTTAACGACATATCGGTGAGCGGCATCATACTCATCGTCAGTCAACTACCGTTTCTTACTAGCCCAATAGGCTTTCCCCTTACACTGAATATGCCTCCATCCTCAACATCCTCGTCATTCCTTTGAGGTCTATTTTAATTTGTCTTAACATGAGTATCGAAATAAAATGGAGCAGAAGTTTGATACCTCCTCAATAAGATATGCTTCGCATATCGAAGACTCTATATGAGTCTTGTTGCCAACTTTCTTCTTTAAATGGTGTAGGTATCTAGAGAGAGAAATTATCAGTGCAGTTAAAAATGTAATTCAACTTAAATTATATAGATTTTTATGTACCTCTCAAATGGGTACATCCATCGATAATGAACAGATGCACCGACATGGGCTTCGTTTGCTAGATGAATTGGTAGATGCTCCATGCTGTCGAAGAAGCTCGGAGGAAACATTTTCTCTAACTTACAAATTGTTAGGACAATCTTCTCCTCAAGTTCAACCATGTGTTGCACCGTCAACTTAGTTGAACAAATATCCTTGAAGAATGTAGATAGCTCGGCCAACGGAACTCATACAGAAGAAGGCAACAACTCTCTCAACGCAATGGACATTAATCTTTCCAAAAATACGTGGCAGTCGTGACTCTTCATTCCCGTTAGCTTGCGTTCATTGAGATCAACGCATCTAGACAAATTTGACACATAGCCGTCGAAAAATCTTAAAGTAGATATCCACTTGCAAATTATTAATCTATCTTCCTTGCTCAATGTGTATTGTGCTACTGACTTAGTTAATTGTCCACCAGCTCCCCTTTATATCAAGTTCAGATGAGGACGCTTGCATATCTCGATAATGTCTTGTCTTTCTTTTGGATTGTCCTTCATCTTTTCATTAATATCCATAAGTAGCAGCATTAGTAACCTGTCTTTTCGTATATAGTTCACCTTGCGATGACCACATGTCATAATCACGTACAAAATCCTTACGGATCAAATGATCACTCATAGTCACCACTTCTTCGTAACGTCTATTGCGATAATTACGACATGGTCACTTGATTTTGGTACCATCCATGTACTGAGCTTTACTCATGGCATACTTAAGAAATACTTCCACGCCTGCCTGAAAATCATCACTTACACCTATTCTGCTCTCGTGTTGTCGTTTGTACATCCATGTACGATTAAAGAAGTAACGATCCATCACAGATTGGAGGTAAAAATCTATATCGTAAGACTAACAGAATTAGTATCGACCGCTGGTATAGGTCGGATGTTCTTAGTATCGACCGTATCAGATTAGTATCGGTCTATCGGTTTGGTATTGGACGTATCAGATTGGTATTAGCCTTAACAAATTGGTATCGTCCTATCCGATATGAACATGTATCGGCCGTATAGCTAGGATTCATATTGGCTTCCATCGGTTTGGTATTAGGAATATCCGATAGGTATCGGCCGTGTCGGATTAGTATCGACCATTTCGGATTAGTATCGTAGAAGATTTAGTAACAACTGTACTTGGATTTCTCTCTTCTCGAGCTAGAATACTATTGCAAGAGAGTCACCAGATCGTGATTGGCCAGTTACCGTAACATACATGCTTCCTTTTCTATCAGAAAAAGCGAGATTGAAAAGAAAGCATGTATGTTCTGTAATTAGCCAGCTACGCTCTCGTGACTCTCTTGCAATGGTAATCTAGCTCTAGAAGAGAGAAATCCAAGTACAGTTGTTACTAAACCTTCCTCCATACTAATATGATACTGCCAATACTAATCTGATATCTATCGGATATGGACGATACCGAATCGATAAGGCCAATACGAATCCTAGCTATACGGCCGATACATATTGGGTAGGACGATACCAATTTGCTAAGACCAATACCAACCGATACGGCCTATACCAAACCTATAGACCGTTACTAATACGATACGGTCAATACTTATAAGTACGTACGGTCGAGGAGGTTGATCTGCTGATTTGGTTTTGGTTTTGGTTTCGGTTTTGAACATACTAAATTTTAAAAAATTCGGTTTGGTTTCGATTTCGGTCCAAAGTTTATATATACTCCTCTATAGATAAATATATACTCCTCAAATATATATATAATATATATATATATATATCTGTGTGTGTGTGTGTATGTGTGTGTGTGTGTGTGTGTGAGACGAATATATATATGTGTGCGTGTGTGCCAAATATAGTGTGTGTGTGTGTGTGTGTGTGTGTGTGTGTGTGTGTGTCGAATAATATTTTTACGGCCGTATATTTTCCCTCAATATATATTTCTACAGACACAAAAACGACGCGGTACGGATCGACAGGGGAATTAATTAACACGCACAAATCATTGATTTCGGCATGTCCTATTGTATTTTATAGTATTTGCGTTGTATCCAATACATCTTCTACATGACATAGAAATTTGAAGAAGACACATGCCCCCCTTACAATGAGAACTTCAAGGGATATAGACCAACGACCAAATAAATAATGAACTTCAAGGGTTAAACCCTCCACCCCTGCAGCCCACCCCCAATCCCCCCCACCACCCCCTCCCACCCCCACTGTCACGTCCCGCTCCCGTAGGAGCGATCGTCCTTGCTAAGACGTGATTCCGCACGAGCCTAGATTACACTCATGCAAGGCGGGTTCCATAACGGCCGATTTTAGCGGCTGCGACGGGGTCGTCGCACAGAAGTCCCAAGCAGAGACATTGAATAATAGCAGCGGAAATTTAGAACAATACACAAGTTATTCAAAAGAAGCTCTTTATTGATATTGAAACAAAGGTTACAATGGGGCGCAAGGCCAACAATACAAGTCACTCAAGCTCACTCTTCTTATTACAAGTCACTCAGTTCTCTCTCATCTTTCAAATACAAGACTTGAGCCAGCAGATGCTTCGGAAGGCGATGTCCATACATTATTTTAGGACAGACGCCGTGGCCTATTTTGTGTCTCTAGACCATCCCGTGCTTGCAACAACGATGTTAACTCATACTTTGCCTCTAGACCCTTCTCGTGCCAACAACGTTAACCTATCAAGTCGTGCTTGTCCTTCGGCACATAATCAGAGACGCAACTACGCGATAGTACCCAATTCCTTGTGACCGTGCTACAAATCTATCGTATCGTGTCTCGCAACTCAGTGTGACTTAACCATATCACCGCCTCGTGGCCTTTGCAACTTTGATCACCAACTGACTCAATCAAGACCTGTAGGCTAAGTGTCACTCGACTGACTTTTGCTTTGCTGCGTTTCCTGACTTAAACTCAAGACAACTCAACTCAAAACTATACAACTTATATGCCGACAACTTAAGACTCGACGTCACATCTCGTGCCAAAGCACGTCGCCTATGTTGGTGCCAAATCTTAGGCCCAAACGTTCTCTTCCGATCGTACACACATTCAACTCGACACATTCCAAAGACATACATGCGGATAGCCGCTATTTTGCCGACATCTATATGAACTTGGTCACTAGCATAACAAGCTATCCCGGGACGTATAGCTTTGTTAATCGGGGTCCTTTCAACGCAAGTAGCTAGCTCCGTTGCAATCCCCCGCTTAACCCTGCTAAAACCTTATACACGACTATACCTTGTTTCCTCCTAGGCCGAGTCGGTCCCGTGGCCCCGGATTGCCGCTCGAGGAACCATCGTCCTTGTCGACAAGTTGTTCATGACCATGCAAGACTTGACTCAAACTGACGTCTCATACAATCATCCTTCTTTCAGTGTTACCATCTCTTTCAAAACCAAGTTCAAGACTTCTAACATTTGAGATCGCTCGACGACCCACGGTCGCGAGCCTTCTCCCTTGTTGCTCTACCCTTATTACTTAACTCATGAATGCCTATCGAAAGCCCCTTTTTTTTCCAAACTCACTTTAAATCAACGTGTCCCGTGCCTTAAACACTAAGTTCGTGCATCGTACCTTAAGCCAACTGAACTCTATACGACACCACCGCCTAAGTCATACTTTATATGACGGGCCTTGAGACCGCAAGACTATATGGTCATACCCAGCGTAGAACTCGTAAGACCGTGCTTGCTACTACACCGAT
>JANAVB010032430.1:0-67363 GCA_029216955.1 Iris pallida | reverse complement strand
GATTTTTGCAACTGTTATAACCGTTACAAAAGTGCAATATAAGTAACGGAAGAGTGTTTTCCATAAAGAAATTCTCTTTATTTGTTGTGTTTCTGGGGAAATTACAACTGTAGGAATCCGATCTAGAAGACGATCGCTTTATCCCTTGGACTATGCGAAGAAAAAAGCTCTCAAAATTTTGACAGTAGATATCAGTGTATCTGTACAATGAATGAGAAAAAGAACTCTATTTATAGAGTCAAAAATAATACTGAAAAGATAACTGTCTTCACAGCCTATGCCTAGTTAAAAATCACGCAGGATTTAACATACACAAGGCTGTGAGCAGTTTGGACGTGGCCTGTAACTGTTGGACACATGGCAATCATGCATGAGTCGTGTGCAAGTTACAGGACACGCAGGCGAGAGATCAGTGGCATGGCTGCCACGTACTCCAATTTGATGAAATCCACGCAGACTTGTTGAAGACGAAATCTACGCGAACTCGGTGTAGAAAGCTTCAAAATCCACACAAACTTAGGGCAGGAAGCTTCAGGATCCATGCAGACTTCGAGGCAAAGAACTTCAAAATTTACGCAAACTGGAGGAAGAAAACTTCAGAATCTACACAAACTTGAGATGAAGATCACAAATACACGCAGACTTGAGATAGAACTGCCAGCTGTCTTGATTCGGCGTGTCTCGACTGACACAAAATCTCTGACAGTGATTGCTTTGTCAGTCGCATTAAATGACAAGAAATCCTTTTGGTACGCCAACTCGACGAAGGCTGAGTCTTGCTGAAGAAGATTTCGAAAATCACGCGATAGACGGCGATGATCTCTCGAATTCTGTGTATACGTGGCATACGAAGAGATATTCTTCGACTGTCGTGTTGTCAGTCATAATTACTCTTTGGCAAATGATGAGCTGTCTCCCAGCATGATTTGTTTATATTGTCTGGATCAACTGAGCGTGACTTTTGACTCTGTCTTAATCAACTCATCGTGACTTTCATTTTTGAGGCCTACAAAACCCCCTTCAAAGTTTTCGAAAAATGATAAATTATTTCAAAATACTTTGAAAAGATGATAAAATGGATTTAGTCACGCTAAGATGACTTCAAAATTTTTCGGAAGTCGAAAAAGACTTCGAAGTTCTTTGAAAACATCCAAATGAACTTATTAAATGTCATAATGACTCTTCGTTCTCCGAGACTGATTGTATCCAATTTATGGTGGAATATGAACCGCCGGCAAAACTCAGTTATATAAACAGGAAGAAGTTTCATTTTTAATCTTCATCTTACGTCAATATGACACCAAAGGAGAAAGCTGAGGAAGAAGCATGCAAGTTGGGCTTTTGTTCTCATGGTGACCCCACTTTTGGGGGTGAAGAGCCAGAGCCCCTTGTCTTCGAGCTCAAAGATGATCCCTTGCAACTAGCCAAGAATTTCTTAAGCAATTTTGGCTTGGATGGCTCGTCCTCTTCTGATGGGCGCAGCCTCATAGAGCAGCGTGAAATGTTTAAAGCTCTGTTGCACTGTCTGGGAGTTAGGAGCGTAGAAGAACTAGGCACCAAGCTCAGTCGCTCTGGGAAATAGAGCGTGACTTTTATGCTTTTGTTGCACTTTTTGTTTTGTCTTTTGTAAGGCCATCAGTACCTGACTTAATAAATGAAGTACAACTTTTGTGTTTGATCTGCGTACATTAATGAAGAATGTTAATTAGCACTCTTTGACTGTTTCCAATGTTGCATTGTCTTCCAAAGCACACGTGTCATTCATTCTATGGTTTACAAGCGCTATTTACGCGGATCTTTTCCAAGAATAGACATGTACTTTGTTCTTTAAATAGGCAGCTGAGTTTCAAAGATACTCATCTCTCATTCTTCTTCTTCTTGAGAACGAAATTTTTGAGAGATTTCATTCTCAAACAGGAAAGCAATGCCTTCTAATGTTCGATTTCTGCATACTGTATCAAACATGAGTTTGCCAATCCTTAGCACCAAACTTGAAAGTAAGTCCAGTATAGTATGCGTACTATTTTTGCTGTTGAAGATAGGCTTTCTGTTTCTGATTGAACAATACACGCTTGACCAGTCAGTGTGTGTCAAATGACATTTCTGTTGATTAATTCTCTTTTTCCTTGCTGTTTTCTGCAGAAACTTGGCTGAAAATTTTCTTCAGAACTGGCATTGGGGATGTGGATGCAGTGGAGAATATCCTGCTGACATCTACATCAGGGAGCTCATACGCTTTTGACGCGTAAATCAGACAACTCAGAACTCTTCGTGGGATAGAAGGGTCTTCCTTAGATGGTAGGAAGAGCCTTTATACACGAGAGTTGGATGGTGGAGTCAACTCTACTACCGAGAAATCGGGTAGTAGAGTTCCTTTCACGAAAGAATTAGGAATTGTATCCCAAGGTTGGATACATTCCTGTCTCCTCTGAAAGGCCGCTCCCAATCCATCAATTGTATTGGCAGCACCACGACTTCGGGCTGCCATACTCTGTGGTTCTCCTCTCGTCTGAGAGAGAAGACCAGAGTTTGATTCCTGCTGGACACCCAGGAATTACCACAAACAACGAGATTGCCAGAGAAGATCCAAGAAGAAATAGATCTCAGTTGTACATAGAATGAAAATCCAAGATTTGTAATAGATTTCCATTATGATTTGTAAGAAAGTCTAAGAAAATATAATATACTTTTTATGGTGAAATGAGAATGGAAATGACAATTCTTCTATGCTCAAAGATTTGTATTTGTGGATGAATTGTGGACATGATAGATAATAAAATCTTCTTTTCTGTTTTAGAGTATATGATATTATCAGAGGTATTATGGACGTGATAATATATAGGAACTCAAAAGAAAATAGATTGATTTCTATGCAGAGGTCAAAACATGACAAATGAGTAAGTAGATTCGGAATTGATTCAGAGGTTATGAAAACATGATAAATAACGAATCCCCACTTAATAAATTGAAAGAAGATTATGAACGGATGAACCGTTAGGAAATGATGAACAGATGAACTGTCGAGTGAATGTAATAAATGAACGGATGAACGCAATTAATGGATGGATAAACCGTCGAATGAACGTGATGTTTCATTATTTTTAGAACTTCTGCCTATAAATATAGCAGAAATTTGACAAGAACGAACACTTCTTCTTTCAAACATAAAAAATGTCGTCTGAAGAAGCATTCAAGAAAATGGGAATTGCCTCAAAAGTTCAGAAAGGCACTGAAGAACGCCCTGCTGGTCCAGTCAAAACGAAGAAGACGGAAGCAGGCGAAGGTTCGTCTGCACCCAAGCCACCAAGGGACATTCTGGATTTCCTGCTCGAACCAGGAAGGACTGAAGAAGAGGAAGCCATGAGGATGGCCGCTTGCAAATTCCTCGTGGGTTCTAGCAAGGAGGTTCTCGGCTCTTTTGCTGATCACGTCTTCAAGAAGGACGGCAGTGGCCCACATCCAAATGTAGAAAAGGATGATAATGATCTTCCTTAATATCATGTATCATCATTCATGAAAATAAAATAAAAATTTTATTTTTAAACAAGAATTTGTCTGATGATTACAAGTATTTACATTTATATAGAGTACTTTTTAAGGAATTTGCCATTAATAGGCATCAAAACTTTTCGACCATCCAATTCTAAGAGTTGATAAGCTCCATTCGAGAAAACTTTGCTCACAATATAGGGACCTTCCCACTTTGCGTCAAATTTGTCCTTACTCATATGAGTCATAGTCATAGGACGTCTGACTGTTAGAACAAGTTCTCCTTTTTGATATGATCGAACTCTGACTTTTTTATTAAAAGCTCTTGAAATTCTAGCTTGATAGAATTCAATATTCTGTTGAGCAGATAATCGCTTTTCATCCAGAGCTTCTAATTCCTGAAGTCGAAGACGATCGTTATTTTCAGCAGTAAGTTCGTTAGTGATTGCTATCCTTAAAGAAGGAATTTGAATCTCTAATGGAAGAACAGCTTCGCAACCATACACCAGAGAGAAAGGTGTACATTTGGTAGCATTACGAACTGTAGTGCGATAAGCCCACAAACATTCCCCGAGCTTGTCACTCCAATTACGTTTGTTAGTGGAGACAAACTTCTTTAGGAGTTTGATGATAGTCTTGTTGAAAGCTTCTGCTAATCCGTTAGCTGCTGGATTATATGCGGTAGAAGCCACATTATTGATTCGGTGATCGTCATAGAATCGAGTAAATTTCTGGCAGACGAACTGTGGTCCGTTATCATGAACAATGCGTCGAGGAACACCAAATCTGTAGATGACGTGGTGCTTAATAAAGCTGATGACATTAGACGTCTTAACTTCAGATAAAGGAATGGCTTCGGCCTATTTGGAGAAGTAATCGGTTATTGCGAGAATGAACCGATGACCTTTAGATGACGGTGGATTGATCGAGCCGATAATGTCCATGCCCCAAGCTTCGAAGGGCCATGATGCTGCCGTCGGATGTAGAAATTCTGAAGGTTGATGAATAAAATCCGCATGGATTTGACAAGCTTTACACTTCTTTGCATATTCGATGGCATCAGATACCATGGTGGGCCAATAATAACCCATACGTCGAATACGGTCTTGAAGTTTTGGTCCTGGCTGATGTGCTCCACAAATTCCTTTATGTGCTTTGCGAATGATTTGTTGAGCCTCGTCATCGACAACACATCGAAGGAGTAAACCATCATAAGCTCGACGATATAAGGTCTTTGTTGTATGATTGTAGTAGAATCTGAGTGATCGTCGTCTGATAGATGCTGCCTCACTCGGATCATCCGGAAGAATATCATATAATACGAGATCTAAGAAAGAAAATCTCCAATCTTTATCCGTATTCTGATTCTCAGTCAAGTTACTGAAGATGAATTCTATGCTGGAATCGGATGAAGATGACATCGATTTACGACTGAATCTAAATCCTCTTGTTGTGTTGACGTCATGAGATGTTGATTCTTCAATGTTAACTGGAAGTCCTAGAGTCAAGTTATTTTCAAGATGAAATAATTCTCGATTACGAACAATGATCATTTGTTGCCGTCTGATTGGAATAGCCAGCACCACTGCAAGATTAGCAAGGGCATCAGCTTCTGTGTTACATGCTCACCTAACATGTTCAATGAAGAATTCTTCAAACGAAGAAGCCATAGATATAGCTGTTTTATGATAAGGAACCAGATCTTGATGGCGAACTTCACAATTACCCCTGATCTGATTGACAATGAGTTTAGAGTCTCCGTACGCCTCCAAATGTTGAATATTCAGATGTTTAGCGAGTTGAAGACCAATGAGTAATGCATTGTACTCAGCTACATTGTTTGAACACGGCTGATCGAGAGAATAAGCTCTTTGGATGGCAAGACCTTCTGGCGATACAAGAACGATTCCAACTCCAGTGACAATATCACCATTAGGACCAATTCTTGATGCTCCATCAAAGAATAAACGCCAAGTAGGATCTTCTTCAGCAATTTGATTTGAATCTAGGACTTCATCTGGGATTTCATCATAGAGTTTTGAATTTTCTAGAATTGAGTGAGCAGCCAGAAAATCAGCTAAAGCTTGTCCTTTGACTGATTTCTGAGAAATATAGTGCATGTCATACTGAGCAAGTAGGAATCCCCAGTTAGCCAATCGAGAATTCAAAACACTAGGTTTCTTCATCATGATCCGTATAGGATTGATCCTGAAGATGACATGAATAGTCTGGCCAATGATATAATGACGTGTCTTTTGGACAGCAAACATCAAGGCTAGACATTCTTTTTCAACCGGTGAATATCGAGGTTCAGCTCCGGTCATAGTGCGGCTGAGATAATAAATGGCTTGTTCATAGCCATTTTGATTCTTTTGAGCGAGTAATGCACCTAATGAATGACTCATTGCTCGAGTATAGAGGAGGAACGGTATTCCTGCGATGGGAGGTACCAATACTGGAGGGCTCATTAGATATTGTTTTATATCATCGAATGCTTTCTGACATTCATCATTCCAGACAAAAGGGACACCTTTCTTCATAAGTTTGTTGAATGGTCTGCAGCGTCCTAATAAATTAGAGATGAATCTCCTGATATAAGCGATTCTTCCTTGAAATCCTCGTAGCTCTTTTAAGGTGCGTGGAGGACGCATCTCTTGGATGGCTTTGATCTTCTCGGGATCCACGTGTATACCTTTAGAGGTAATGACGAAGCCGAGAAATTTATCACTAGAGACGCCTAAGAAGGACTTAGTAGGGTTCATCTTTAATTGATGCTTACGCATTAGATCAAATATAGTCTTCAAATCTTGGATATGATCCTCCTTTTGTCGACTTTTGACTGCAATATCATCAACATAGCATTCGACTGTTTTCCGCAAATGTTCACGGAATATAGTGCTCATAGCTCATTGATAAGTTGCTCCTGCATTCTTGAGACCGAATGGCATAACTGTATAACAGTATGTACCAATCGACGTTCTGAAAGAAGTGTGCTTCTCGTCCTCTGGAAACATTTTGATCTGATTGTACCCAGAATAACCGTCCATGAATGACATTCGTTCAAATCCACAGGTATTATCAACCATGACATCAGTGATTGGTAGAGGGAATTCGTCTTTAGGACATGCCGTATTGAGATCGCGGAAGTCTATGCATACTCTGATCTTGCCAGTCTTTTTAAGAACAGGAACAATATTAGCCACCCAATCGGGATGTTGTTCCTCTCAAATAAACCCAGAGGTAATGAGTTTATTGACTTCAGCTTCAATTGCATCCATGATGTCTGGACGAAATCGTCGCTGTTGTTGTTTGACCGATTTAGCATTCGGCAAGATATTGAGCTTGTGAGTTACAATTTGAGGATCAAGCCCTGGCATATCTTCATAACTCCAAGCAAAGACATCGATGTAATCATGAATGAGTTTGATCATGTCTTTCTTATCAGTTTTTGAAAGACTTTCACTGATGAATATTGGTTTGGGAGATCCCTCTTCACCAACATCTATTTGAACAAGTTTATCTTCTGTCGGAGGTTCTTTTTGCTCGAAACGGAACTCCCATTGATTATCTAATCTTTGGGCCCACTGTTCTGATTCAGGTGAGATTTCAAACTCTTCTTCGTCTTCATCACTTTCTTCAGAATGGTCAATGGAAACCATGTTGGAAGACAAAATGTTGCAGTAGAAGTCCCCGATACTTGTATCAGAATCCCAAGAAGTGGTACTAGAAGAATCAGATCTCTTATCTTCGTCAGACTCAGGATCTTCATGGATAATATTGATAAAAGGAGTAGGAGCAATATAGCCCAATCCGCATTTTGTCCTTCCATATTTTAGAGGAGGAATACGAACAGGCATTTTTCTTCCCTTTCCACTATTGAGGCCAGTCCTGAAGTCATAGCCCATATTTTTGATGATGTCTCTAGATTGCTGACTATAACGACGTAGTTGTAATCTTCCAGTATCATCATTTTTGTCTTCATCTTCTAAATCAGAAGGACTTTGGGGCCCTTTATAGAAGAATATTGGAATGTCTCCTGACTTTCTGCTGAGAACTAGAAAGTATGAAGATTGTACAGGTTCTAGGGATACATCTGTATGAACAGTCTGTACAACTCCTATGGTTATTGTATTCAAGTCATCTAACAGATGTAAATAACAATGAACATAATTACACACATCAGCATACTGCAAAGGTGGAGACTTTTCATTAAATGTAAAAGCAGCAGTATTTACATTGGAAGAAGGCTGAGCCTTAGAGATTTTAGCCAAGTCAATGACTAAAGGGGGAGAAGAAGAAGAAGCTTTGTTTCGATTAAGATCGATAACAAATGGCTCAGAAGAGGTGAGCTCCCTTGAAGTTTGAGTAGGAAGAGTAGTCCGCCCTCCAACTGGAATTAGCAGAGTATCTTGTGAAGATACAGGAACTGTAGTACGCCCACTGACAGGAATGATCAGTGTATTTTGAGTAAACGACTGAGGTAACGGAGAGATCCGTCCACTCACTGGAATGATGAAAGAATTTTCTCCATAGGGTTTAGGAGATTGTTGCTGAGTAGTTCGACCTTTAACAGGATTATTAAAGTCTCACTTTGTGCATCTTCTTTCTCCACAGCTTGTATGATCCTTGTATACTCTTCTTTGTACATTCGGGAATCGTTGAAATAAGCTTCAACCCCATGGAAGGGATTTATATCAGCAACTTCTTTTTGTACTCTTCCATTGCTATCAATGTATTTAAAACATTGATGAAGAGTAGAGGGCACCACATTATTTTCATGAAGAAAGGGCCTCCCCAGAAGAAGACTATAGGATCCCGCGATCTCGATCACATAGAAAGTGACTTTAGATCTGAAATTGCCTATCTGAAGCTTCAGATGAATCTTTCCCAAAGGCTCACTTCGGCTTTGATTGAATCCCAAGATAGTAGTAACCGTCTTGGAGAGCTTGTGAAGAGGGATTTTTAGTTCATCCAACAAACTCTTTGGCATTATGCTTATAGCAGACCCTGGATCAATGAGGATACGATCTATCTTCATTGTGTCGATATAACCAGTGTAGTAGAGAGGCCGATCATGTCGATTATCCTCCAATAGCATGTCGTCTTATGTAAAGGTGATATTTGGAATAATCTCCAGTACACTGTTGCAATGTAAGCAAGTGGCAGGTTCTGCATCTGGCTTCTTCAATTGTGCAAGACAAGAGTCAGCTTGTAGAAGTGCTTCACTTAATGTCTTTCGAGTCTCTTTGGAAAGACGTAGAAGTTCAAAGAGGGACATTCTAGCTGGAGTATTAGCAAGTTGAGCCAAAATGTCGAAGTTGTAAGGCTTCTGAAGTCCAAGAGGAGAGGACTTCTTGATTGGCTTATCAAACCGAGCCTGTTATTTGCCTTTCTCAAGAGTTGTGGGTTTGGGAGGAACAGGTTCAGTGGATGATTCTTCTTCACGAGGAACATTAGAAGCATCTTTATCAGCTGGAGGGATATCAAGAGGATCCTCAGGACTTTTGGAATAATCCTTTAGATAAGGTTTCCCCGTTCGAGTAGCACTAACAAGTGCTTCTTCTTTGTCTTTTGGCTCTGTGTCAGAAGTAGACCCAAGAGAAGTCATATGACATAACTTGATCTTTCCAGCCTTCTTGGACTTTCGAGAAGAAATCTTTTGAGGAAAAGGAGATTCAAAGTCTGTTATTAGATCAGGATGAATCCACATGATTTCTCCAGTCTCCAAAGTGATTGGTGCTAATCCTTCAGACTGTGGAGGAGGAATATTCACTATGTCAAGAGTTTCCTTGGGAATAGGAACGATCCCGTTTTCAAGAAATTGAGGAGGGAAGTCTCCAAATTGCATAGAGACGACGTTGGAGGTGACGGTCTTCTCTTTTGGAGTAAGAGAGATAGCTCCAGACTTAATCATTTCTTGGATCTTTCCTTTCAGTACATAACATGTACGAATTGTATGACCCAGCATTCTGTGGTATGGACAGTATTTAGGATGATCTGTCTTACCAGCTTCATCAGGTTTCTTGATCTCAGGTAATTGTATCTTATTACCTTTCAGCAGACATTCAAAGATACCAAGGACATCGTCGTCATCAAAAGAATATTCTTCTTTGGGGCGAGGTGTTCTTGATTGTTGAGTTGTAGAGGCAAGAGTTTGAACATTTGATGTATCTTTGCTCTGAAGATTAACTTCAAGAGTTTCTTTTCCCTTGCGAGCATTATTTTTATTGTTAGCACCTTGTCCTGTTTCTTTAGGAGTCATCTGCACTCCTAAACCTTTGAAGGTTTCAGCACTGATTTCTGCAGCTTTGGCACTGACTATGAAGGAAGGCCAATCTTGAAATTGAGTGGACCCTGTCCACATACTGATGATTGGCAACAAGTTTGATTTGCATGTGTCGATGGTGACAGCATCAGGAGTTCCAAGAGGCATCTTCAGAGCTTCTTTTCGAAACCGTTCAATGTATTCCTCTGTAGATTCATTATTTTTCTGCTTGATTCTAATAAGAGCAGACATAGTCATGTCATTAAGCCCTTCATAGAACCTTTCAAGAAACATCTGTTTGAAACCAGCAAATGAGGTAATGCTCCCATTTGGGAGACTCCTATACCATTCATAAGCTGTTCCCTTGAGACATGATACTTGCTTCCATTCTATTGGATAAGGCTGCTTGATGCCTAACCTTTGTAAACCATCCTTCTGTTTGAATGCCTCGAATTGAGTTTTGAGATTCTTCAATTCTTCAGAGACAACTCCCGAAGATTGTGGAGTTGTGGCTTGTAGAGAATAGTTGGGAGGAGGAACAGCATTGTAAGCACTACCCCCAGCTCCAGAGAGACTAGGATTTGGTTGAGCTGGTCCAGGAGTATTAGATTGTACTGCTGGAGGAACTTGTACTGGACTCATATCAGTGTCAGTTGGTATGGCATCTGGTACAGTCTGTCGATTTTGCATCTGTGTTGCCATGAGTTCATATATCGACTTCATAGTATCAGCCATAGACGTCATTTGTTGTTCCAAAGAAGCAATTCTTTGATCTTGAGGAGTCAAGGAAGAAGAAGGTTCATCAGTATTCCCATCAACCATATAAGTTGTGACTGTACGAGGAATTATTGATGAACTGGTAGATGTTGTTTGTTCTGAATCATTGCTTCGTGCATCAAAGTCAATTATAGGAGAACTACCCCCAGTAGGAAGAGGTGGGAAGTTAGATTCTCCAAGGAATTCAGAATCAATTTCAGGGATCAAATTTCTTTGACTAGAAGCCAGGACTCTTGCTCTGGTGTTTCTATATACTCCATCTGGACTATCAACTCTACCCCCGGTGTCCCGAGAAGTCATGTTGACAGAGGCAAACAAAGGCTCATTTTCATCAGGCATAGGTTCATACTGAATCCTATTGAAGATAGACTGTCGTTTAGTTTGACATCTGCATTGCATTATGGCTCTTGGCTGGAAGTCACATTCATGATCACCATGGTCTTGAACCGTTGATTGACATCTGCACTGATTATGACTCTTGGATAGAAGTCACATTCAGCATGTTCTTTTGACATAGAGTTACTTCTTCTCTTCTGTTGAAGATATTCCCATAAATCTGTTTGTGAAGATTGAGGAGTATACTTCCTGTTCTTGGGTCTTAATGGCTCTTGATTATACAAAGAGTGATTAATGTGAGCCACATAATTTCTTGCATACTCTGCATCTGGATCTTTTATCTTCATATCCAATTGGTATGGTTTCTTAACACCAGAAGTGCTGAGTTTTGTTCTTAAATCAGTAGAAGGTAACACATTAATTTTGGAAATATGGAGTTTTCCCTCCATTGATCTGGATATTTGCAGAGAAGGAAGAGTTGAACCACTCCTTTGATTAGGAGTTGGTAACAGACCCTCTTTAATGGACAGATTCTGTGCCCAATTTGAAGAAGTCATAGGAGAAGATATTAAGGAATATTTCTTCTTAGACTCAATCAGATTTTGAGACATAGAATGTCCAGAAGGAAGAGTAGTCAAAAGACCATCTCCTTTCCTTTGACTAACAAAAGTATCAGTCAAAGCTGTTCCTGAAGTAAAAACTACAGGAGCAGAAGAAACAACTAAAGAGTTATTCCTTTTCGAAGAAACTTTGTGTGGAAGACCACCCCCAGTTCTAGTAGAACTCGGTAAAGAAGAAGAGATAACTAAGGAGTTATTCTTCTCTGATGAAATACACGCTGAAACAGATTTGGCTAAGGAACCAGTACTGTTAGCGTGACTTTTAATTTTAGAATTACACGCTGGAACAGATTTGGCTAAGGAGCCAGTACTGTCAGCGTGACTTTTAGGGTTGAATTTGCACGCTGGAACAGATTTGGCTAAGGAGCCAGTACTGTCAACGTGACTTTTAGGGTTGAATTTGCACGCTGGAACAGATTTGGCTAAGGAGCCAGTACTGTCAGCGTGACTTTTAGGGTTGAATTTGCACGCTGGAACAGATTTGGCTAAGGAGCCAGTACTATCAACGTGACTTTTAGGGTTGAATTTGCACGCTGGAACAGATTTGGCTAAGGAGCCAGTACTGTCAGCATGACTTTTGATTACTGTCATCTTCGAGCGCACAATAGTGTGCGTGCTTGCAGTGGAGTTCTTGCCAGAGGTAGGAGTAGACACTGTGGCAGAGACTTCACCATTGACTGCCAACTGATTCTTAGGGACATAGACAGAGTGTCCCTTCGACTTGACAGTGATGATGGAGGCTGGAGTGGGCTTGCCACCCTTAGCCCGCTGCATTTCTTCATAGGCGAGTTGATCGAATTTGATCGTCATCACCTTCTTCGTCGAGCCGATTGACGAAGTGTCGCATTGAGTTGTTATCATCTCAGAAGAGGAGATGGTTTTCCCCAGCAGAGTCGCCAATTTGTTTTCCATAAAGAAATTCTCTTTATTTGTTGTATTTCTGGGAAAATTACAACTGTAGGAATCCGATCTAGAAGACGATCGCTTTATCCCTTGGACTATGCGAAGAAGAAAAGCTCTCAAAATTTTGACAGTAGATATCAGTGTATCTGTACAATGAATGAGAAAAAGAACTCTATTTATAGAGTCAAAAATAATCACTGAAAAGATAACTGTCTTCACAGCCTATGCCTAGTTAAAAATCACGCAGGATTTAACATATACAAGGCTGTGAGCAGTTACTGGACGTGGCCTGTAACTGTTGGACACATGGCAATCATGTATGAGTCGTGTGCAAGTTACAGGACACGCAGGCGAGAGATCAGTGGCATGGCTGCCACGTACTCCAATTTGATGAAATCCACACAGACTTGTTGAAGACGAAATCCACGCGAACTCGGTGTAGAAAGCTTCAAAATCCACGCAAACTTGGGGCAGGAAGCTTCAGGATCCACGCAGACTTCGAGGCAAAGAACTTCAAAATCTACGCAAACTTGAGGAAGAAAACTTCAGAATCCACGCAAACTTGAGATGAAGATCACAAATACACGCAGACTTGAGATAGAACTGCCAGCTGTCTTGATTCGGCGTGTCTCGACTGACACAAAATCTCTGATAGTGATTGCTTTGTCAGTCGCATTAAATGACAAGAAACCCTTTTGGTACGCCAACTCGACGAAGGCTGAGTCTTGCTGAAGAAGATTTCGAAAATTACGCGATAGACGGCGATGATCTCTCGAATTCTGTGTATACGTGGCATACGAAGAGATATTCTTCGACTGTCGTGTTGTCAGTCATAATTACTCTTTGGCAAATGATGAGCTGTCTCCCAGCGTGATTTGTTTATATTGTCTGGATCAACTGAGCGTGACTTTTGACTCTGTCTTGATCAACTCAACGTGACTTTCATTTTTGAGGCCTACAAAGAGCACACATACGTAACAGTTATTACTGTTACGAAAATAAATTTCGTTACGGTTATTAGTGTGACGAAAATCGTGACAACATTTATTTTCGTCACACTTATAACCGTGACGAAAAACGTGACAAAAATTAGTCACGGCTAATTCGTCACGGTTATTACCGTGACAAAAATTATTTATCATGGTAATAACCGTTAGCAATCGTCCGTTTTGGTGTAGTGGGACTAGTATGGTTTAGTTTGACGCGAGACTTTCGGCTGGAGTTTGGCATCTATGGAAAGAAATGAATAATAGCCTTTATGAGGGGCTAACTACTCCTTTGATTTGAATTGTAAATAACATAGAGTATGATATGAGTATATTGAGTCCTCTGTAGGGATGAGTACTAGCGTGTAAATGGTTACTTTTACCCAATAAAGATTTACCTTCTCCAAAAATAATAATATATTACATATATGAGAAGTGGACAAGTGGAGATCCAAGACCAACGTGTGGATCACAAAAAGTAATGTCGTAGGTACACGAAAAAATGGTGTCCGTATGCATCCGTGTATGTATTCGTGTCTGTAGTCATGAACTACCAAAATTCATCGCTTTAGCGATGGCCTTATCCGTCGTTCGGCCGTACCGACGGATGGCCAACGGATTTTGGGCAAAAACATCCGTCGGAAAAAGACTCGTCGCTAAAAATAATCCGTCGCCAAGTTGTCGTCCAGCGACGATTTCGCGACAGATTTCCGTCATCTCGCGATGAATTACCGACAGATTTTCGTCAAAGCGCGTATCAGAAAGTTAATGACACATCGCCTTAGAGACGGCCGTATCCGTCGCTAAAATGGTCGGTAATCGTGTATCAGAGAGTATCTGATACGCAATATCCGTCGCTAAATGGTCGGTAAACGCGTATCAGAGAGTGTCTGATACGCAATATCCGTCGCTAACTCATCGCTGGTAGTCGCTACTTGTCGACGGGCTTCCGACGGAATAGCGACGATACATCCGTCGACCCGGTTCTGTGAATCTTTCATATTACCAGAACCGTGGCGACGGATATTCCGTCGCTATTCCGTCGGGATATGTCGCTAGTCCTTCACCGACCAGTCGCAGATTTGGTGACGGATTATCCGTCGCCAAACTTTTACCAGCTACTGGCGACAGTTTACCGACGGAATATCCGTCGATCCCATTCTATGTCTTTTTTATATTTTTAGAAACTTGCCAACGGACGATCCGTCGGTGAGTTGTTGCCATCCGTCGCTAGCTTGAAATAGTCCCAGTTAGCGACGAATATTCCATCGGTGAGTCATCGCCATCCGTCGCTAACTTGGAATAGTCCCAGGTAGCGACGGATATTCCATCGGTTGGTAGACACGGGTCCGTCGCTAACTAGAATTTTTTTGAATTTTTTTGTATAACAGAGCATTCCTGTTCACACAACATCCACCAACATAAATAACAAAAATTATCCACACAAATATTTCAAATTATCCACATTATCCACACAAATGTTTCAAATTATCCAATATTTTAAATTATCCAATATTTTAAATATTCAATATTTCAGTCAACATTATTCCATATTTTAAATAATCCACACAAATATTCAATATTTAAACAATTTTCAAAATCTTCGAATACAAACATCAACGAGGAGGAGGAGTTGGATCATCCGATGGTGCTAGTACTCCCTGCTGCGTCCGACGCATGTACACTTCCACCAGGTGTGGCGGCAATCCCTCTAAGACATGGTCTGGAAGTTGGCGTAGCTGCTCTGGCATCATCAGGTCGAGAAGGGTGCCCATCACAGCAGGAGTCGGTACGATAGGGTCAGTAGGGTCAAAAGAGAGACGTCCGACGGAAGAAGTACCGGCAGCACCAGTAGACGGACCGGGAGCAGATGGACCGGAAGCAGTAGAAGGATACGAAAAGTACGTGGGCAAATGCTCCCGCAAGTCCGACACCGCCTCGTTCAGATACGCAAGCTAGGACCTCACATCATCGTCTGCCGGGGCCGCGGGAGAAGGCAGGGGAGGTGGAAATCTCGGAATCGCCGCGTGCAACGGTGCCAGGGAGCCGACTCCGTACGGGCGCCCTTTCTTAAAGCTGCCGACGGTATCTACGAACATGTCATCGTAGCGAGCAGCCGTAGAAGAGGGCGTCCCGACGGACATCGTTTCGTCGACATCCTTGAGAGCAGATGGCTGAACCCGACTAAGGGCCTCACGATATGCAGCCTATCAAATGAATGTGTTTATACTATAAGTTTACCTAAGTTATAATCTAAATCCTATGTTTTCCTAAGTTATAGTCTGAATCCTAAGTTTACCTAAGTTATAGTTTGAATACTTATAATTCTAACATAAGTCTCATAAACGTAAGTACTTACATCTGTCTCCTTGGCCCTCTCATCGACGAAGCTCCCGTCCTTCTGCCTCTTGTGGGTATGCTGGAATACATCGTGCATGGTGACCGAGTCGGCATCTTTTTCCTCCTTCAATGTCCGTTGGGTCTGCATACGAAATATACATAGAATTTAATTAATTAAGTATACTAATAGTACCGAATTAGATAGTGGAATAAATTTGCGGTATCTTACCAATTCTGCAAGCGTCGCTGCATGGGGCTTTGATCCCCCCGTATATTGCCCCGCGGCCCGTCGATTCATTTTTGCTTTTTTCGATTTCTCCTTGAAGGCAGGAGCATCCATCTTCTCTAAAAGCTGCTCATAGTAGTCCTGTCGGATCCACTCCTTCTTCGAATGTGCCATTCGAAGGTCATAAACCGCATCTCGGATCTTCTTTCCGGTGGCGCTTCTATAGGTCCTGCGGATCGCCTCCTCGCGATGGGGGCCCACCAGAAGGTCCTCTGACATACAAATTCAATTATCACAATATTAAAAAAATAGTTGATTAAAGAGTAATAATAATTAATCACAAGATATATATATATTTTATATATATATATATATTTTTTTATATATTATATATATATATTATATATATATATATATATATATATATATATATATATATATATATATATATACCCTCATCTCATCGATCATGTTGACCCAGACAGGATCACAGTCAACCTAATCTTGAAAATTAACAAAACAATATTTTTTATAGTCCAATTTGACACATCGAGCTCAAAATCAATCTACTCAGCTCATTGGTTCAAGATCAAAGCTGCTTGAAGATTTATTATTCTGTGTATACTGGAGTCTGTATTTTTTATTGTTTTTGAGTATAGGATGATGTACGTTGGGTCATACTAAGCAACTTTGGGCTAGACATAGCTTTATAGGTTTACTTAGCCCAAATTCCAATCAACCCATTCATCCAAAAGCCCACTAAGAAGATTCTGTCCATAGGAGACAGAGTTCGGGCCGAACTCTACCCCCCTAAATTACAGGATGCTGATTTTTAGGTCTTGATCACTGCTAGTTGTCCAACGGCCAAAAAATTTGAATTATACATACCGAATTCTGGCCGAATTCTGCCTACCCTGAACCCTATAAATAGGCCTTGGGTTCTCTCATTTGAAATCATCCAATCTTCTCTTCTTCTTCACTTACATAGCCTACATATTAAAGAGCCTTACCTTTCCATCCACTTAGCATTCAAACTTCCCAACCGTCCAAGTTGCTCGGTACGATCCAGCTAGAAGTTTGAAGTACAAGAAGTTGTAAGTCACTTGGAAAAGTCCAAGTTTCGCCAAAGCGATCATTGAAAGAAGTTTGGCGTGCTCTTCTGTGAAAAGGCACGTGGTTGTAACCCTATTTCACAAATAGTGGATTTCAATCCTGAACTAGAGTTCTCAGGCCTGGACTAGTGTAACTCCACTTCCCGGTTTTTAAAATAAATAATTAGATTTCTAAAAATTATACAATTGTTATTATTAGCTTTAAATAATAAATGGTTTTAAATAATAAATTTGGTAATTTAGTTTTGGAGGGAATTAATTTTGGACCACTTTTCGAATTTGAAAAGTTGTTATAACAACTTTGGGCCCACCATGTGAATTCCTAACTGAATTCTTTAGTTTTCTGCAATTCATGAAAAAGGTAAGGGTCTTTTTGATTAAATGATTAAGTAGGGGGCTGTTATGCAATTGGTCTAGAGCGGGAGGGGGGTAATGTACAAAATGCACATTTCCCTTTATTAACTGTTCTCAATAGGAGAGAGAGTATTCTTCTCATTTTTTTTTCTTTCTTCTGAGTTTTCGAGAAAGGGTTTCCCCAATCTCGGCGGAGCACCCTAGGCGACGACGGCGGAGCACCCTAGGCGACGACGGTGGAGCACCCGAGGCGACGACAGCGGACCACCCTAGATGGCGACGGCGGAGCATCCACCCTAGGCAACGACGGCGAGGCGCCATCTCCTCCGAGCGGGCGGCAGCGATGAAGCTCGAGAGGGCGGCGGTGATCAAGCCCGACGGCCATGGCGAGAGCAGCAGCTCCCTCGACGAGCACAGTTGATCGAAGCTTGTTGAGCACCGCTGTTCAACCAAGGGTCCTGCAAATTCGAGCTCACTTTCCCGGCGGCTCGATCGACAACGGCGCCGATCTTCGACGACGAATCAAGATCCAGATCGGGACCGATCGGTCCATCTTCTCCTCCGGCGGTCACCCGCGTGGCGGCCGACGACTGACGAACGCTTTCCGACGACTGAACCACCTCAAGTCGAGCACCCATGCGGCGGGCGACAGCGAACATCCTCCGACGGCATCAATTTTTCGAGGTCGACGAACAAGTGGTAAGCTCGATTCATTTTTTCTTTCCCGACTTACTTCGGTACGGAGTCACCGTCTCCTTCGAAGGATCCTTCTGATCTCTCTGAGCATCTCCTCCAGGAACTCACGCAGTTGGCAATGCTCTTCGTTGATGTACACTCACGGGTGGCAGCGACGCGGGCTGGAGTTTCTTGATCGAGATTGTTGAGCCGAATACGAGTTGCGATCGGTTGGAGATCAGGAAATAGCTGAGAACTTCGTTTAGCAGTCGGATACAAGGATACGTGTCCGACTCTTGGGATTGCACCTGCTAACCAGGAACGCTCCTCTTCAGGTAATAATTTACCTCTTCTTGTCGATTTTGCTATCGTGAATTGTAAGTAAGTAGACGTAGAATAGATCGGGCATATGAGATTGGGTTAGTTAACTTGTTACCAGTTTTGTTTTGTGTCCAGAGTGGTTTGTGTCCGAGTTGTTCGTGTCCAGATATGTGTACGTGTCCGAGGTGTAGCGTAGAGGAGACTGGAAGGGCCAGTACAGTGGTAAAGGTCTGGGTGAACTTGGCTACTGATGCAATAGAGTTGTTTAATATTGTAGCAATATTGCAATAGAGTTGTATATATATGTATAGCTAAATTACAGAGGATGGGTAGATTGTGCTGTTTGATTCTGGGGAGGATTTAACTTTTGGTTTAAACTTTGATTTTGTGTGGATCAGTTTATTTGCGTACTTGTTTTTATTTTGATTTTGAAGTTCATATGGTGTTTGTTTCTACGTTTCTCTTATAATTCTCTGAGTCAAATATGACCATTATATTCAAGAGGGAATGGTCGGGAGTGCAGGTAATATGTAGGTTGGCTTGGATTTGAGTTTTTATGAGGGTTTGGATTTTGCGTATAAATTTTTGAGTTGAGTTGTGTGTTGGGTTTTGTTGTGATTAGCTTGTTGTGGTGTATGGCATGGAGAGTAGTAGCTATTGCCACCTTTAATTTTTCACATATGTGGATGCATTGCAGCTAACTGCAATTGCTACTAGAAATATGCTATTCGTATACTTCATTTTCTATGTTTAAATGACTTAGTGATTGGTCCATAGCCTATGATATTTTAAGAGAAAAATTGGATTTCCTTCCCTGTAGGGACTTGAGGTACAATTAGCATTGATGCCAATTTAAATACTCATGGACACTTCACTGTGTATTGAACTTCATGCACAAAATATCTAGAAATATGGTATTCCTATACTTCATTTTCTATTGTTTAAATGGCTAAGTGATTGGTCCAATTGTATGGTTTAATATTGGTTGTGTGAGTTCCTTGGTGAAATATGGCTAGGCAATTTTATTCAATATGATTACTTGAGAACAAATAGTATTTTTGGATATTATTTTATTATTACAGTTATGGTTATAATTGGTTTACCAGTAGAGTATGGTATCTAAGCTATATCATTATAATGATTTTATTTATAGAATAAGTAGAGTTGATAAGTTTTACTTAAAATATCTAAGATAATTAAGAAGAATGGTTAATATAGATACAAATCTAAGTAATTGATCTTAACAGACTTGTACCCATAATTCAGGTGGACCTACAGACATCCAGCTCTACTTTTCACCCTTGATTACCCGGAGCAAGGCAAGTACTTTTCTACGGTTTTGTGCATTTACATTCCTGTACCCTTTTTTGTGACACGTCATGGCACGATGTTCATGTACTCCTGTATTCCTGTACCCTTGCTCTTGTACTTTTTAGTGTCGGGTGGGGAAATACACTAGCCATGTGACCAATCCCGGTAACTATATATTCCTGTGCCTACCTTAGGCCTCGCACTGTGCACGCGGGTCCTAAGTCGTACCATATTCATGTACTTCTGTGCATGCTCCTGTACTCACCCCAGCCGGTCACATGGACTAGATGTATTTCGATATTGTGCACTTGTCATGTCAGGTACTTCAGGATTATAGTTTCATTTCTGTACTTTACATGTTCTTGTACTTTACATTCATGTACTATAGTTCCTGTACTTATTTCATGTACTACTTTCCTGTACTTTCATGTTCATTTTTGTATTTCATTTCATGTACTCCTGTACTCTGTTCATTTCATGTTCATGTTTTATTACCTAGAACTGTACTTTACTCTGCTCCTGAATAGGATATGTTGCAGGTATGCTTGCAGGACATTGTTCTACTCTATGGGCCAGAGCCCAGGATTTAGCTGAGCAGGATGAGGCTTAGCTTGAGGCTTCAGGTTTAGATTACTTAGCTTTACTTTGAGATATTGACTTTAGAGTTCATAGCACTTTTTATTCATGTTGATTCTGGTACATTATGATATCTGGATTTGTGGATTATGGTGATCATTCTGGGATACGTTTTTAGATGCTGTGATTCTATACTTTCATGTTTATCTGGTTAGTTTTCCCTAGCTTGGTACAGCTTACTTCGTCGTGTCTAACGAAGAAGGCTGGGCGTGTCCGACTCGTGTCCGATTATTCGGGAGCGAATCGTGACATGTTTTTAGTGGTGGCCCATACAGGTCTATCCTAATGGTACCTAGGTCTTAGCCTACCATTGGGGGACTTGATTTACACTAGAAAAACTTGATCACAGCATAGGAAAAATTGAAAAATAAGAGTATATCAGGTATATCAGGTATATTGATATTCTATAAACACTTGTTGTATTTAGGTCTAGGTTATTTTAACAGTTTTTTTGATTTTCAGATAGTTCAAAAGCATGCGACACCAGAACTGTTGATCCACCTACACTTGACGGTTTCGAGCTTCCACTACCTTCTATCGCCACTACTATCCCCATGGGTAGTACGCAGTTGACGAAGACGTTTCAAGAGTTCCTTGACACCAGCAGGCCGTCCTTTTCCAATCCAGATTTGCAAATACATTTCCCGAGTTAGAGAGGACCTCCAGACTATCAGACCTTGGACTTCCCCGACACCGAGCACATATCTTGCACCGAAAAGCAGATCGAGAACCTGGAGCTTCCACTGAAGATCATCCAAGTTTTGAAGGATTCGAATCCTCTGAAGACCGAAGCCACTAGCCAGGAGATCCAAAATATAACACAGACAATGCAACGAGACAGAAAGTTGAAGCTCATAAAGGACATGAAGACTTATGACGGGGATGACAACTACTGTGGATCCACAAAGTGTCAACAAATTTAGATAATGACCAATTGTGCTTTCTGCCGCCATCCAGGACATCGCTTCGAGGAGTGCCACAAAAGACGAAGGCTATGCTTGTTCTACGGATCGTCTGCCATCCAGTCAGGGATTGCTAGAGACCATTGATCACACTGCTCAAGGGCGAATACAAAAAGCACCAGGACTACAGCAAGGGGACCAGCCTCTCTAGATTCAGCAACCACATGGAATACTACCGCAGGGATCAACCTACGCCAGGACAATTGAAGGAGGTTAGAGAGATTTCCGTTCCGGAGGAATACTGAAGACAGACTAAAAACTGAAGATTTTTGCATGGTTGGGAAAACCATGTATCTTGATTAGCAACCCAGTTTTTCTTAAAATTTTTTTAGCATCTAGACCATTTTCTGGAACTTTTTGTTTTCTATTTTGGAATCTTGGTTGGTATTCAAAACTTAACTCGAGATATTGTTTCCTATTCGTTGATTGGTACTCCTCCAATCCATTCTTCATAACCTTGCTCTTTTCGAGATTCTACTCAGGAATTTTGTTTCCTATTCAGGACTAGTTACAATTTGTAAATTTTGTTTTCTTTCTGAAGTTCAGTTTTCTATTTGGGGATTGTTGAAATTTGATTTTTATTCAATACTTGTTTCTATTCACCATTCAAGACATCGTTTGAAAACTTCGGTTTCGACCTGTTCCCTATGTGAGATTTCGTTTCCTACGTGGCTTGTTTTCTACTTGGAAATTGTTCTGTTCACAACTTTGCTTCAATCTTGTTCCCTATTTGAGGTATCGCTTGTTTCATGGATACTGTTTTACTCACCCATTGATTATTTTTCCCACTCATAACTTGATTCTATTCGAGATTTTAAGATCCTGTTTCCTATTTCGAGACTTTGTTTTGTTCGTGATTTTGTCTCCCATCCAAGATTTACCAAACTTTGAATTTCAGTTCCTACTCGCGACTCGTTGAGTCCGTGTTCCCTATTCCAAATATTGTCTCCTCGTTGAGATTTTCTATTCGAGAATTTATTCCTTATTCACGACTTTATTCATACTTGATTTTTTATTTTCCACTGTGTACCTTATTGGAGATTTTGTTTTCTATTCAAGTTTTACTTGAGATTTTATTGTTATTCGAGATTTTATTGAAACTCGTTTCCAGTACGGGATTTTATTTCTTATTTTTGAAACTTGTCTCCTATCTGATACCTTGCTTCAGTTCATCCTTCGAGACTCTGTTATCCCTTCGGGATAATGTCCCATATATGGAATCTTGTTACCATTCCAGATATCAGTTGATGTTCCGTCATAATTTGAAACTTCGCCCTGTCTGAAATTTTAAATCTCCCTGGTTGCCCTTTTGTACTCACCGATGGGATCCCTTGTCGTCTCTTAGTACCTAATAAATCCTTGCATTCTAATAGTCAGGTAACTTCACCATTTTCGTGACCTGGACTATTGAAACTCATTTTGAATTCCTTGGAACTCTTTTGAAATTCCTAGGGATAAAGTCGAGAGGCTATTCGATGACTACTATGGCATGACAGTTGCACGCTGCAGCCATTATCTAGATTATGGAGACTGAGGGTTCACTGCAGCCAGTAGCGCACTGGCGAGGCAGGAACTCTAAGTTGAAGTGATTTCAGGCACCCATAGATTTTCGAGTATTGTCGAGACTTGTCATATTCTTCATATCTTGATCTCTTGGGTTGTTTCATCAATGATTGTTGGAAAATGGATAAGGTTGATAGAGTATTTGGAGACATATTGTTATCTGAGTCACGGAGCCGAAAGTCCACTGCAGTCAGATACATACTGGCGGGGTAGGGATTCTAAGCAAAGTGATTTCAGATACCAACATGTTCTTGGATATTCTGGAGACTATATTTCCTTTTCATATATTGGTTTTCGAGAATCACAAATCCTTGCACGTTCATCCTGATTTGATATTGTATCTCCTGAGTATTGTGTACGTCTCCTCAATCAACCCTTGCTAAATTTTCTTCTAGTATTGTATCGTTAGATCATTGATTTCCTCAAAATTGTATATTACCAGATTGTGATTCCGTACTTCGTTTGTGACTTGTCTAAATTTTGATCTTAAGTCATGTCTATCTGACCATGATTTTCTATCTCGTTCTAGTCTACCTGTGTTAAACTATCGATTTTTGATCGTACCTAAAATTGTGTCTTCATGATTTTGCTCCTCTAAGATGTAATTGAACTTCATTCCATTCGTGCCTATTTAATCCTTGAATCATTGTTAGATCGTATTATTTTTCTTGTGTGTAATTATTGTATTTGATCTCAAAGGCTTAGGGCATCTCAGAGTTGCACATGATCGACAGAAGTACTGTGCGGACAACAGCAGATGGCCACCGGAGTTCACAGTTGGAAGCAGAATGTTCCTGAAGAATCTCGCCGACCAGAGGCACCATTCGTTTTGGCAGAGGCGGAAAGTTCAGTCCGAGATTCATCGAGACTTTCGACGTGATGGCGCATATTGGTGGGTGGCATTTTGACTAGCGCTTCCAGCTAGCTTGGAGGGAGTACACGACATTTTTCATGTATCCCAGCTTCAACACTACATTCCAGATCTGAGCCATGTAGTGGACTATTCCGAGCTGGAGGTGGGCCCGAGATTGACCTACGAGGAGCAGCCAGTGGAGATCCTCGATCGGAGGGAGAAGCGCTTGCGGAACCAGACTATTCCTCTTGTTCGCGTCATGTGGAGACACCACTCTCCGGGAGAGTCCACATGGGAGCGCGAGGACGAGATGCGGGAGCGATATCCCACTCTGTTTGATTGATTTGATTGTACTCTGTTTCGTGGAATTCTATTTTCAATAAATGACTGGTGTTTGGACCCTTGTGATTTGCTGAGATTTATTTTTTTGGTCCTTTGAATTTTGAGGATGAAATTTTTTTTTAAGGGAGGGAGATTTGTAACTCCACTTTCCGATCTTTAAAATAAATAATTAGATTTCTAAAAATTATACAATTGTTATTATTAGCTTTAAATAATAAATGGTTTTAAATAATAAATTTGGTAATTTAGTTTTGGAGGAAATTAATTTTGGACCACTTTTCGAATTTGAAAAGTTGTTATAACAACTTTGGGCCCACCATGTGAATTCCTAACTGAATTCTTTAGTTTTCTGCAATTCATGAAAAAGGTGAGGGTCTTTTTGATTAAATGATTAAATAGGGGGGGCTGTTATGCAATTGGTCTGGAGCGGGGGGGGGGGTAATGTGCAAAATCCATATTTCCCTTTTAAATCAAGAGGAGAGAGAGTATTCTCCTCATTTTTTTTTCTTTCTTCTGAGTTTTAGAGAAAGGATTTTCCCCAATCTCGGCGGAGCACCATAGGCGACGACGGCGGAGCACCCGAGGCGACGATGGCAGACCACCCGAGGCGACGACGGCGGACCACCCTAGGCGGCGACGGCGGAGCATCCTACCTAGGCAACGACGGCGAGGCGCCATCTCCTCCGAGCAGGCGGCAACGATGAAGCTCGAACGGGCGGCAGTGATCAAACCCGGGCGGCCATGGCGAGAGAAGCAGCTCCCTCGATGAGCACAGTTGATCGGAGCTTGTTGAGCACCACTGTTCAACTAAGGGTCCCGTGGATTCGAGCTCACTTTCTCGGCGGCTCGAGCGACGACGGTGCCGATCTTCGACGACGAATCAAGATCCAGATCGGGACCGATCGGTCCATCTTCTCCTCCGGCGGTCACCCGCGTGGCGGCCGACGACTGACGAACGCTTTCCGACGACTGAACCACCTCAAGTCGAGCACCCATGCGGCGGGCGACAGTGAACATCCTCCGACGGCGTCAATTTTTTGAGGTCGACGAACTAGTGGTAAGCTCGATTCAATTCTTCTTTCCTGACTTACTTTACTACGGAGTCACCGTCTCCTTCGAAGGATCTTTCTGATCTCTCCGAGCATCTCCTCTAGGAACTCACGCAGTTGGCAATGCTCTTCGTCGATGTACACTCACGGGTGGCGACGACGTGGGCTGGAGTTTCTTGATCGAGATTGTTGAGCCGAATACGAGTTGCGATCAGTTGGAGATCAGGAAATAGCTGAGAACTTCGTTTAGCAGTCGGATACAAGGATACGTGTCCGACTCTTGGGATTGCACCTGCTAACCAGGAACGCTCCTCTTCAGGTAATAATTTACCTCTTCTTGTCGATTTTGCTATCGTGAATTGTAAGTAAGTAGACGTAGAATAGATCGGGCATATGAGATTGGGTTAGTTAACTTGTTACAAGTTTTGTTTTGTGTCCAGAGTAGTTCGTGTCCGAGTTGTTCGTGTCCAGATATGTGTACGTGTCCGAGGTGTAGCGTAGAGGAGACTGGAAGGGCCAGTGCAGTGGTAAAGGTCTGGGTGAACTTGGCTACTGATGCAATAGAGTTGTATAATATTGTAGCAATATTGCAATAGAGTTGTATATATATGTGTAGCTAAATTACAGAGGATGGGTAGATTGTGCTGTTTGATTCTGGGGAGGATTTAACTTTTGGTTTAAACTTTGATTTTGTGTGGATCAGTTTATTTTTGTACTTGTTTTTATTTTGATTTTGAAGTTCATATGGTGTTTGTTTCTACGTTTCTCTTATAATTCTATGAGTCATATGTGACCATTATATTCAAGAGGGAATGGTCGGAAGTGTAGGTAATATGTAGGTTGGCTTGGACTTGAGTTTTTATGAGGGTTTGGATTTTGCGTATAAATTTCTGAGTTGAGTTGTATGTTGGGTTTTGTTGTGATTAGCTTGTTGTGGTGTATGGCATGGAGAGTAGTAGCTATTGCCACCTTTAATTTTTCACATATGTGGGTGCATTGCAGCTAACTACAATTGCTACTAGAAATATGCTATTCGTATACTTCATTTCCTATGTTTAAATGACTTAGTGATTGGTCCATAGCCTATGATATTTTAAGAGAAAAATTGGATTTCCTTTCCTGTAGGGACTTGAGGTACAATTAGCATTGATGCCTATTTAAATATTCATGGACACTTCACTGTGTATTGAACTTCATGCACAAAATATCTAGAAATATGGTATTCCTATACTTCATTTTCTATTGTTTAAATAGCTAAATGATTGGTCCAATTGTATGGTTTAATATTGGTTGTGTGAGTTCCTTGGGGAAATATGGCTAGGCAATTTTAATCAATATGATTACTTGAGAACAAATAGTATTTTCGGATATTATTTTATTATTACAGCTATGGTTATAATTGGTTTACCAGTAGAGTATGGTATCTAAGCTATATCATTATAATGATTTTATCTATAGAATAAGTAGAGTTGATAAGTTTTACTTAAAATATCGAAGATAATTAAGAAGAATGGTTAATATAGATACAAATCTAAGTAATTGATCTTAACAGACTTGTACCCATAATTCAGGTGGACCTACAGACATCCAGCTCTATTTTTCACCCTTGATTACCCGGAGCAAGGCAAGTACTTTTCTACGGTTTTGTGCATTTACATTCCTGTGCCCTTTCTTGTGACACGTCATGGCACGATGTTCATGTACTCCTGTATTCATGTACCCTTGCTCTTGTACTTGTTAGTGTCGGGTGGGGAAATACACTAGCTATGTGACTAATCCCGGTTGCTATATATTCCTGTGCCTAGCTTAGGCCTCGCATTGTGCACACGGGTCCTAAGTCGTACCATATTCATGTACTCCTGTGCATGCTCCTGTACTCACCCCAGCCGGTCACATGGACTAGATGTATTTCGATATTGTGCACTTGTCATGTCTGGTACTTCAGGATTATAGTTTTATTCCTGTACTTTACATGTTCCTGTACTTTACATTTATATACTATAGTTCCTGTACTTATTTCATGTACTTCTTTCCTGTACTTTTATGTTCATTCCTGTATTTCATTTCATGTACTCTTGTACTCTGTTCATTTCATGTTCATGTTTTATTACCTAGAACTGTACTTTGCTCCGCTCCTGAATAGGATATGTTGCAGGTATGCTTGCAGGACATTGTTCTACACTATGGGCCAGAGCCCAGGATTTAGCTGAGCAGGATGAGGCTTAGCTTGAGGCTTCAGGTTTAGATTACTTAGCTTTACTTTGAGATATTGACTTTAGAGTTCATAGCACTTTTCATTCCTGTTGATTCTGGTACATTATGATATCTGGATTTGTGGATTATGGTGATCATTCTGGGATACGTTTTTAGATGTTGTGATTCTATACTTTCATGTTTATCTGGTTAGTTTTCCCTAGCTTGGTATAGCTTACTTCGTCGTGTCTAACGACGAAGGCTGGGCGTGTCCTACTCGTGTCCGATTATTCGGGAGCTGGTCGTGACAACTAGTCCTCCACGAGGGAAACCAGGTTAAAAATCTTGCTGTGTTGTGCTTGCTCTCTACTATTTATTTTCGTATTTCTTTTACTATAATTATTTAGTTGGTGAAGAGAGTTTAAGTTTTTAATTGATCATTTTTGTTATAAACTCTATTCACCCCCCTCTAGAGTTGCCTACCTGTACTTCAATTGGTATCAGAGCTCTGTTATCTCATCAAGGACTAACATCCTAGAGCTAATCCATGGCAACCACTTAACCCATGTTTTTCAATTACGGTGAAGGGCAGTCCACTCATAGGCCTCCTCTATTTGATGGAACAAACTACACCTATTGGAAAACAAGGATGAGTTTTTATCTCAAGTCGCTAGACTTCGACCTGTGGACCATTGTTAACGATGGTTACAAAAAGCCCGCCAGGATAGTTGTCAATGGAGATCTTGTTGAGAAACCCCACGACAAATATTTCGACGAGGAGGAGAAACAGGCGAGTCTAGGCGCGAGATCTATTAATGTTTTATTTTGTGCACTAGACATGAATGAGTTTAATAGGGTCTCAACATGCACCACCTCTCACGAAGTATGGAGACTTCTAGAAGTGACGCATGAAGGAACCACCCAAGTCAAGGAGTCAAAAATAAGTCATCTCACTCAAAAATATGAGGCATTCAAGATGAAGCCAATTGAGACGATCACACAAATGTTTACAAGATTTCTCGACATCATCAACCCTTTGTCCTCCCTCGGCAAACAATATACAAATGACGAGAAGATCCGCAAGCTACTTAGTGGGCTACTAAAGATTTGGAACCCTAAGGTGACAGCCATTATAGAAGGAAATGATCTCATTACTATGTCCATGGAGACTTTGATGGAAAAGTTGATGACTCACAAACTTGACCTCAAAGACTTCGAAGAGCCTACTCCAAAGGCAAATGAAATTGCCCTTAAAGCTCATCGTCGAAGGACTGATCCTGAAGAGACTGATGACGACAATTCGGAAGGTGATGATTAAGCTCTCCTCGTCCGCAACTTCAAGAAGTTCCTCCGCTTCAATCGAAAAAAGAAGGAACAACAAGAGGATGACGAAGAAGAGCCACCATGCTACGGCTGCAAGAAGACTGGACACGTCCGAAAAGACTGCCCATTCGCAAAGAAGAGCAACCGATATGAGAAACCATACAAGAAGGCTTCCTCAAGAAAATATGCCAACACAAGCATTTGCCAAGAAAGCGAAGCTAGTGACTCCGAGAAAGAAAATGACTCTCCTCAAGACACCGCCAATGTATGCCTAATGGCAACATCCGATAAGGTAACTAGCAAAACTCTCGATGATTTGACTTTTGATGAACTTGGTGATGCATTCAATGATTTACTCAATGACCACAAGAAAGTCATTAGTAAATATAAACATGCCAAGGAGAAGATCAAAAGCTATGAAGTCGAGATTCAAAAACTCTCTTCTTTGCTTGATAATATTAGAGAAACTTCACCTACGGAAGTCACTAATGAGGTGTCGAAGCTTAAGCTAAGCCTACATTAAAATAACGTGTAGGCAACTCTAGAGGGGGGTGAATAGAGTTTGTGTCGATAATCACCAAATAAAAAGTTAACTCTATATCACCTCCACAAACAACTATCAAGATAGTAAATAAATCAGAGAGAAATGCGGAAGTAAATAAAGATCAAGAAGAGCAAATGCAAACACAGCAGTTTTAACCTAGTTTCCCTCGTGGAGGACTAGTCCATGCCTGAGAACTCTAGCTCAGGATTAAAATCTACTATTTGTGAAATAGTGTACAACCACGTGCCTTTACTTAGAAGAGCATGCCAACTTCTTACAGATTCGCAGGTGGCGAAACTTGGAATTGTCCAAGTGACTTTTCTTTTCAACTTTTGCACAAAAACTTCTAGCTGAATCGCACTTGAGCACCTTGGGGCTTAGGAAGTTTTGTGGCTAGTAGATTGAAAGAGTAAGGCTTAGGTAGTATAAGGCTTAGATGATTGAGAGTAAGAGATAGAAAGATGATGAAGGGATAATTGAAAATGGTTGAAATCATGCCCTATATGTACTAGTCTGGAAGGCAAAATTCGGTCAGAATTACGTCCTCAAAATTTAAAAATATGGCCGTTATACCAGCTAGCAATTGGTAACCCTAAAAATCAGTTCCTGGAAATCAGAGGACAGAGTTCGGCCCAAACTCTGTATAGGGGCAGAGTTCGGCCCGAACTCTGCCTCCTAGGTGGCAGAATGGCCTTTGGGCCTATGGGCTTTGTTTGGCTTGGTGGATCTTGGGCTTTGGTTCAGGAATTGGTCTGTTTGTATGGTAGAGCTTGGAGAGATATATCCAGGGGTTGAGATGACTCAGTGCGACTCAATATACACATTCTTCTAGACTCAATAAATTGAAGATTACAGACTTGGAACAAATAGAAAAACCAAGAGCCCTTAGATGACGTATTTCTTCTGATATTTGAGTAGATCTGAAGACGTCTTTTTTCTTGACAGCAGTCGTCCAAAGATAAGCAGATCTGAAAATCTGAATACCTTTCGGGGGCTTCGCCCCCGAACCTCCGACGGGGGGCGCTGCCCCCTCGACCCCTGTCCGCTGACCGGGTAGCGGAACCCCCGATGTGAGGCCCCGGATAGGTCGCTAGGCGGTTCGAAAAAATCTCTTTGTATGACGCTGTCTTTGGTCCATCATTAATTCTTCATTGCCTATGTCCTGGTTTGATCATGTTAGATCATGCTTACTGCATGTCTACAAATACATGTTAGGCGAGCAAAATATGTTGTAATATGATACAAGCATGGCAATATGATATAGGACAATTAGGACAATGCTAAGTTTAAGTAGCAACATGATAGTGAGTATATGAATATTAGTGACATCATTATGTTAAATTTAACTAATTAGCCATATTCAAAAATACGATATAATCATTGGGCCAACATACATGATGCCGAAGCACGTATTGAAAAGCAAACACGTGAGATCACAACACTCAACACCGAGCTTGCTGAAGAAAAGAATAGACACAAGATCTCTATTACTAAAATTTATGGTTTGAATACTAAGATCAATGAATTGTAAGCTGCCTCTAAGAAATTAGAGACTAGATTGGGAAAACAGGTTGCTCAACCTCAAATCCAATCACATGAGACACACACAAAGCACAATACTACTCAAAATAGTCAAGCACGTCATCCACCTACAGCACGCAAACATGCTTACATGTATACCCACTTCCATACAGCACACAAACCACATGCACGTAGAAATTATTATTATAACTATCATTCTAATGCGACACATAATCACCATGCTACACATAGATATAATCATCACTATGTTACACATAAACAAAATCGCCACCATACTGCATATAGATATAATCTTCATCCTGCTGCCACATATAGTCATTATCATGCTGCTCTACACCACTCTTACCATGCTACATATAGACATCATCAATATGCTCCAAACATAAATAGGAATGCTGTTTGTACCTATTGTGGATTACATGGACACATCTCACCACAATATAGAGTTAGGAGATTAGTAGATAGGAATATATATGCATGGATGCCAAAAACTAACTTTTCAGGACCCTCAAGAGCATGGGTACCAAAGGTCACATCTACTCTTGATGTAGGTGGACATTTCCTCTTCAACTAAAAGTAAGTTGATTCTCGATAGTGGATGCTCGCGACATATGACGGAAGACGCAAATCTTTTCGCATCACTATCGATGAAGAGAGAAGGGTATGTATCCTTCGGCAACAACCTAAAAGGGTATATCATAGGTAATGGTACTATTGGTCATCCTCCTTCTTCTGTAATAAAGGATGTCTTCCTAGTGACCGAGTTAAAGCATAACCTGCTCAGCATAAGTCACCTTGCTGATCATGGATATGATATTAACTTTGGACAAAATAAATGCTATATTTATGATAGGTCAACGGAAGACATCGCTTTTGAAGGAATAAGAGAGGATAATATTTACATTTTCTATCTATCTAGAGATACTAACAGTGCAAGAAGATGTCTCTATGCTCACAAGGATGAGAGATTACTGTGGCACCAACGTCTTGGTCATGCCAATATAGATACTATATCCAGGCTATCGACTAAGAAGCTCGTTAGAGGCTTGCCCGACATCACATTCAAAAAGACACGGTATGTGCCGAATGTGAGTTGAATAAGACAACAAAGTCCTTATTTCATTCCATAAACACTGTAAGTACTACTAGACCCTTGCAATTACTTCATATGAATTTATTTGGTCCTAGTAGAGTAGCTAGTCAAGGTGGAAAACTCTACGCTTTTGTTATAGTAGATGACTTTTCTAGATTTACTTGGGTTTTCTTTCTTACAAACAAAAGTGATGCCATTTCTGTTTTTAAAATTTTTGCTGAAAAGGTTCAAAACGAAAAAGGCTACATAATTACTCGAATCCGAAGTGATCATGGAGGCGAATTCAAAAATACTGCTTTTGAAAAGTTTTATGATCTAAATGGTTTTGATCATGAGTTTTTTTGTCCTAGAACCCCTCAACAAAATGGTGTTGTGGAGCGAAAGAGTCATGTTGAATAAATTTTTACTTTCGAAATAATTTTGGGCTGAAGCTGTCTGTACAACATGCCACATTTTAAATAAGGTGCTCATTCGTCCTATTACGAAGAAAACACCCTATGAGCTTTGGTTTGAAAGAACTCCGAATGTTTCTTATTTTAGAGTTTTTGGTTGTTGATGTTTTATCCTTAACACCAAAGACAACTTAGACAAATTTGATGCCAAAGCTGACGATGGTATATTTCTTGGCTATGCTGCCAAGAGCAAGGGATATAGAGTGTTCAACAAACGCTCATTAATTATGGAAGAGTCTACAAATATGACTTTTGATAAAGTTAATAGTGCAGCATCCTCTTCTGACGATGATATTGAGCCATCGACTTCTACGTCGATGAATACCACCACTGAAACCAATTCTCTGGAGGGCTTGCCAAAGAAATTCTCTTTCAAGCCTTCACATCCAGAAAACTTGGTCATAGCTGAGGTTTCACACGGAGTAAGTACTCGATCATCATTGAGAGACTCCATTGCTAGCACTGCCTTCATTTCACAAATTGAGCCTAAAAATGTTTTAGAAGCTTTTAATGATGAGTTTTGGATTTCTGCCATGCAAGAAGAACTCAACCAATTTGAGAGGAGCCAGGTTTGGGAACTTGTTCCTAGGCCAGCTAATCATTCGATTATTGGTACAAAATGGGTTTTTTGTAACAAAGTAAATGAAGATGGTTCGGTTACACGCAACAAAGCTCGTCTAGTAGCTCAAGGATACAACCAAGAGGAAGGTATCGACTACGATGAAACGTATGCTCTTGTTGCAAGACTGGAATCCATTCGGATGCTTTGTGCATTTGCTAACTTTCAAAATTTTAAACTGTTTCAAATGGATGTTAAAAGTACTTTCTTGAATGGATTTATTAAGGAGGAAGTTTTTGTAAAACAATCCCCTGGTTTTAAAAATCACAAATTTCTCGAACACGTTTTCAAACTCAAGAAAGCGCTATATGGCCTCAAACAAGCCCCTAGAGCTTGGTATGAACGTCTAAGCAATTTCATGCTTGATAATGGTTTTTCAAAAGGGAAAATTGACACTACAGTCTTTATAAAATCTTTCAAAGACACTATTCTTTTAGTGAAAATTTACGTTGATGATATTATATTCGGTTCTACTGATGAAACTCTCTGTCAAGATTTTGCTAAGTGTATGCAGACCGAGTTTGAGATAAACATGATGGGGGAGCTCAATTACTTTCTTGGACTGCAAGTCAAACAAACATCAAATGGAACTTTCATCTGTCAGTCAAAGTATACAAAGGACATGCTGAAGAAATTTGACCTTGACAGCGTCAAACCAATCGGCATTCCAATGGCTACTACAACCAAACTAGAACCAGATGAAAGCGGCAAACCTGTTGATCAACGTAAGTATCGAGGTATGATAGGCAGTCTACTTTATTTAACTGCTAGTCACCCTGATATTATGTTTAGTATTTTCCTGTGTGCTAGATATCAAGCAAATCCTAAGGAATCACACATGTCCGCCGTTAAGCGTATCTTTCGATACCTTAAGGGTACGGTTACAGTGAGCCTATGGTATCCTAAATCAACATCATTTGACCTCATTGGTTACTCTGATGCTGATTTCGCGAATACAAGGTCGACCGTAAAAGTACCAGCGGCACGTGTCATTTATTAGGAAAGGCTCTAGTCTCTTGGTTTAGCAAGAAGCAGAATTCTGTCGCACTATCCACAACAGAAGATGAATATATCACAGCTGGTCGTTGTTGTGCACAAATTCTGTAGATGAAGCAAACCCTTGAAGACTATAACTTATCTTTTATGCACATTCCTATATTTTGTGAAAACACTAGTGCTATAAATCTCACTAAGAACCCCATATGTCACTCACGCACGAAACACATTGAAATGCATCACCACTTTCTGCGTGATCACCAACAGAATGGTACTATTAATTTAGAATTTATTGACACTGATCATCAGTTGGCCGATTTCTTTACAAAACCATTGTCCGAGGAGCGATTCAATTTTCTTTGTCGTGAATTAGGAATTTTAGATGAAACGGTTATACATTAAATTGGGCTGCGTAATTATCCACTATGTCACGATTTTCTATGCTGACTTTGCTATGGGTACAAGTCGAAAGGGTCCTTCTGACAACAAGGCGTGAAAGCCTAAGCGATATGGTACACTAGTCTTCGTACTACCTCTAGCTAGGATCCGGCCCCTGCAGCTACCCCATAGCAGCTTCACCATATTGAGTTATGTCATAACTCCTTAGTTATTATATGGTTAATTTTTATTTATAGTCTGACTCATTTGAAAATTCTAACTTCCAATCTTGCTTTTATATCTTTGACCATTTATTCATATATTCTTTCTATTTTTTTATTTCCTGCTTGAAGTTCTGGCCCAAGGGACCAGAACTCGGGCCGAACTCTGTCCCCATACAGAGTTCAGACCAAGTTCGGACTCCTTATTCCAGAACCTCGGGACAGTCTCAGCCGTTGATCTAATCTTCATCCAATGGCTCCTGTTTTACCCGACCAGCTGACCAAAGAGACATATATTCAGGATTGCCTCTCTCTCTTCCCTCCATTGTCTTCTTCTTACATCTTCATACATATTTCTTTCAAAATCCTAACCCTAAAAGTCTCCATTCCGTGGGAAACCTCTCTCCAAACACAAGGAAGTCACTCTTGGAGTTATTCTCCTTCATCTTAGGTCTCTTTTGTTAAAGTATATCTCTTTCTTTCTCTTTAATCTCAATTTTTTCTATGGCGCCTAGGTTGCTTGGCAGGGATAAGAGACAAAGGAGAAGCATTGGTGAATCTTCTACTAATCTTAACCCAAACCCACAACCTAATCCTCCACCACAACCTATTCCTCATCCTCCTCCTAACATGATCCACCCTCTTTTCAACCTACCTCCATCCATCCATGCAGACACATATGATGACCGTATTTTTGTATCCTTAGATGCGTCTAACGCATGGTTCGCTAACTTCCGTCATCGTAGTGTCTTTGTCGGACACCCTATTAAGTTTACGGTATTTTTTGATTTTCTTCCTAACTTTTATGACTTATGTCTTGATGAACTTGTTGCAACTCGTGAACCGATCTATGTGAATGCCATTCAAATGTTTTATTGCAATATGACTTATGGCCGCGACCGCATCTCTTCATGTGTCGCCGGTATAGACATCTTTTGATGATTTTGAGTTAGCCGACCTTCTTGGTTTGCCCGACCCCAACACTTGGGAACGGCTTGATGATGCCCGGGACTTTGTTTTCCCCGGTGAGACCATGTTGGAAAGTTTCAAGGGTGATCTTTGTTCTCCACATCCTTCTCCTCGAAAACTTATGGCTAAACATCTCAATAAACATTTTTATGAATTTCATCGTATTATATTTTCTTCGGTCTTGCCAAAAGCTGGATCGACAAATGAAGTTACTTACTTTAAGATTACTGCTCTTTTCTTTCTCCACTTTTGCGTCCCCTTCAATTTTCCTCGCACGATGATGGATTGGATGATTCGTGCTAGGCCTAAACCAAAATCTTTGGTTTATACCATGAATCTTCCTTTGATTTTTCGTGCCTTTTATGTCCCATTGGATCAGTGTCAGTCCTTGCCCCCTCCTGCCTTTCTGACTGAGGCAAGGAGGACTCTTGCTGCTGTAGCCTCTTCTGAGTCTGATGATGCTGAGGAGCCTGACTCTCCTGTCCCCTTTGCTGCTCCCGATTCACCTGCTCCCGAGTCCACTGCTACACTGGACTCTCTTCAGACCATGCTTCGTGATCGCTTCCGTTTGGAGGACGCACACTGGGTTGAGATGGATGATCGCTGGTCGTAAATGGACTACCACACCACTCTGCAGATGAGTGCGCTCAGCAACTCCATCCATGACATTCAGTACTCCATGGCCTCCCATCCGACGATGCCGATTCCGATGATGCGTGATCCGTCTCGCGACGGTTATCGCATTGACGATTCTTGGGTTCGTCGCTATCTTGATCCGACTTCTGCTTTTGTGGATCCCCGTCGTACCGGTTCTGATGGTGCGGGGCCTTCATATGCTCCTTGATGGATATGGATATTGTACTGCCACTGATGATTAGGACTATTTTTATTTTGGCACTATGTTTCTTTTTGCTTATGTTTTTATGTTTTTAAACTCTATGGCTCAGTTTGCTCTTAGTTAGTACTACTACTTGCATGTTCTCTTTCATTATGTGGATGTTAGTTTTATTACTTTTATTTTTGTCTCCATTTTTGTTGATTGTCAAAAGGGGGAGAACCATTGATATTTGTTTTAGTACTATTTGTCTTAGCACTATGAATTGTGAACCATTGCTATTTATATTAGCACTAATGAATTGTGTCTACTTGGATATGTATATTTGGATGAGTACTTGTCACAGGAAATATCAGTTTACGGGGGAGTACGATTGTTCAAGTACGGGGGAGCCATAATGTGTCCAGGTATGAATATTGGACATACAAATATCATGTTTTGTCAATTATCAAAATGGGGGAGATTATTGACCCAGACAGGATCACAGTCAACCTAATCTTGAAAATTAACAAAACAATATTTGTCATAGTTCAATTTGACACATCGAGCTCAAAATCAATCTACTCAGCTCATTGGTTCAAGATCAAAGCTGCTTGAAGATTTATTATTTTGTGTATACTGGAGTCTATATTTTTTTATTGTTTTTTAGTATAGGATGATGTACGTTGGGTCATACTGAGCAACTTTAGGCTAGATATAGCTTTATAGGTTTACTTAGCCCAAATCCCAATCAACAGATTCATCCAAAAGCTCACTAAGAACATTCTGTCCATAGGAGACAGAGTTCAGGCCAAACTCTGCCTCCACACAGAGTTCGGGCCGAACTCTGCCCCATAAATTACAGGATGCTAATTTTTAGGTCTTGATTACTGCTAGTTGTCCAACGGCCAAAAAATTTGAATTATACATACCGAATTCTGGCCAAATTTTGCCTACCCCGAACCCTATAAATAGGCCTTGGTTTCTCTCATTTGAAACCATCCAATCTTCTCTTTTTTTCTCTTACATAGCCTACATATTAAAGAGCCTTACCTTCCCATCCACTTAGCATTCAAACTTCCCAACCGTCCAAGTTGCTCGGTACGATCCAGCTAGAAGTTTGAAGTACAAGAAGTTGTAAGTCACTTGGAAAAGTCCAAGTTTTGCCAAAGCGATCATTGAAAGAAGTTTGGCATGCTTTTCTGTGAAAAGGCACGTGGTTGTAACCCTATTTCACAAATAGTGGATTTCAATCCTGAGATAGAGTTCTCAGGCCTGGACTAGTCCTCCACGAGAGAAACCAGGTTAAAAATCTTGTTGTGTTGTGCTTGCTCTCTACTCTTTATTTTCGTATTTTTTTACTCTGATTATTTAGTTGGTGAAGAGAGTTTAAGTTTTTAATTGATCATTTTTTGTTATAAACTCTATTCACCCCTATCTAGAGTTGCATACCTATACTTCAGAGCCAGCGGTACTGCAAGTCTAGGGGCACCTCAGAAAAATTAAGGTAGGGGCCATAGTAGTCAGCCCGAATAATCTGCCCTAGAAGCCTAGTAGCATCCCATGGAAAAAACCTATAAAAAAGCAACGATTGGATTATTAACTTGAATAAATGAAACAAATTTATTAAATTAACTTAAATTTACTTATGAAACAAATTTATTAAATTAACTTAAATTTACTTACGCTTCACCTGCGGGCTATAGCTCTCGTCGGAACTCGCCCATCAGCCTCTCTGGTGGTGTCGGAGGATCTGCGACTCTGTGCATGTACTCGCCAGTAACCGAGTGTAACTGAATCCGGGGGTACTCCGGGGCCCACTGTGCAGTAACTGGTGGTGCTGCTGGTGGATCTGCTGGCGGAACGGATTCGCTAGCGGATGGAGACGTCCACCACGAAGGTGTCGATAGCCCCGTGTTAGATCGACGACAGGATGAGTCTGTGCCCGGGGTACTCTCCGGGTCGGGAGCGCTAGCGGACGACACCTCCCGGGAAGGCTGAAGGCGACCACGACCACCACCACGACCATGCCCACCACCACCACTACGACCAGCACTACCAGAACCACCAGCACCACGAAGACGAGTGCTAGCCATCAGCAGGGCGACGAGTGACACCGCGAAGAAAAGAACTAGGCGTGCCATCTGAAATAAGAATATGCAGAAGTTTAAACTGAATTCACTAAGTTATAAGTGCTTTTATGAGGTCAAACTAAAATCACATAATTGAAAGTATTTTTAATATATACTGATATTTAATCTAGTCATCGTCTTTGTCCTCATCCTCATCCTCGTCCTCATCATCATCCTCATCTTAATCCTCATCCTCATTGTCGATTTCATCGGTATCCTCATCCTCATCAAGTTCTTCTTCTTCTTCTTCTTCTTCTTCTTCTTCTTCTTTTTCCTTATCCTCAATATTTGGGACAAGACGCCTCTTTGCCCCTGGTTGAAAGCTAAGTCTTGTGTATCAACCTCTTCCTCCCCTCTATTTTCCTCAATAATATTTTCATCATCCATGGTATCCGACTGTTGTACCAAGTATTGGGACTTTTCGATCTGGTCCTCTTGGTATGTTGGGTCTCCAACGTTGAATGTATTTTTAGATTTAATCTTGCATACTGCCTACCAGTCAAATCGATCTTTATGACGCCTTGGGTAGCTTGTATAGTAGACTTGAACAGCCTGACTTGCTATCACCAACGTGTCGGACCCTCTATACCTCCTGCGATGATTTATATCGACAAATCCAAATTGTTTATCGATTCAGCTCCAACCGATATTTGGTGTCGTATCGAACCACTCACATTTGAACACCACAATATGCATATCATATAGGGCACTATATTGTAAATCTACAATATCCCGAAGCACTCCATAATAGTCAAAGTTCGACTCGTCGTCATAGATAGTGCCTCTTATGCAAACACCCGAATCCTTGGTACTGAAGCCGTTATTGACATATTCGGCATTTATAGCATTCAGAGTTACCTTAAACTTGAAGCCATTAATGGCATAGCCTGGCCAAGGCTTTGCATGCTTCTTCGGTCCCAATGCCAAATAACGAATAATCTCATTTGTGAGTGTTGTTTCAGGCAATAAAACTTATAAACAAATATTGATAATTTAAATATTTTAGATGCATATATTTTAATAGTAGTCGCATAAATTATTATCTCAGTTACTTACGTATTTACGAAACCAGGACGAAAAGGTACAATCAACCTCTCTTTGAAGTCCTTCATCGATAATATCGGGTGTCCTCATTTTGAATTCATCTCTAAATACACTGTTAGAGAGAATAAGAATAAGTGTAGTCAGTTACTTCACCAAATTAGAGATTATAACGAGTGTAATTATAGTCACTTACTTCTCTAAATCTCTCACTTCTTGTATGTCACAATTTAATAAGACATATCGGTGAGCTACATCATACTCGTCAGTCAACCACCGTTTCTTACTAGCCCCAATAGGCTTGCCCCTTACATTGAATATACCTCCATCCTCAACGTCCTCGTCATTCCTTTGAGGTCTATTTCGATTTGTCTTAACATAAGTATCAAAATAAATGGAGCAGAAGTTTGATACCTCCTAGATAAGATATGTTTCGCATATCGAAGCCTCTATATGAGCCATGTTGCCAACTTTCTTTTTTAGATGGTGTAGGTATCTAGAGAGACAAATTATCTTCAGAATTAACAATGAAATACAACTTAAATTATATCGATTTTTATGTACCTTTCAAATGGGTACATCAATCGATAATGAACCGATACACCGATACGGGCTTTGTATGCTAGATGAATCGGTAGATGCTCCATGCTGTCGAAGAAGCCCGGAGAAAATATTTTTTCTAACTTGCAAATTGTTAAGACAATCTTATTCTCAAGTTCAACCTTGTGTTGTACCGTCAACTTAGTTGAACAAATATCCCTGAAGAATATAGATAGCTCGGCCAACGGAACCCATACAGAAGAAGGCAATAACTCTCTCAAAGCAATGGACAGTAATCTTTCCATAAACACGTGGTAGTCGTGACTTCTCATTCCCGTTAGCTTGCGTTCATTGAGATCAACGCATCTAGATAAATTTGACACATAGCCGTCGAAAAATCTTAAAGTAGATATCCACTTGCAGATTATTAATCTATCTTCCTTGCTCAATGTGTATTGGGCTACCGGCTTAGTTAATTGTCCACCAGCTCCGCTTTGTATCAAGTTCGGATAAGGACGCTTGCATATCTCGACAATATCTTATCTTGCTTTTGGATTGTCCTTCGTCTTTCCTTTAATATCCATGACGGTATTGAAGATATTATCAAACACATTCTTTTCGATATGTATGACATCAAGATTATCCTTATAAATTATCTTTCCAATAAGGCAAGTCACAGAAGATACTCCGTATGGTCCAGTTATGGCTTTGTCCGAACCCCTCGACACGATTGTTCGATGGATCTTCAATTACGGAGGGCAAGTCCTTTACATCTTCCTAAATATCGTATCCCGACAATCTGGGTGGCAGATGAGAAAATTCTTGTTTTCCAGCTTTGAACGCGTCCTTGTTCTTTCTCCAAGGATGAATCACGGGCAGAAATTGACGGTGACAGTCAAAGAAAGAAGTTTTTCCTCCACGCTTAAGGCAGAACGCCTTACTATTTTTTGTGCATATCGGACAAGACATGGTGCCGTGAGTACTCCATCCCGACAGTATATCGTATGCTGGAAAATCATTTATTGTCCATATCAGTGAAGCTCTCATCTGAAAGTTCTGTTTTTTGGAAATATCATAGGTCGCGACCCCGATCTCCCACAGCTGTTTCAGCTAATCCACTAACGGCTGTAAATATATATCGATATTTTCTGTCGAATTTTAGGGACCCGGTATGATAGCTGTCAAGAACATATAAGGAGTTTTCATACACATCCATGGTGGCATATTGTAAGGGGTAAGAATGACCGGCCAGCAGGAGTATTGAGATACCGACTGCACGAAAGGGGCGAAGCCATCAGAACATAACGCCGGACGTACATTTCTAGGCTCTGCAACAAAATCTGGATGACACAAATCAAAATATTTCCACGCTTCTCCGTCCGAAGGATGTGAGAATTCTCCATCGTCCTTTATACGTTCTTCGTTGTGCCACATCATGTGTTCAGTTGTATTTAGAGATATGTATATCCTCTGCAAGCGCTTCGTGATCGATAAGTAATGCATATACTTGTAAGGACGTTATTTTCTAGTTGACTTTTCTTTTCCCTTTACTATTTTGTAACGATCCGCATTACAGAAGCTACAACTTTCCATGTCCTCCTTCTCCTTGTTGTACAACATGCATCCGTTGCGACAATAATCTATCTTCTCATATCCCAGTTCCAGTTGTCAGACCATCATCTTTGACTTATAGAAGTTTTTTGGGAGCTCTTTTGATTCCTTCGGTAAGATCTTCGTCACTAGTTGTGTAATCCGATCATAGCAAGCTTGTGGCAAGTTAAAATCGTACTTTATGTTTAACAACCGCATCGTCACTAACAGTACGGAATGAGTCTGACAATCAGGATGTAGAGGAGTATCTACATCCTAAAACATATCATAGAACTCCTTCGCCTCGGGATTAGGATCCTCCGGATCAAAATTAGGCCCTGCCGCATCGTACACCATATCTCGTGCACGATTCTGCAGGTCTCCATAATCAACAGAGCATCCGTCATCCATGACAAAGTCCGTTGCAGCATTTTCATTAAAAGCATAATTAGCAGCATTCGCAACCTGTCTTTCTCCATATAGTTTACCTTGCGATGACCACATACAGTAATCACGTACGAAACCCTTACAGGTCAAATGATCTCTCACAGACAGCACTTCTTCGTAAGGTCTATTACGACAATTACCACATGGACACTTGATTTTGTTATCGTCCATGTACTGAGATTTGCTCATGGCATACTTAAGAAACACTTTCACGCCTGCCCGAAAATTGTCACTTACACCTATTCTGCTCTCGTATTGTCGTTTATACATCCATGTACGATCAAAGAAGTAACGATCCATCGCAGATTGGATGTGATAATCTGTATCGTAAGAAAAACATAATTACTATGTAATCATATACTCACCAATAACCGGATGTAATTGAGTCCGAGGGTACTTCGGGGCCCACCGTGCAGTAACTGGTGGATCCGCTGGTATAGGCCAGATGTACTTAGTATCGACCGTATCAGATTAGTATCGGTCTATCGGTTTGGTATAGGCCGTATTAGATTGGTATTGGCCTTAGCAAATTAGTATCGTCATATCCGATATGTACATATGTATCGGCCGTATAGCTAGGATTCGTATTGGCCTTATCGATTCGTATTAGACATATCTGATAGGTATCGGACGTGTCGGATTAGTATCGACCGTATTGGATTACTATTGTGGAAGGTTTAGTAACAACTGTACTTGGATTTCTCTCTTCTCGAGCTAGAATACCATTGCAAGAGAATCATGAGAGCGTAAAAAATCTCCTAAATATTGATGTTTACGAGAGTGATTGGCTAGTTACAGTAACATAGCTCGAGAGAGTGACTGGCCAATCACTCCCGTAAATATCAATATTTAGGAGATTTTTAATGCTACCATGACTCTCTTGTAATGGTAATCTTGCTCGAAAAGAGAGAAAACCAAGTACAGTTGTTACTAAACCTTCCACCATACTAATCTGATACTGCCAATACTAATCCGATACGCCGATACCTATCAGATATGGTCGATACCGAATCGATAAGGCCAATACGAATCCTAGCTATATGGCCGATACATATCGGATAGGACGATACCAATTCGCTAAGACCAATACCAACCGATACGGTCGATACTTATAAGTACCTATGGTCGAGGAGGTTGACCCACTGGTACATCCATGTACGATCAATGAAGTAACAATCCATTACAAATTGGATGTGAAAATCTGTATCGTAAGACAAACTAAACATAATTAGTTCGATACCGATACCGATATCGATTTCGATACTCAATGAAATAGTCTGATACCGATATCGATACAGAGATCCGTCAAAGGATTCTGGCTCGCTCTACTAACTAAGTTTTGGTTTTGGTTTCGATTTTGGTTTTGGTTTTGGTTTTGGTTTAGGTTTTGGTTTCGGTTTCGGTTTTGGTTTGGTTTTTGTTTTGGTTTTGATATTGGTTTTGGTTTTGATTATTTGGTTTCGGTTTCGGTTTCGGTTTTAAAAAAATTCGGTTTCGGTTTCGGTTTTAAAAATATTCGGTTCGATTTCGGTTTTGAATATACTAAATTTTATTATTCGGTTTCGGTCCAAAGTTTATATATACTCCTATATATATATATATATATTTATTTATTTATTTTTATTTTATATATATATATATATATATATATATATATATATATACATATATATATATATATATATAAAATAAAAATAAATAAATAAATAAATAAATAAATAAATATATATATATATATATATATATATATATATATATATATATATATATATATATATATATATATATATATATATATATATACAATGGAGAGTTGGGGTGTCCCTCCGCCGGCCCAAGCTTTCCTCCACCCCCCGTTCCTCCTTCTCGGGTGGTGGACGGGGCCGGCCACCCCCCCTGCGGTCCGGCCGGCTGACCATGGAGACCCCTCCCCCTTCCGGAGGCCCCCTCCCCCCTCGCCTCCCCGCGTGGTGGCTGATCCCCTGCGCGCGGCCGCCCCCCCCCCCCCCCCGCAGCAGACGTCGTCTCCGGCGTTCTCGCCGTCGGCGGCGTCCGCCCAAGCCCCCTGGATCCTCGGCCCCCTCCATTCTCGGGCCTCCGCCGAGATCCCCAGCATCAACACCGGCCCCCTCCGGCCTCCCTCCTCCTGCTCCGGCGCACCTTCCTCCTGCGCCGCTGCGCCTCCCCACCCGGTGTCTCCCACCACCCTGGCGCCCCCTCCCCTCGTCGCCCCCCCTGTCGAGGCCTACTCCCCCTCCTCCCCCGGAGGCCCCACCTCCTCCTCCTCAGATCTGGCCCCCTCCGGCGTCCCCGGCCACCTTCAGCCCCCCGGCCCCCAGCGACCCTGGCGTTGCCTTCTCCTTCTCCTCAACCTTCACCGTCGGCCTTGCTTCGTGGGCTGATGTGGCCGCGAAGCCGCCGGCGCGTCTCTGTTCTCCCCCGGCCGCCTCCCCGTCCTCACCCCCTCGAGCCACTCTCCCCACCCTACCCATCTGCTCCGGCCTCAGGCGATCCCTTCGCCACCTGCCGGAGGGCCCACTCCAGTGCCGGTGAGCGGGTCCTCGGAGGCCGAGCCCCCGCTCCCTCCCCCTGTCGCCCGCTCTGCCCCTTCAGCCGGTCTCCTCCCGTCGTTGCCTGGCGGTTGTGCCCCCCCGACCTTAACCCTCACCTTCAACCCTGCCCTCTCTCTCCTCCGGCGGTCGAGTCCCCCCGACCGCCGCTCCTCTCCGGTGGTCAAGCCCCTCCGTGCCTCCGCTCCGACCCTCTCCTGAGGTCGAGTCCCCTCCGCCGCTCCCCCTCGGAGGACGCCCCCCCACCCCCACCTCCTCCCGGACCGGCCCTTCGCCGGCTCCCACGCCTCCCCTTCCGCTGCCCCCCTCCCCCTCCGCCTCGGCCTCCTCGCCTGAGCTTCTGCTCGTGGGGGGGGGCCCGAGACCCTCGTGTCCCGCGCCCCTTTGGGCTGCGCGCCGTTCTCTCGATCCGCGTGCCCCTTGGGCAGCGGGCCCATTACTGCTGTGAACCCGGTTTTCTTTTTTTGGGATCAGTTTCTAATTTCAATTTTTGAAATTTTGAAATGTGTGGACCCTCTGCTGTGTTTCAAAATTTTGGTTCCCCCGAAATTTCTAAATGCACATGGCCACTTTTATTTACCTGCTTTCTAGGGCCCTTTTGTTTTGTAGGCCCACTACCTGCCTGTAACGCTCTTTTTGAGCCACTTTTTATTTCAATAAAATGCACTTCTATTAAAATATATATATATATATGTGTGTGTGTGTGTGTGTGTGTGTGTGTGTGTGTGTGTGTGTGTGTGTTCCGACCCCCACCACCGCCGACCCTAACTCCCACCCTCGGCCCCAATCCGATACACACACCCCTCCCCATCTCCAGCACACACACCTCCCCTCTCTCAACCGACCTCTCTCTCTCTATCTCTCCTCTCTCCCATAACAACAAACCCCCCATTCTTTCCTTCTTCTTCTTCTTCTTCTTCTTAACTTTCATCATCATCATCAAACCACCATCACCACCACTTCCATTATCATCATCCTCATTATCTTCATCACCGTTAACCACCACCCACGAGCGCCACTGCCGCTGGCTGCCCGTGCCGCCGCCGGCACCGCCGCTAGCTGGTCGTACCGTTGTCGCTACTGGCTGGCCGGAGCAGCACAGCAGCAGCAAGCAGCAAGCAGCGCAGCAGCAGCTGCAGAAGAAAGGCAGCAGCACCGCACGCCGCCGTACCGTCGCAGCAGCCGTCGCCGCCGCCGACGAGCCCCGCCCAAGCTGCACACGACTCCGACGAACCCCCAGGCAGGCCCCCGTGGCACGCCCCCTCCTCCTCGGCGCGAGAAACGTCCGATTCGTGCGTTTAGCACGGAATCTCGTCGGCGCACGCGCGGGCAGATTTCAGAAAGTGTGCTTCGTCGCGGCAACTTCGTGTGCATTTTTCGGGAAATCCGACCGTTGGATCGGCAAATCTTTGCTCCGTCATAATCTCGGTATATCCATCTACCTCTCCCTCAATTTTCGTCCGTTAATTTTGTGGTTTGATAGATCAAAACTGGCCACCAAGTTGACGCTTTAAATTGTATTATTTTTGGACATTTTGTGGAGCCAACTTGGTTGACTCGTAACTCTGCCATCGCAGCTCCGTTTGGCGTGCTACTAGTTCCTGTGCGTAGCTGGTATAACCCTCTTCCTGCTTCTTAAATTTTGTTTCATTGTAAGCACGTTTGGTTGGTCGAATTCGACGCTAAAGTTGGCCGTCCGAATTCTTAATTTTGCGTTTGTAAAATTCTATTTTTGAATCCGGGACTCCGGATTCAATTTCTGACACTACCAGTAGACTCGTGGCGTCGTTCTGGCATGTTCTTATATAAAGTTTCCTAAATTTGGAGGACGTGGATCCTGGCATGCATTTTGGTGCAACATGGGCCCCACGGTCCGGGTCAACGGGACTTTTTGAGATCGGTTCATCGAAATCCAATTCTGGATATACCGTTAATTTCATATCGTCATTCTGGACTCGTTGACATATAATTTGCTAAGATTTGTAGACATTGGCTCCGATACGCATTTCCGTACAAATCGGATTCCAATATCCGATTCAACGGGCCATTTTGAAATCGGCTCATCGGAATCCAATTCCGGATATACCGTTGTGTTCGTATCGTCATTCTGGATTCGTTGTGTTCGTATCGTCATTTTGCGGACTTTTATTTCGGCACATTTTTTGGTGCAAAATGGGTCCGACACGGACACCGTTTTGACTCGAAATTACCTTATTGCCTCCGTGTCCAAATTGGACTTATGGGTAGCTTATTCTAGCTATTTCGACCATTCTGGACACGTTGGTGATGGTTGTTTCACCATCCGACAACATCTGTACATTTTTTCCCTATTATTATAATTTTTCTCTTTTTGTTGTATTTTGAGATCCATCGATTCCAGTAATTTCACAACCACTAAAATTGAATGTGTTGACCCTGTAGATGTTTATAGAGACTAGCCTTGATCCTGTTTGACCATGGTTGATTGCTTAACTGAACGTCGAAGTAGAGTCAACATTTGACCTAGGTTTGACTAGATTTGACTAGAGTTGACCAGTTGACTAAAAGTCAACCGTAAGTCAACCATTGACCCATTTTGACCTAGTTTGACTTGTTTTGACTTTCTGTGGCCTAGTTTGACCTAGTGTGACTCAGTGTGACCTAGTTTGACTTAGTTGGACTGAGATTGACCTAGATTACATAGCTTATACGATATAATCATGCCTAACACTGTTGAACCCTAATTAGCTTATATATATCTCATCTTTAGGTCTGTGATTTCACTCTGAGCCAGATTACACAGTTGACATATTCCACCAGATCTCAGGCGAGTACATTCTCTGATAATATTTCTGTTTTATGATATCGTCTATGTTTCTTGTATTTAGTGTAGATATTCTTGTTCTCTTGACACATTATTCACACGGATTGGTATTTGTCTGGATCCCGGCATGAGATGTTATTCCTTGCATTCCTTGGTATATATTGTACAAGTCTTGCCTTGTTCCTTGTGTATTGTGCAGACACGATTCTCGGGGAGACTTGCTACCTTCTCAGAGAATCTTGTGTCATGACGTGTCATGGTTGGATCCACTATACTAGTCAGAAGCGGAGAGTATTAGTATAGATATGTGGTCAATTCCTATTGTGCACCCATTGTATACCTATTGATTGTGAGTGTTGATTATACACCCCACGTATGATTTGCCAGGCATGTTACTATTGTGTAAGTTTTCAAGCCGACCACATGTTGTAGCTATTACTTATACACCTAGATAGATGATTCTTGATTCATGTACATGCCATGATCAGTTTTACTTGCCTTGTTCTACCTCTAGATTTACAGCTTACCTTGCCATGATACTCACATGTATATTTCGTGATTTCTTGTATATTCTCTCTATTTACTGTTACATTTTCAATATCGTCTAACTAGAACTGTTATTTGAGATTTGTGCTCGTTCCATCCTGACTGGATATGTTGACAATATTTTAGGAGTAGTTGTGCCCTCAAGGAGTAGTTGTGCCCTCAATTTTGGACTACAGGATGTTGCTAGCTGGGGTGGTTCTCGGTATTCTTCACCTTGAGTTGTTTCTCAGGAGTTCTAGGTCTGGTAGTTATTTAGTTTGTTATTGTTTCCCTCTGTTTTATTCTTGTCTCATATGATCCTTGTAGATTCTAGTTGTTCTAGTGATATTGTTATTATTTTTTGTCTTATCTTCCTTAGTTTTTGTGATGTGATACGAGTATATTTATATTTATGGGTCTTTAGATGTTGTAGTTAGTATCGGGTTCTTGACAGCGCTCTACCGCCGATACTGTGGCGTAGGCTATACATGGCCTACGTATTCTTACCCGTATATCCGGGTACGGGTCGTGACACATTTTTGTGGTGGCCCATGCAGGTCAGTCTTTGCTATTAATGCGAAGTTGTGGTAGTACTTTAGCTTATCTGTACTACTGCGTGCCTGTCCTAGGATTAAGGTTGAGTCAGGGAATATTTTAGGATTTTGGTACTCATTCACATATTAGGAACTCTTGATAGATTCCAAGGATGACCCCCGGGAATCTTATTTCGAATGTTTTTCGAATCCATTCTCATTCGTTACTATCCGTCCTAATTTTTGAAATATTTGTCCGTATCAAACTTTATTCTTTCTTGGGAGGAGTTGTGGATCCCAAAGGGAAGGTATAAGTTGAACTTATATATCCTCTAGGTTGATAATCGAATATGATTTGCCAATCTTATATCAAGGTTGAGATTATTTTAGATTATATTCCAGAACTTTCAATCTTGACCTAGATAGTACCTTTGGGACATCTCCTGAGAATTTTTTCTCAAAATCCTGTCTCGGAATCTGTTTCCGCTAGTTTCCATTTACTTATCCTCGATTCGTTGTTGAATTTTGAATCTTGATGTTCGTTCGTTGTTGACTTTGTATCTAAAATCAGTTTTTATTAATTTAGTTAAGATATCCTGATAAACATATTTGATGGGGACGATGAGAACGGTAAATGTCTACTTTATTTATGGGGTTTAGAATTTATCGTAGCCATATAAGCTAGCATGACAAGGACATGGAGCCTGATTTTGATATACTATCCTAGTTATGGAATTTAGATTTTCTTGCAGCCATACCAGTTGGCGTGGTAAGGAATCTAGATGATATAATTATAGGGTGTATACCATAGTTATGGACCCCATCGTTTATTGTAGCTATGCTTACTGGCATGGCAAAAATTCTGGCAACATGATTCTGGATAAACGTATATGGTTATCAGGTCATATCTTAAATTGATTCACTTCTTTTGACCTATTGATCAAGGGCAATTCCTACCATTATTCCTTGTTCTGTCGTTTCTTTTTCTCATCATATGAAGATTTTCTCATCTTGTCATTACTCCATTCATCTTGATTAATTATGTCTTGTTTACACCAATCACCTGTCTTTTATCCATTCGTGTCAACCATACTATGAAGTTGTTTAAACTTTTTTGTTTCTTTTCACCTTGGAAAGGTTAAGGAAGTATCGTAAATCATCTCGTTCGGAAGGCGGATTTATTATCAAGTGGTATCTTGGTAGGAATATGGGATGTTGGATCTAGTATAGAATTTTGAGATAGAAGTATGATTGAGGTTGAAACTGAAACCAAGGGGTCGATATAATCAATTTAGAAATGAGTTACTAGGGTATTTCAAGGATGAATTACTTGGAAAGCAAGTTCAAGGATTTCAAATGAGAATGACAATAGGATGTACATTAATGGTATGAAAATTTATATTTCATGGATAGTTTAGAACCTGACAAGGATATCCGAGATTGAAACATTTTTGAATTTGGACAGTTTTAGGTTATTGGTTCTCGAGGTATTTCACACTGAGGTTATGATGGAAGTTTGGAATTTAATAATAGGGAAGAAATTTTAGTTATATGTGGTGATGGTAAGAAACTCGACAAGACTAGGGGTGAGCATTATTCGGTTTTGAACCGAAAACCGAACCGAATCGAACCGAATAAGAGATTCGGTTCGGTTTTAAAAAAAATTGGTTCGGTTTCGGTTTTGAAAATACTAAATTTTCTTATTCGATTTCGGTTTTGGGTTTCGGTTTTGGTCCAAAACCGAAAACCGAATAAAAAAATTTAGTATGTATATATATATATATATATATATATATATATATATATATATATATATATATATATATATATATATATATAGGGAGAGAGAGGTATATACTATAGTTATATAATAAATATATCTAGGTATATTTAGTTATTATATATATTAACAAAAAAAACACAAATAAACCCAAAAACCGAATAAACCGAATAAACCAAAAACCGAACCGATTTAAATCGGTTCGGTTCGGTTATTGACCAATTAGGTTCGGTTTCGGTTTTGCTTATTCGGTTTCGGTCCAATTCGGTTTTCGGTTATTCGGTTCGGTTGGAACCGAATAAACCGAATACTCACCCCTAGACAAGACATTGGTAAAAGGATAGAGAATGCAAGGATTTTGAGTCAAAAAAATATATATAGAGAGAGATTTTGTGAATATAATTTATTAATTAAGATGGTTGATATTTGAAAGTGTATGATGAAGGAAATATGAAGGTCGATTTGGTAATGGAAGAATAAGTTTTGTAAAGGCCTAAGTGGTATTAGGTTTGAATAACACAATGAGCATGATTAATTTTAACAAGTTCAAGGATTTTACGAACTTGAATTAGAGGTTTCGGATCAATTTAGGACAAGGTGGAAGAATTCGGATTTAAGGATGATTAAGTGGATAGTGTGGAGTTCTAGTGAAGGGTGTACTTCTTGATTAGGGTTTTGGAATTTATGATCTGGCCTATGGTATCGTGACAAGGTCCAATTTTCATGACGGAAGGATAATTCTGGTAGTAGTTGTATAAGATTGGTTTTCATATTTAGACTTGTGAGTTAAATGTAGGACTGACAAATGACGGTCGGATCAACTTGATAGTATCAGAGAGAGCTGATTAACTTGGCTTCCTATGAAACCTTGTCTTTTGATTTTCTACCAAAGAGAAATTTGACTCATTCCATATCTTTGAATCATCCCTATAGTTTTCAATATCGTTAAATCATTATTTTCTTGATCACGACCAAACGACTTTGATCATCTCTTTTATCATACCTAAATTTTGATTTTCTAGTCACTCGTGCTCAGTTTTCATTCCTAATCATGACTAGGTTTGTCATTTTCGTCTAAATCGTGCCTATGTATAACCCTAAATCTTAATTTATTGACCTGAAATCCTATTTATCGATGTTTTGTCCCGATTTCATTGTCATATTTAAATCGTGCTAAGTGAACTTAGACTATTTCCAATTTTAATCGCGTCCGAACTTGTATCGTATTTCATGATTTTGTTAATCATACTCCCTAATCCTTCATCGGGTTTATAAGACCTTGACTTCGATTATGTTGTGTCTGAAATTTCATCTCAACCATGCCAACCCTTGTTTTGGTCATGGTTAGCTTTTCATCTTGATCGAGTCTGTGCGACTTTCAGGTTGATTTTCCATCAACCTGAGTCCTACAGATCACCCCGTACTTGAACTTCATTTATATCTTCGATTCTCCTAATCGTCTCTAAAATCGTGCCCTAATGACTTGACTTATTTCTGAAATCATGCACATACGATTTGTTCGTATCATGATTCTATCGTGCCAAAATCCATCATCATTATGCCTGAACAATTTTGAATTGATTATCTTGATCGTGCAAAACTCGTCATTCTTGGATCGTGCCTAAAATATTGCCCAAATCTTCTATCCTGTTTTAACCCCACTACCAAGCTTTAATTTCGAGGACGAAATTTTTATAAGGTGGGTAGGATGTAAGCCCCCTGAATTTTCGGGATTTTTTTTAATTTTCTAAATGAATTATTATCGATAATTCATTTGTTATTTAATTTTGATCATTAAATTCTCTTTACCGTGACTTTGATTTCTAGAGCATCAGGGATGCCAGTCTCTGGAAACTTTCTTCTCTAAGTTTGTAGTAGACAATATTATCTTCATATTGATACATCGTGTCCCACTCAAGCTTGTTTTCTTGTGCTCTTTTTGCTTCGCGCAACTTTCGGGTCAATTTAGACCAATTTATCGTCTGTCGTAATTTGTGACTTAACTTCCAACTTAATTTCCGGGACCGACATCGATCCAATCCAGTCGACCCAATATATGGCCATGGCCTATTTTGAGTCTACTACGCCCGTGCCACTTGCATGCCACCAAATTGATCTCCCTTGTGCTCCCATTTCATCTATGATTTAATTTGGTTTAAATTTGTTATTTTAATTAAATCTTGGCCCCAACTCAACCAAACTTGGCCCAACACCCAATCCAATTTGGTGTATGCCCTCTCATGTCTACCCATACAACCTACATAGTTTTCTTTCTCCTTCCTACTCAAACTATCTATTTCTCTCTCTTGTACACACACACACACACACACACACACACACACACACACACACACACACATATATATATATATATATATATGTATACACACACACACACACACACATATATATATATATAATAAAATATATATATATATAACACTCTCTCTTTCTCTCTCTCTACCTATACTTCACCCTCTCACAGCAGCATCACCCCCATGTAGCCGAACAACACTACCCCCTCTCTCTATTTTCTCTCTCTTTCTCTCTCTTTCAATTAATATCTCTATCTCTCTCTCTCTTCTATATATAATATATATACACACACATATACTAATCTCTCTCTCTCTTTCTCCTTAGTCACACACACAGCCCTCCCCATCTCGAGCACATACACCCCCTCCTCTCTCAACTGACCTCTCTCTCTCTCATCTCTCCCACAACAGCAAACCCCCCATTCTTTTCTTCTTCTTTTTCTTCTTCTTCTTCTTCACTTCCATCATCATCATCAAACCACCATCACCACCACTTCCATTATCATCATCCTCACCATCTTCATCACCGTTAACAACCACCCCGAGCACCACCATGAGTGCCACCGTCGCTGGCTGGCCGTACCGCCGCCGCCACTGGCTGGCCGGAGCAGCACAGCAGCAGCCAGCAGCAAGCCGTGTAGCAGCAGCTGCAGCAGGCAGGCAGCAGCACAGCACGCTGCCATGCGACGCCGATGAGCCCCGCCCAAGCTGCACACGACTCAGGCGAACCCCCGGACAGGCCCCGTGGCGCGCCCCCTCGTCCCCGGTGCGAGAAACACCCGATTCGTACATTTTGCAAGAAATCCCGTTGACGCACGCACGGGTGGATTTCAGAAAGTTTGCTTCGGTGCGACAACTTCGTGCGTATTTTCTGAGAATTTCGACCGTTGGATCGACAAACTCTTTGCTCCGTCACGATCTCGGTATATCCATCTACCTCTCCCTCAAGTTTTGTCCGTTAATTTTGTCGTTTGATAGATCAAAATCGGCCACCAAGTTGACGCCTTAAATTGTGTTATTTTTGGACAATTTTGTGGAGCCAAATTCATCGACTCGTAACTTCATCATCGCAGCTCCGTTTGGCGTGCTACCAGTTCCTGTGCGTAGCTGGTATAACCCTCTTCCTGTCCCTTAAATTTTGTTTCATTGTGAGCACGTTTGGTAGGTCGAATTCGACGCTAAAGTTGGCCGTCTAAATTCTTAATTTTGTATTTGTAAAATTCTATTTTTGATCCCGGGACTCTGGATTCAATTTCTGACACTACCAGTAGACTCGTGGCGTCGTTCTGGCACGTTCTTATATAAAGTTTGCTAAATTTGGAGGACGTAGACCCTGGCACACATTTCGGTGCAACATGGGCCCCACGGTCCGGGTCAACGGGACTTTTTGAGATCGGCTCATCGGAATCCAATTCTGGATATACCGTTAATTTTGGACATTGGCTCCGACACGCATTTTTGTGCAAATCGGATTCCAATATCCGGGTCAACGGGCCACTTTGAGATCGGAATCCAATTCTGGATATACCGTTGTGTTCGTATCGTCATTCTGGATTCGTGGACATATATTTTTCTAGGTTTTGAGGACTTTTATTTCGGTACATTTTTTCGGTGCAAAATGGGTCCGATACGGACACCGTTTTGACTCAAAATTACCTTATTGCCCCCGTAACCAAATTGGATTTATGGGTGGCTTATTCTAGCTATTTCGACCATTCTGGACACGTTGGTGATGGTTGTTTCACCATCCGACAACATCTGTACGTTTTCGCCCTATTATTATAATCTTTCTTTTTTTGTTGTATTTTGAGATCCATCGATTCCAGTGATTTCACAACCACTAAAATTGAATGTGTTGACCCTGTAGATATTTATAGAGACTAGCCTTGATCCTGTTTGACCATGGTTGACTGCTCGACTGAACGTCAAAGTAGAGTCAACATTTGACCTAGGTTTGACTAGATTTGACTAGAGTTGACCAGTTGACTAAAATCAACCGTAAGTCAACCATTGATCCAGTTTGACCTAGTTTGACTTGGTTTGACTTTATGTGGCCTAGTTTGACCTAGTGTGACTCAGTGTGACCTAGTTTGACTTAGTTGGACTGAGATTGACCTAGATTATATAGCTTATACGATATAATCATGCCTAACACCGTTGAACCCTAATTAGCTTATATATATCTCATCTTTAGGTCTGTGATTTCACTCTGAGCCAGATTACACAATTGATATATTCCACCAGATCTCAGGCGAGTACATTCTCTGATAATATTTCTGTTTTATGATATCGTCTATGTTTCTTGTATTTAGTGTAGATATTCTAGTTCTCTTGACACATTATTCACACGGATTGGTATTTGTCTGGATCCCGGCATGAGATGTTATTCCTTGCTTTCCTTGGTATATATTGTGCAAGCCTTGCCTTGTTCCTTGTGCATTGTGTAGACACGATTCTCGGGGAGACTTGCTACCTTCTCGGAGAATCTTGTGTCATGACGTGTCATGGTTGGATCCACTATACTAGTCAGGAGCGGGGAGTATTAGTGTAGATATGTGGTCAATTCCTATTGTGCACCCATTGTGTACCTATCAATTGTGAGTGTTGATCATACACCCCACGTATGATTAGCCAGGCTTGTTACTATTATGCAAGTTCCCAAGTCGGCCACATATTGTAGCTATTACTCACATACCTAGATAGATGAATCTTGATTCTTGTACATGCCATGATCAGTTTTACTTGCCTTATTCTAGCTCTAGATTTACAGCTTACCTTGCCATGATACTCACATGTACATTTCGTGATTCCTTGTATATTTTCTCTATTTACTGCTATATTTTTAATATCGTCTAACTAGAACTGTTGTTTGAGATTTGTGCTCGTTCCATCCTGACTGGATATGTTGACAATATTTTGGAAGTAGTTGTGCCCTCAATTTTGGACTACAGGATGTTGCTAGCTGGGGTGGTTCTCGGTATTCTTCACCGTGAGTTGTTTCTCAGGAGTTCTAGGTCTGGTAGTTATTTAGTTTGTTATTGTTTCCCTCTGTTTATTTTTGTCTCATATGATCCTTGTAGATCCTTGTAGATTCTAGTTGTTCTAGTGATATTGTTATTATTTCTTGTCTTATCTTCCTTAGTTTTTGTGATGTGATACGAGTACCTTTATATTTATGGGTCTTTAGATGTTGTAGTTAGTATCGGGTTCTTGAGAGTGCTCTACCGTCGATACTGCGGCGTAGGCTGGACATGGCCCACGTATTCGTACCCGTATATCCGGGTGCGGGTCGTGACATTTTCCGTCGCTAAAACTCATCAGCTGGGTGACGGACTATCCGTCGCTAGGTAGTCGCCCAAGTTTCCGTAATTTTTTAATATTTTTCCACGCAAATATTGACTAAGGAGTGACTACCTAGCGACGGATACGTTGTCCGTCGCTACTTCGTCGACGCCGTACCGACGGGTATGCGACAACTTTTCATCCTTAAAATTAAAAAAAAAATATTGCCTGTGATTAGACGGTAAACCGTCAGTATATAGTCGGGAGTCCGTCGCTACTAGCGACGGACTTAATCCGTCGCTAACTGGTCGTCGCTAAAGCGATGAATTTTGGTAGTGATGTAATATAGGAAATAACTCATGTTTCAAATAAAATATGGAGAATATGTATCTGTTTTCCTTGTTTGTCTGCCATTTGGAAGGTAAGGAGAATATGTATCTGTTTTCAAATCTATCACATGAACCTTTAATATCCTATCCCTGATCACTACTGTATCTACCGATCTGTGTTGTCGAATAATCTCAATTGATTTTCTGTCATCTTATATACAACTGGACGTTTATTCGAATTTGTTATGACCCTCCCTAAACATTCTCATTCCAATTACACTTAGTTGTGTCACGCCCCGCTCTCGAAGGAGCGATCGTCCTCGCTAAGGCGTGATGCCGTACGAGCCTAGGTTATGCTCGTGCAAGGCCAAGTCCAGAAACGGTCGATTGAAGCTAGGCCACAGAGTCGCACAGAGTGTCCCCATTTATAGCGAAAAGTAAATGAACACAAATTGAAACAAACTCAATAGTCTTTATTGATATTCAAGAAGTTTTACAAGCGACGTTAGGCCAAGATTACAATTTGCTCAAGCCCTCTCTCTCTCTGAAACATAAAAGGCGTGGCTAGTGGCTTACAACATGGAATAATTCCTGGCGATGTTCCGATACATTATGTCCTGTATATGGTGCTTCAGCTCCTTTGCAACTCTCCAAGGCTCCAGAGTTAGCTCCGCGCCTAGTACGTTCGAGGAAAGTCTCCGCACCCGACGTGGTTCTCCCACATCCTGCAAGCAGACTATGTGGTTATCAGTACATTGTTATGCACTAATGGGGAGACTAGCTTGTCCACTCGCTATCATTACCAAACACGTTCATTTTACTTTTGTGTACCATCTATCATTTATTGTCTTACTAATCTTGCCTTATGGTCAATTTTATGGCATATCATTCAAGCCTATCTCGTGTTATTGATATCAAGTGTTGCATAGAAAATACATGTGCAACTTACTATACTTACCGTACGATCTTCCCTGTCCAAGTAAACCAAGTTAGCCAACAGTCCATATGTAATAACTTAACATAATATTGCATAGGTATTCAAAGGTATTATAGTGCCCCGCTCCGCAAAGGCACTAGATAAACAGAGAGATCGGATTGCTGGCTCTGCAACAGAAGACGATTAATCTGGGTGAGTAGACGAAGTCTCATTTGCTGATTCGCTTACGGCTAATAAGAATCTGAGTTTTTGATTGAATGCTATTGTTAATAACAAGATAGTAAATCATTAAGTAAGCTTTAAGAAAATCCACATGTTGCTATACTAATACGAGAAAATAGATAATCTGTATGCTAAGAAGTAGAACTATTGTTTGCTCATAAGAAACGAACTGATGCATGTATGCTAAAGTAGAGATGTTGCCTTTAATCAAAGAACTGTTGCCATGCTTAATAAGAAGAGAAAAGATAATGCTCATAAGTCCATAATCAGTAAGCTATCAAGAGTAGAGTTCATGCTTGTTGTTATCGTTGCTTGCTTAAACAAAGATTTTTTATTGTCCCTCGATTGTTGCTATAAAGAAAGAGATGTACAGAGAAGGAACTTTGTGCTGTTAAAAGAAGATGATATGGCTTATCCGTATAGAGAAAAGAGTAGAGCTACTGGCTCGATTACATGAAAAAGAAGAAGATGAATATGTTTACAAGTTGCTTGATTGCTGTATTATAGTTTTATATGATAGCTGCATTTGCATTGGTCTATACGACTTATGCACAAGTGGTAATCTCTCGATCGATTCTGGGGGCGCCCGGAGTCGATCGGCCTAGGAGAGAACAGGACACCTGGGGCTAAAAATCCCCACAACCAGAGGAGGGTGTCAGTCTATTAGTGAGATGGGCTAGAACGTCCCAACTGCTAATTTGGGTAATGCCCATGGACCACAAGAGTTATAGTTATGTATATAAATAAGTGTCGAAAGAATGTTTTGCTAAGAGCTAACAATACAGAGATGAACAGGGAACAATGTTGGTTTTATCATGTTTATGTTAATCCTTGTCTTGTGCAGGGATGGACGGTCGGCTATGGTAAGAATCACTGAAAAAGTGATACATATGTATTGCTTGAGTTTTCTACATAAATTGCTTGCAAAGATTAATAGAAAAGATATGATATCGTGCTTATAATTGTCCCTAAGAGTCGCTTGAACAAAGAAATGATTATGCTCATGAAACACGTTGCATACTGTATATGAAATGAATAGTCATCGTGCTTAAATTGAACAGTCCTTTGTATGCTTGAGATGAAAGAAAATGAAATAAATTATGGCTTTTCAAAGTTGTTTTCAAAAGAGATGTAAACTGACTCTGTATGCATGAAATGAACATAGGTAAAAAGTAGCAAGATCACATCACAAGAAATATTTTTCTCACTAAATGAACAGTGATCGTTTCAGACAAATGTAGCCCTTTGTTCACAATCACCAATATGCTGATATACTGACCCACCATCAGTCTGCATGCAGGTACAATATGCATTGAGAAGGATAGTCCAAAGCGATAGCCCGAGCCTCATCCTCAGGAGCCAGAAATCAGAAGAGATGCCAAGAGATGACATCTGTTGCAAGAGTTCGTTTTGTATATAAATGGATGTAATGTTTGGAAACGAGATCATTGTAATCTGTAAAGTTCTGAGAGAATGTAACATTGTATCAGAGAGAATCGAGAGCTTGTAATCCGTTCAAATAAAATCAATAAAGAGAATTTTTTTCTTGTTACCATTGTGTTCAATACATGTATTCTGAAAAATGCCCGCTGTTGCTTCAATGATCTGCAATATATTCCGCTGCGTATTGTCAATCTTGTCTATCTTGTCTTGCTTTAGGTCTTGGCCTTGTACAAGCGCAACTTAGGCTTGCACGGCATCACGCCTTAGCGAGGACGATCGGTCTCAAAGAGTCCGAAGCGAGGACAAAAGGACTTTGCGGGATCGGGGCATGAAAAAATGGTATCGGAGCAACACGATCCTCTGTCCAATTGTTGATTCGATTGAATTCGAAGATGTTTTCCTGATCAAATTTTTCTTGCCAGTTTGATATCATCAATGAGATGAACGTTCCATACAATAAGTCCGTAAATATTTTTATGATGCCGGCATATATTTTATCGATTTAATAGATTGAGATTGAAATGCTTTATTGAACAAAAGTTTTGATATGATCTGAATTGAGAGTTTTATCGATTGATGATGGCGAAGGATGAGGATTATCGCTGCTAAGGATATCGTAAGTTTCTTCTTAAGTTTTGAGGACAAAACTTTTCTCGGTGGGTAATAATGTAGTGTCCCGCTCCGCGAAGGCACTAGATAAACAGAGATATCAGATTGCTGGCTCTGCAACAGAAGACGATTAATCTGGTGAGTGGACGAAGTCTCATTTGCTGATTCGCTTACGCCTAATAAGAATCTGAGTTTTTGATTGAATGCCATTGTTAATAACAAGATAGTAAATTATTGAGTATGCTTTAGGAGAATCCACATGTCTCTATACTAATACGAGAAAAGAGATAATATGTATGATAAGAAGTAGAACTGTTGCTTGCTCATAAGAAACGAACTGATGCATGTATGCTAAAGTAGATATGTTGCCTTTAATCAAAGAACTGTTGTCATGCTTAATAAGAAGATAAGAGATAATGCTCAAATATCCATAATCAGTAAGTTATCAAGAGTAGAGTTTATGCTTGTTGTTATCGTTGCTTGCTTAAACAAAGATTGTTCATTGTCCCTCGATTGTCGCTATAAAAAAAGAGATGTACAGAGAAGGCACTTTGTGCTGTTAAAAGAAGATGATACGGCTTGTCCGTATAGAGAAAAGAGTAGAGCTACTGGCTCGATTACATGAAAAAGAAGAAGATGAATATGTTTACAAGTTGCTTGATTGGTGCATGATAGTTTTATATGATAGCTGCATTTGCATTGGTCTAGACGGCTTGTGCACAAGTGGTAATCTCTCGATCGATTCTGGGGGCGCCCGGAGTCGATCGGCCTAGGAGAGAACAGGACACCTGGGGCTAGAAGTCCCCACAACCAGAGGAGGGTGTTAGTCTATTAGTGAGATGGGCTAGAACGTCCCAACTGCTAATATGGATAATATCCATGGACCATAAGAGTTATAGTCATACATATAGATAAGTGTCGAAAGAATGTTTTGCTAAGAGCTAACAATGCAAAGATGAACATGGAACAATGTTGGTTTTATCATGTTTATGCTAATCCTTGTCTTGTACAGGGATGGACGGTCAGCTATGGTAAGAATCACTGAAAAAGTGATACATATGTATTGCTTGGTTTTTCTACATAAATTGTTTGCAGAGATTAATCCATTGCAAAGAAATGCTATGTTCCACTAAAGAAAAGATATGATATCGTGCTTATAATTGTCCCTAAGAGTCGATTGAACAAAAAAATAATTATGCTCATGAAACACGCTGCGTACTGCATATGAAATGAATAGTCATCGTGGTTGAATCGAACAGTCCCTTGTAAGCTTGAGATAAAATGAAATGAAATAAATTGTGGCTTTTCAAAGATGTTTTCAAAAGAGATGTAAACTGACTCTGTATGCATGAAATGTACATAGGTAAAAAGTAGCAAGATCACATCATAAGAATTATTTTTCTCACTAAATGAACAGTGATCGTTTCAAATAAATGAAGCTCTTTGTTCACAATCACCAATATGCTGATATACTGACCCACCATCAGTCTACATGCAGGTGCAATATGCATCGAGAAGGATGTCCAAAGCGATAGCCCGAGCCTCATCCTCAGGTGCCAGAAATCAAAAGAGATGCCAAGAAATGATATCTGTTGCAAGAGTTAGTTTTATATATAAAGCGATGTAACGTATGAGAACGGGATCATTATAATTTGTAAGTTCTAAAAGAATATAACATTGTATCAGAAAGAATCGAGAGCTTGTAATCTGTTTAAATAAAATTAATAAAGAGAATTGTTTCTTGTTACCATTGTGTTCAATGCATGTATTCTGAAATATGTTCGCTGCTGCTTCAATTATCTGTAATATGTTCCACTGCGTATTGTCAATCTTGTCTATCTTGTCTTGCTTCAGGTCTTGGCCTTGTGCAAGTGCAACATAGGCTTGCACGGCATCACGCCTTAGCGAGGACGATCGGTCTCAAATAGTCCGAAGCGAGGACGAAAGGACTCTGCGGGATCGGGGCGTGACAGGTGTCAAGGGCGTGTTCCTGCCTCAGGGTCTACGAAGTATTCAAGTTGTCAAGTTGTGTTATTTTGCTGTCCATGTTCACGCAGTTGTTCACTTGTTCAGCTTACTCAACTTGTCGGTTTACGTTATACTCAAACATTGTTCATATATGTTACAGTCAGTAACTTAGCATGTTCAACTTACTCAAATTACTTGTTTCAATGTAAGGTCTCGCACGCGGATTGCCGCAATCGAGCCAACTTAATCTATATGCACCGGTCGCTGGCACCACAAGCCATTTGGACATTTACTCCTCTTGGTATTCTCACCTATCAAGCATGATGGCTGGTACACCTTGATAGTCTTTTGATATACCCGGCCTTACGTCTCTTGGGTGGCCAAACCCGCACCCAATCAGCCCGTAAACCATGATTCTGCCTATGCCGGCCACGATGTCATTGATCGTTGCCTTGGAATCCTTAATCACTTCTTTCTCCCGTATACGAGTGGATTGTCCGTGACCATTTCGTATTGTCTTGTCATTTTTTAACTTAACGGATGTCTTTGAGACATAGGCTGTTTGTGAGCCATAGTCGATTACTGACTAGGTTGACGACGGCATCCGTACAGCGCGGATAGCGTTCCCCGTTGCACATTCCTGTCATACCTGTTGCTAATCCTTCTTTCCTTTACTTCATTCATTCTTTTCTTTCTTTCACTTGTTCATTCGTTTATTGATTCATTCACGTATTCATTCATTCATTCATTCATTCGTTGATTCCTTTATTTACTTATTCGTTCTTTCGTTCATTCATACATTATGCAACTCCCTGTACGGGAACCGCCTTGGCGACCCACCGGTCCCGAAGCCTTTCAATATTTCTAGTGCTCTATTCGGAATGACTATGTTGATAATCTTCCTCTCATTTTAGTGAACCATTCACTGTTTCATGTCTCAAGTTGTGATACGATTCTAAGTGACAAGCCTTTCGTTCATAATCGAACGCACAAGTAAATCCACTCGAAATATAAGCTGTGCATTTGCACGAGCGTGGAGTGCGGTGCGAGAGTTCACATATTTTTTAAGTTCTTTTCCATGTTCTATACAAGCATACAAGATGGGATTATTTCTTTAGCTAGGTGCGTTGAGTTATTTTATTAGCAAGTACGGTATTATCGCTTAGCGATTCTAGCAATATTGTTCGTACTATTATGTGTCTAGGCTAAGAAAAGATAGGTTCATCGGAGCCACCCACCTTAGCGATGATCGCACTGGCCGAGCGAGATTCCGAGTGCGCCTTTGAAAGTCTAAGTCTCGATTCTTCTTGAAGGGCCAACTTAAAACTTGTATCGATTCGCATCGATACTTCATCGTGTCGACGGAACTCTTCGAGTCAACGATTCATTTGAGTCCTTGCACATGCTGTTTGAATCGACGTTCCGCTAGGGCGAAGCAGGTCGTTACAACTTGTACATAGTCGCAAAGAACTCATAAACCTCCCCTCTATATCAATCACCATGTCTTATATTATTTAAACATCTTTCTTAATCTCCACTAGGGGTGAGCAAATACCAACCGATACTGAAAAACTGACCGAATATCGATTAAAAATATCCCAAAAAACTGAACCAAATTATGTACCGATACCGAATTGCCGAACCGACTAAAATGTGGTATAATGGTAGTGGTAGCGGTTATATATATATATATATATATATATATATATATATATATATATATATATATATATATATATATATATATAGATATACTTTGTTTAGAATGTTGTTCGTGATTAATTTTATCTTTGTTTTTGACTTAGTTTCTTAGAACGTAGAATAGATTTTAATGGACTTGAAGTTATGTTAAGAATGCTAAGAATTGAGTTATTGATCTTTTGAGCTTATGTTTTTATGTTCTCATAGAATTTTGAAGTAAATTTTGGTTACTTAAACTTATACTAAAGATTAAACTTAGTGACCGCGTATGATCTTTTAAGCTCATTTTTAGGTATTTGTGACTTGTTACATATTGTTCTAATAATTTTGATTAATTGTTTGGTTGGTAGAGGCTTGGCTTTCAAATTTAATGCTTCCAAAAAAGTTAAAAAAATATATATTATAGATTAAGTGGTTTTACAATATTAAGTGTGTTGATTGATCAAATGTTAATTGGTAAAATATCGATACCGAACAAAAACCGACCGAATACCGATCTAATCGAAACCGAACAAACTGATTCTAAATGGTACAATAATGGTATTGATTTTTTAAATACCAATTTAAAAAAAATATCAAAATGTTCGATCAAATACCGACCGATTATACCGACGCTCACCCCTAATCTCCACGTCCGGCTTCTATATAGAAGAGTAATCATATTTGATGCGGGTATAGGTGCAGGTGCGGTGCCAGTGTGGTGCGGCTGCGGCTGCGGCTGCGTGAGGCCTTCGATTCGGATAGGACCTTCGGATCGAGATGTAGCTCCGGACTGGAATGTGCCTTCGGGCATAGAAATTGTATATAGGCCTCGGGCTGAAATGATTGTAAGCTTTCGGACTAGATTTGTAGTCTCTCGAAGGACCTGAATAAAATTTACCTTTTTTCGAGAAAAAAATATATTTGAATAACTCATTGCTTATGTTTTAAGTAACAAGTACAACTACAAAGTAAATGATAACTTATATATATATGCCACCAAATTAAACACACATCTTTCCTACATAACTTTCAGTGGAGACAGAGTACAGTAAATATGAAGCACCTATGTAATTCATCTTTATAAAAGTGATGAACCCTTAGATTTTAGGAAACTTACTCAAAGACCACCAACATCAAGCTGGCCACGGCATATACTGATATCATGATTATCATCACCCTTAAATTTTAGGAAAGACTGGAACATTTTTTGCTCAATGAACTATGAATATATATCGAGTTATTTCGCAGAGAAATATCTCAACTTAATTGCCCAATTAGCGGACCATGGACATGGCATCTTAGCACATAACTACCATAAAATTTGGTGTTGGCAAATAAGTTTGGTGTATGAAGCACATATACAGGTATGGCGGAAAAATTAAGATGAGGAAATTCTGGTGTAAGTAAAGTTGATCCGAAAGAATATTGTGGATATTTCCCAGATTATGCCAAAATAGACCTCAACCAGTCACAAAATACAAAGGTGCTTATGCATGCACAAGCATAAAAGTCATGTTGATGGATGGGCCGAGTCGGATGTTGACCAGTTCGGTAAAGGTCAGGCCAGCTCGATCTAGTACACCGGTCTGGTTTGGGCCTGATGTAATCTAAAAAAAAAAATCCACATCTTGTTCGACCCAGAACCTAATTTGAGCTGGAATGGGCTGGGTCCAAGTCAGATTCGAGCCATTCCAGGCCAACCGGCTATATTAAAAAAAAAAAAAATAGGCCTTGGCCCTTGGACTGTGCTATAATAACAACAATAATAATAATGGTAGAAAAGAAGATTTTTTTAGAAATAATAGAAACTTTATTGATTTTTATTTATTTATATTTTTTTACAGTATTTTTTATATCTATTTTTAGAAAAGCAAAAAGACTGAAAGATAAAAATTCATCTTCAATTTGATCTTCAGTTTTGGGTCTTCAAATTCAATTTTTTTTGTGTCCAGCATTCTTTGAATATTTGATGACGATCTTCAAATCCCTGATCTTTAAAAAAAATGGATCTTAGTCTGCAAGGTTTCCTTGCTTCATTATTTAGCTTTTGCAATGCCATCTATACTAAGAGCTTTAAAGTCCAATTCATTAACGTCAACACTTTCATCTCTCAAATGTTGTCCATTTTTTCACACAAATCCAATCTTGAATGTAAATGCATACTTCCAAAAGTCCGGTAACATCTTGTTCCTCCTCTTAATTAGCACTATTGAATCTGTACTAAAACAAACTTTTGATGATACCGTGTGAAAAACGGGGCCATTAAAATATTGCATCACAAAGAAGAAAGTAGGATAATATTTTTTTGTTATGTATTTTCACAACTCTAAAATTGAAAAATATGTTTCATAACTCCCATCATCTTCAAACAAAGGAGTTTGATAATTCTTGAGTTGGGAGAAGAATATTTTTGTTTCTTCTGTGCGTTGTAAGTGTACTTTACGCAAGTAATTTTCGTCAAAAATATTTTATTTTTAAGCAATATAATTGCAACAAAAAAAAAACTCTAATTTTTGTTAAAAATTTAGACAACAATTTAAATTATATTAAAATAGTTTAAATATAATTTGAATATATTTTAATTAAAATTTGTTATTGATATATGTTTAGGACTTTGAATATATATTTTGTTAGATAATACCAAGTAGTTAGATAATATCAGAATTTATGATTTTATACACTTTGTTAAGGTCTACAAATTAATTAGAATTTATTTTTTAATTATGCAATAATATACAATCAATCCTTAGACAACTAAGGAACTTAATTAGCTGGACTAAATCCTCCTCCTCCTAAGAACATGAATGGTAGTCTGCACTAATTTGCATCACTACCCCTTAGCGGCGATCAAGAGAATTGCCTAACTTTTCAAATTTAGTTTTTTTTTTAAAAAAAGTGACTTAACATCTCTCGGACAAAGTGAAGATGAGTTTAAATGTGTTTTGTGCGTGCATGAAACATCAGGTTTCCGGTTATCTTAATTCGCACTCTCATTATCACATTTGATTGTAACTTGATTAATATTCATCAACTTGCATCAATTTTTATAAACTCTTGCATAGACTAGGGTTACCATATATTGAAAATCAATATAGTGAGATGCTTTTTGCCACAATTATGCTAATTCATCAAACCAAAACCCAAAGTGCCTTTAATGCAGGGGAGATGCTTTTTGCCACAATTAAGTGACTAACACACGGGTGGTCCATGAACTGAGATAACCATAGTAGGCAATGACATGGCATGTGATAGGAAGATAGAACGTGGCATGTGATGGGAAGATAGAACAGGCTACCCGTACATGTTGACGAAACATTGTGGCATTATCAAGTAACTTCCCTTCAATTTGCAGTAGCTTGAGACATGCATCAATAGGAGTGAAAGCAACATCGAATCCCCTATACTAAAACCAGTCAACAAACTCCTTATAGCCCATTTGAGAACAAAGTACCCATCTAACTCCGTTAGTTCTAAACCAAGGAAAGAATGAACTTTCCCCAACTTCTCCATTTCAAAACAAAGAGAGAATTTATCACAAACTTGTAATTTATCACAAACTTGTACTTGCTTGCTAACTATCTATAATTTGCTAGTTATTGAAATATTACTAACTATATATGTATATAGGGGATAAATAGTTTCTAATTTAGCAACCTACTAGCAAGGGTAATTGTAGTTCTAGTATAATATTATAAAAATATTAGTTAAATAATAATACTTTTTAGAAACTAAAATCACTATTTAGTATCACAAATAGTACCAGTAGAGAAATATATAGCAAAATCTTAAGTTAGATATTAATAATAGCTAAAACTACTAAGACAAATCAACAATTAATTATTAATGTACCACAAATGTTAAATCAACAAAATATCAACTAAATTAATAAAACCCTAAAATGTTCAGTCCTGAATCCTTAGTCTAGACTACTAGTCCAAAATATTATTTATATCCTTTTCTTCTTCTCAGCCCATCAACAGTCCAAAGTCTTTTGAAGTCAAAACATATACTAAGCCTAACCAAAGAGACTCGGCCCATACTCTCACACAACCTGTTAAATGAACCAACCCTCATACCCAACAGTATTGCCAACTACAACCCAAACTAGAATTAAACTAAAATCCAGCACCACTAAACACAAATCTCAGCCATACCACTAAATTTACAACCAGTTTAAATTATTCAATAAGTCTGGTTTGTTAATGTTAACAAACCATACTTTGATACACCCTATTGAATAGTAACAAAATTTACATAGCTAAGACCCAACAGGAACCCATCAATATACAAACAAACCTTAGCAAAAATTATACAACACCCAACCAATCCTACAGAACCAGTTATTATTAT
>JANAVB010032429.1:0-34605 GCA_029216955.1 Iris pallida | reverse complement strand
AAAGGATCTTCTTCAGAAGAGGACTCTGCTCAAGAAGGATGTCCTCCATCTATGGAGGTACCACAAGAGCCCAAATACAGGCTCAGCCAGAATTGTCTCCTCCTGCTGAGGGTGGAGATAAAGAACAAACTGCAGTAGAACCCACTGTAGATGATGAAGCGGCTGCTGAGGAAGAAATAGACTTCAATGAAGAAACTGAAGTACTCCCAGAGCCTGGAGAACCAGTAGCTTATGAAGGTGATGAGGATATAGTCGACCCATCAACTGAAACTGAAGAAGTTGTAATAACATCCTCAGTTATTGCTACTGATCCAGCAAGTTCCTGAAGAGACCATGTCTGAAATGTAGTCAGCTACAATTACTACCATTCTACCCGCACCGATCACCGCCACGAAACTCAAGTAGTTTCAACTCCAGAAAGGCTGAAGTAACAAATATGAAGACATTGTCCCTGAAGCTCTTGGAAATCAGTTGGCCATAGTAGCAGGACAACAATGGCTTCATCTCAGTCTGCTACCAAGGCAACAACATCTGCTCCTACTCTTCAGAAAAGAGATTTGGTAGAGATTGCCGCCACACACGAGCTCAAACGCAGAAATGAATCTCTTAGTTGAGATTCATACTGAGACTTTCTACAAAACACTGGCAGCTCTAATCATCATGGTCCTGAAGAAGGGCCTCAATTATGAAAGCTTGAAGGCGGCTATTACTCTTACTATCAAGAACGTCGCCATGTTCAACGATGCAGCGAGAGCAGCAGCATGGAGAAGGTCGTAGAGGAACTTGAACAGCCCATTAGAGAATATCTAAGGCTGTCAATGAAACTACTGAAAGTCTCATCCAAAGCGAGTATGACGCTTTATCAGCTGAATACCCGCTCGGAGACGACTTTCAATGAAGCTCTCCAGATACAGCATCAAGGTGCTAAAGAAAAGCTTTTTGGCTGAAGCTAAGCCTCAGCTGGATATCCAGAGAGAAGCCTATGAAACTTCGAATATGAAATTCATCAACAGAATGATAGAATTCGAGAAGTTGAGGCTGAATTGGCTCGCTTGAAGGCGGAGAGGGAGCAGTTGATTAAAGCTCGAGACCAGCAACTACACAGAGCTCAATTTTGGAGGAACAAGTCTTCGGAGCTGAATCTACCATCAAAACCCTTGACGAAGCCAAGGATAAGATGATAGCTACTTTCGCGACTTCTCCATATTTGCACCCAGAAGCTCGACGTACTTTAGCTACTACAACTGTGATGAACTCTCGAAAAGCGTCTAGCAGAGCTTACAGAAACTGTTAGAAGATGTATCTGCTCCGCCTTAGGCAAATAAAGAGCTTTTGTAATCTTCTATCTTTTTCATTCTGTAATGTTTACAAGAAATGAATAAAATAATTTTTTTGTGCCCTATCATTTATTTTGAATTTAAATAATAGGTATGAGATAGAAAACACTTATCAGAGGTAATATGGACATGACAAGTCTTCTAAACTCAATAAATTATATCTATCCAGAGGTAATGTGGACATGATAGATAATAATCTCGTTTTCTGTTTAGAGTATACAACTATCAGAGGTAATATGAACGTACAGATCGTAACAACTCAAAGAAAAATAGATTAATATCTATTCAGAGGCCAATGGACATGATAGATAGAAAAAAAAGTAGACTTAATATTTATTCAGAGGTCATAATAACATGATAAATAATAAATCTCTCTTTTTAATCAGCTGGTAAGACAGAAGATCAAAATTCTCTTTTAGGAAACAATAATCAGCTTAACCAAACATTGGTAGCTGGAAAAAAGAAGAAATTCAACATAATATTTCTTCAAGAATTTGCCATTAATTGGCATCATGAGCAAATCTCCATTAGGTTTAGACAACCTATAGGCACCATTGAGAATACCGTCTCGACGACATAAGGACCTTCCCATTTTGCTTGGAATTTCCTTTGCTTATGAGTCATCACCATCGGTCTTCGACAGCAAAACTAGTCACCGACTTTAAATACCCTCTCTTTAACTTTACGATTGAAAGTTCGAGATATGCGGGCTTGATATAGCTCAATGTGCTGTTGCGCTTGAAGACGCTTCTCGTCCAATCCTTCAAGTTCTTGGAGTCGTAAGCGATCATTATTCTCTGTAGTTAGCTCATTAGCAATGGCTATTCTAAGAGATGGAATCTGGATTTCCAGTGGAAGAACAGCCTCACATCCGTAAACCAGTAAAAATGTGTAAAACCAGTAGGAGTTCGGACTGTCGTTCGGTTAAGCCCATAAACATTCTCCAAGTTTCTCATTCCAATCACGTTATAGAAGAGACGAACTTTTTGAGAAGTTTTATGATTGTCTTATTGAAAGCTTCAGCTAAACCATTAGCAGCGATATAAGCTGTAGAAGCCAAATTTGGATTCGATTCTTATCGCAGAACCGATAAAATGCCTGACTGGCAAATTGTGGTCCATTGTCATGAATTATCCGTCGGGGAATCCTAAAATGATAAATGACATGGGGTTTAATGAAGCTAACCACATTTAATGTTTTTACTTCAACAAGAGGAATCGCTTTCGTCCATTTAGAGAAATAATCTGTTATGGCTAGGATAAACCGATGTCCCTTGACAGAATGAGGGTTAATCGGACCAATAATATCTATGTTTCAAGCTTCAAAGGCCAAGAAGCCGCTGTAGGATGTAAGAATTCAGATGGTTAATGAATAAAATCAGCATGAATCTGACACGCTTTACACCGTCTGGCATAATCCACAGCTTCTGCTATCATGGTAGGCCAATAATATCCCATTCTTCGGATACGGTCCTGTAATTTTGGACCCGGTTGATGGGCACCACAGACACCATCATAAGCTTCACGGATTGTTTGCTTAGCTTCACTCTCAGAGAGACAACGCAGCAAAAGTCTATCATAAGAACGACGATATAACATCTGTAAAGAAGAATCATAGTAGAATCGAAATGATCGTCTCTTGATTGATGCAGCTTCTTTTGGATCTTCAGGTAAAATCCTATGGACTGCATAATCAATGAATGGACTTCTCCAATCTTTGTTGAGAACTTGATTCTGTAGTATAACTCTGTTCAATATGCAAGTTATTCTTTATATAGAATAAGTCTAGATCCAACAAAGTGATGGTATTTTATCTTCTAATTGGAACAGCTAAGTCTGCAGCTAAACTAGCAAGAGCATCAGCTTCCAAATTTTGAGAACGTGGTACGAATTCGATAAAGAACCCTTTAAATGAAAGGACCAATTCGATTACCACTTAATGATAAGGAATGAGGTCAGGATTTCTGACTTCATATATCCCTCTGACCTGATTAACAATCAACTAAGAGTCTCCATAAGCTTCCAGAAATTCAATATCTAATTGTTTGCTACTTGGAGACCAATTAGCAGAGCATTATATTCTGCCACATTGTTAGAGCATGGTTCATTAAGAGAATAACACGGTATATAACTATTTTATCAGGAGAGACCAAGACGATACCTACTCTGGAGGCAATATTGCCTTTAGGTCCAACCCGTGATGCTCCAACAAAATATAGTTGCCAAATGTCATCCTTTAAAGTCATATTGCAATCCACGACCTCATCTGGAATGTCCTCATATAGCTTCGATGTTTCAGGTATAGGGTGAACTGCTAAGAAATCAGCTAATGCTTGACCCTTCACTGATTTTTGAGGTACATAGACCATATCATAAGTAGTAAGCAACATCGCCCAGGTGGCCAACCTAGAGTTAAGAATGCTCGGTTTTCTCATCAATACCCGAATAGGATTTATTCTGGAAATGACATGAATAGTCTGTCCTGACATATAATGTCGTATCTTTTGAACAGCAAAAACCAAGGCCAGATATTCTTTCTCCATAGGAGTATACCTGTGTTCAGCTCCGACCATCATTCGGCTAAGATAATAAATTGCCTGTTCATAACCTTTGTCACTTTTCTGTACAAGAAGAGCACCAAGTGAATGATCCAAGGCTCGAACATAAAGCAAAAATGGTCTTCCCACCACTGGAGGTACCAAGACAGGTGGATTTGTAAGGTATTGCTTGATGTCATTAAAAGCTTTCTGACACGCTTCATCCCACAAATGATACACCTTTTTTTAATAGACGAGAGAAAGGTTAGCATCCCCAGAAAGATTAGATATAAATCTCTTGATATAAGCAATACGACCTTGGAAGCCACGTAGTTCTTTTAGATTGCGTAGAGGACGCATTTTAAGAATTGATTTGATTTTATCAGGATCAACATGGATGTGTGAAGTGATAACAAATCCCAAAAACTTGCCACTAGAAACCCCTAAGAAAGACTTAGTGGGATTCATTTTCAATTGATGTTGACGCATCAACTCAAATACTATCTTCAAGTCTTGAATGTGATCATCCTTTGATCGACTTTTGACAGCAATGTCATCTACATAACATTCAACTGTTTTCCGTAGATGTTCTTGAAAAATATTGCTCATAGCCCGTTGATACGTAGCACCGACATTTTTCAGACCAAATGGCATAACCGTATAGCAATAAACCCCAAGGGGTGTACAAAAGCAGTATGCTTTTCATCTCCTGGATGCATCTTAATTTGATTGTATCCTAAAAATCCGTCCATGAAAGACATGCACTCAAAACCACATGTATTGTCTATCATGACATCGGTAATCGGAAGTAAAAATTCGTCTTTTGGACAAGCTGCATTAAGATCTCAAAAATATATGCAAACTCAGACTTTTTCGTTTTTCTTCATAACATGAACAATGTTGGCAACCCAATCTGGGTGTTGTTCTTTACGAACAAAGCCACATGTGATAGTTTTTTAACTTCTACTTCAATTGAATCCATCATATCTGGTCGAAAATGCCAATGTTGTTGTTTTACAGGCTTAGCATTAGAAAGAATATTGAGTTTATGAGTAGCTACTTTAGGATCTAGACCCGGCATATCCTCATAACTCCATACAAAGATATCAATATATTCTTTAATCAGCTGTATCAACTCTTCATTTTCATCTTCAGAAAGATTTTTACTGATGAATATCGGCTTAGACGTAGTTCCATCTCCGACGTCAATCTGGACAATTTTATCTTCCGTAGGTGGCTGTCGCTGATCAAAACGAAGCTTCCACTGAGTGTCCATCTGTTGCGCCTAAGGGTCATTTTCAAATGGCTCAGATTCACCGTCGGTTTGAACCATGTTGACAAAAAGATGCTCTCAGATTCATCATAATAATCTTCTCCAGAATATAAGGATTATAAAAAACTGGAAGAACATTCTTCCGTATTTTCTTTGTACATGTGGGATGTATCCAATTCGATGAATTGGATTTCTTCCGAATCTGAAGATTGTGAAGAACTGGAAGAAAATTCTTGTATATCCTCGTTAAACATGTGGATGGATCGTATCCCAATCCATGACGAGTTTTCTGGTAAAACGGATCACCACACAATGGTAACCGTCTACCTTTGTCTTGATTTAGACCTTGCATAGTCTTCAATCATATCTCATATTCTGGTTAATCTTGAGAGATTGTTGACTATATTTGTCAATTCAGATTCTTCCTTTATCTTTATCTCTAAGATCATCTGTCTGAATAACAGGGATATTTCTGGCCAGACCGAACACAATTTGGCGTTTGTTTTTCTTATTAGACAGAATCACAAAATAAGATTCTTCGTGACGTTTGTAAGTTACACAAGCTTGTGATGAAGCGGCTATAGGAAGAAGATATGGAGATGATGCTAAGAACCTTTGAGCATAAGGTCCAACAACGACCTGAGAAGGAAAGAAATTTTTCTTATGATTAATGTATAAGTTTTCTCTGTATTTATGTCATTTTTATATTGATAACTTTGATCATCAGAAGATAAAGTCATTCTTTCAATAAATTTGGCAGCCATATACTCCAAAAGGAAATCTTCATTGATATTAGAAAGTACAGAATGATCAATATTTACATCATTTACACTTTGACTACTACGCTTTGGATTAATCATTAACGGACCGTCATCCGTCTTCAGCGTAGGCTTGCCAAGGTTGATGATTAGTGGCTCTGGCTCATTTGTACGAGAAGTACGTCCCTTGACCTTGATCATGAGAGGTTGAAATTGGTACTTGACTGGAATCTTCACAGATTCCTCAGACGAAGCTCGAGTTCTTCCTTTAACCTTGATCACCAAAGGTTGATCATTGACAGGTTGGGGTTGGATTCTACCTTTGACTTTAATCTTCAGAGGTTGCTCTTCCGGAGGATCTTTATTGATAGACACTACCAAAATATGTCGATTTAGCGACGGCCCGATCTGTCGCTATTCCGTCAGCAATTTGCATTAGCGACCGATCACTGACGGATCTTGGTCAAAATAATCCGTCGGTAATCAGCTCGTCGCTAATAATGCTCCGTCGCTAAGTAGTCGTCAAGCGACGGATTAGCGACGACTTTTCGTCGTCACAATACGATGCTTTAGCAATGACTTTTCGACGGTCTTTCGTCGATTTCAAGTATTAAATACTGAACTGTGTAAAAGCTAGCGACGGATAATCCGTCGGTAAACTGTTGTAACAGCGTATTAGAGTGTATCATTCCGTCGCTATTCCGTCGAATGTCGTCGCTAACAAAGGACGGATTAGCGACGGAATACTGACGGATAATCCGTCGACCACGTTCTGGTGACGGATACATCGTCGCTACTCCGTCACTCATCCGTCTAGGAAGCGACGGACTAGTGACGGATAATCCGTCGCCATTGTTCTGGAAATATCATGCATTTCCAGAACCTTGGCGACGGATGGTCCGTCGCTATTCCGTCGAACTATGAATTTCCAGAACCTTGGCGACGGTTGTTCCGTCGCTATTCCGTCGAACTATGTATTTCCAAAACCTTGGCGACGGATTTGTCGACGCTAATCCGTCGACCACCCGTCGCTAACTGGAAACAGTTTCAAATCTCCAGGCAGCGACGGATATTCCGTGGAAAGGTAGTCGAAAACTGGAAACATCTGTCGCTAAGTAGTCACTAGTCCGTCGCTAACTGAGATTTTTTTGAAAAAAAATGCAGAGCTTTCCCCGTTCACACAAATATGCATAAACCAAACCAATATATAACGCACACCAATTATCCACCAATCACATAGACCAAATATATAATGCACACCAATTATCCAACAATCACATAGACCAGATATATAGTGCACACCAATATAAAATTATCACAAATATTCTGAAATCATAAACTAATATCCGTCGCCAATAATCCAAAATTCCCACAAATATTCCCAAATTCTCACAAATATTCCAAATTTTCTTAATTATAATACTTTAAGGAGGAGGAAGAGTTTGATTGCCCGGTGGTGGTAATCCCTGCTGCGACCGATGAATATACTGCTCTACTAGGTACGGCGACAAGTCGTCGTAGACACTGCTCGAAAGTCGGCATAGCTGCTCTGGCGACATGAGATCAAAAAGTGCCGTCACAGTCGGAGGCGGTACCAGAGGGGCAGCGGGGTTGAAAGAAAGATGACCGATGGAAGAAGGACCGGGAGCAATAGTCGACGGACTGGCACGAGTAGAAGACGGACCGACACCAGTAGCAGACGGACCGGCAGCAGCAGACGGAGGCGGAAAGTACATTACAATTTGCTCCCGTAAGGACAACACCGCCTCGTGCAGCTGCGTAAGCTGCGACCTAACATCATCGTCTGCCAGGGCCGCGGGAGGAGGCGGTATCGGTGGAAATCTCTGCGTCACCATGTGCAAGGGCCCTAGGAAGCCGACTCCGTACAGGTGCCCTTTCTTAAAGTCGTCGACGGTATCTACGAACAAGTCGTTGCGAGCGGCCAAAGAAGAGGGCGTCTGGGCGGGCGTCGTTTCACCGATATCCTCGGTCTCAGTTAACTGAGCCCGACTAAGGGCCTCACGATACGCAGCCTATCAAATGAATGTGTTTTTATTATAAGATTTACCTAAGTTGTAATCTAAATCCTATGTTTCACTAAGCTAAGTGTGAATCCTAAGTTTACCTAAGTTATAGTCCGAATACTTTTAATTATAATATAAATCTCATAAACATAAGTACTTACATCAGTCTCCTTGGCCCTCTCATCGACGAAGCTCCCGTCCTTCCGTCTCTTGCGCGTATGCTGGAAGACGCCGTACATGGTGACCGATTTTGGTGCCCTTCCCTCCTTCACCGCCCGTTGGGTCTGCATACAAAATTTTCGTAGAACTTAATTAACTCCGTATATTAATAATACCTAATTCGATAGTGAAATAAATTTACGGTATCTCACTAGATCTGCAAGCGTCGCTGCGTGAGGCCTGGATCCCCCCGTATGAAGCCCTACGGCCCGTCGGTTCACCTTCGCCTTCTCTGATTTCTCCTTGTACGCAGGAGTATTCATCATATCTAGGAGGTCCTCATAATAGTCCTGCCGGATCCAATTCGGCCTCGTCTGCCCCATTTTCAGGTCATGAATCATATTCCGTATCTTCTTCGAGGCAGCACTTTTATAGGTCCTGCAGATCACGTCCTCGCGATGGGGGGGCCACCAGTACGTCGTCTAACATACAAATTCAATTATCACGTAATTTAAAAAATAGTTGATTAAAGAGTAACTAATAATTAACTAGAAGATATAGATATATACCCTCAACTCGTCGAGCCAGACGTACTTCAAGTTTGGGGGCAACGACAAAAAGTTGATGTAGGGACCATGGAAGTTAGCCCTGATAATTTCTTCAAGAGCCCTGGCAACATTAAACGGAAAAAACTACAAAGAAGAAACGACTGGATTATTAACTTGAATAAATGAAAGAAATTTAATAAATTATCTTAAATTTACTTACGAGGTTCCCGCGGGCCATAGCTCTCGTCGGAACTCCCCTCTCGGCCTCTCTGGTGCCGTCGGAGGATCCACGGGTCCGCGCATGTACTTCCAAGTAACCGGATAGAACCGTATATGGGGGTACTTTGGGGCCCACTGTACAGTAACTGGGGGATCTACTGGTGGATCTGCTGGTGGGTCCGCTGGTGGGTCCGATAGCGGAACGGATCCGCTAGCAGATCCAGACTCATGCCTCGAAGAAGTAGTCGATCGACGGCGGGATGCGTCTGTGCCCGGGGTACTCTCCGGGTCGGGCTCGCTGGATGGGGTCACATCCTGGGAAGATTGAATGCGACCACGACCACAAGCACCACTACGACCACGACCACCACCACCGCCAACACCAGCACCACGACCACCACCAGAACCACGACCACGGCCAGCCATCATGACCTGTAAATAGAACACATAAACATAATTAGTAATATAAAAGTATAAATAAATATAAAATTCTAAACTAAAATATACATACCACCAGCAGGGAGACGAGTGCCGCCGTGACGAAAAGACTAGGAGTGCCATCTGCAATAAGTAAATAATCGAACAAAAAAAACATGAATTCACGTAATTACTTTTATGAGGTCAAACTTAATTCACGTAATTGGAAGTGTTTTTAATATACAATAATATTTAACCTAATCATCGTCTTCGTTCTCATCCTCGACCTCATCTTCATCATCATCCTCCTCCTCATTCTCATCCTCATCGTCGATTTCATCTGTATCCTCATCCCCATCAAATTCGTCTTCTTCTTCTTCTTCTTCATCTTCTTCTTCTTCTTCTTCTTCTTCTTCTGCCTCAATATTTGGGACAAGACGCCTCTTTCTCCTCTGGTTGACAGCTAAGTCTTGTGTATCAACCTTTTTCTCCCCTCTATTTTCCTCAACAATATCTTCAACATCCATTGTATCCGAATGTTGTCCCAAGTATTGGGACTTTTCGATCTGGTCCTCTTGGTATGCTGGGTCTCCAACGTTGAATGTATTTCTAGACTTAATCTTGCATACTGCCCACCAGTCAAATCGATCTCTACGACACCTTGGGTAGCTTGTATAGTAGACTTGAACAGCCTGATTTGCTATCGCAAATGTATCGGACCCTCTCTACCTCCTGCGATGATTTATATCGACAAATCCAAATTGTTTATCGATTCTCCAACCGATATTTGGTGTCGTATCGAACCACTCACATTTGAACATCACAATATGCATATCATATGGGCCAATATATTGTAAATCTACAACATCCCGAAGCACTCCATAATAGTCAAAGTCTGGTTCGCCGTCACAGATGATGCCTCTTGTGCAAATACCAAAATCCTTGGTACTGATGTCGTCATTGATAAATTCGACATTTATAGCATTCTGAGTTGCCTTAAACCTGAAGCCATTAACGATATAGCCTGGCCAAGTCTTTGTTTGCCTCTTCGGTCCCAATGCCAGATAACGAACACTCTCATTAGTGAGTGTTGTTTCAGACAATAAAACCTGTAAATAAATATTTATAATTTAAATATTTTAGATTATATATTTCTAATCTCAGTTACTTACGTATTTTATAAGAATATATAAAATCAACCTCAATTATAATCTCAGTTACTTACGTATTTGCGAAACCATGACGGAAATGTACAATCAACCTCTCTTTGAAGTCCCTCATCGGTAATATCGGATGTCCTCATTTTGACTTCATCTCTAAATACACTATTAGAGAAAATAAGAATATATAAGTGTAGTCACTTACTTCATCAAATTCAAGATTATAACGAGTGCAAGTGTGCTGACTTACTTCTCCAAATCTCTCACTTCTTGTATGTCACAGTTTAACAAGACATATCGGTGAGCGGCATCATACTCGTCGTCAGTCAACCACCATTTTTTACTAGCCCCAACAGGCTTGCCCCTTACATTGAATATACCTCCATCCTCAATGTCCTCGTCATTCCTTTGAGGTCTATTTCGATTTGTCTTAACATGAGTATCGAAATAAATGGAGCAGAAGTTTGACACCTCTTCGATAAGATATGCTTCGCATATCGAAGCCTCTATATGAGCCTTGTTGCCAACTTTCTTCTTTAGATGGTGCAGGTATCTAGAGAGACAAATTATCTTGAGAATTAAGAATTAATTTTAAAACCCACTAAAATTCAACTTAAATTATATCAATTTTTATGTACATTTCAAATGGATACATTCATCGGTAATGAACAGATGCACCGACACGGGCTTCGTATGCTAGATGAATTGGTAGATGCTCCATGCTGTCGAAGAAGCCAGGAGAAAATATTTTCTCCAACTTGCAAATTGTTAAGATAATCTTCTCCTCAAGTTCAACCATGTGTTGCACAGTCAACTTAGTTGAACAAATATCCCTAAAGAATATAGATAGTTCGGCCAACGGAAACCATATAGCAGAAGGCAACAACTCTTTCAAAGCAATGGGCAGTAATCTTTCCATAAACACGTGGCAGTCATGACTCTTCATTCCCGTTAGCTTGCGTTCATTGAGATCAACGCATCTAGACAAATTCGACACATAGCCGTCGAAAAATCTTAAAGTAGATACCCACTTGCATATTATTAATCTATCTTCCTTGTTCAATGTGTATTATGCTATCGGCTTAGTTATTTGTCCACCAGCTCCCCTTTGTATCAAGTTCAGATAAAGACGCTTGTATATCTCGGCAATGTCTTGTCTTGCTTTTGGATTGTCCTTCGTCTTTCCTTTAATATCCATGACGGTATTGAAGACATTATCGAACACATTCTTTTCGATATACATAACATCAAGATTATGCCTTATAAGATTATTTTTCTAATAAGGCAAGTCCCTGAAGATACTCCGTTTGGTCCAGTTATGGGTTTGTCCGAATCCATCGACACGATTGTTCGATGGATCTTCTATTACAGTGGACAAGTCCTTTACATATTCCCAAATATCGTATCCCGACAATCTGGCAGGCGGATAAGAAAATTTTTGTTTTCCAACTCTAAACGCGTCCTTGTTCTTTCTCCAAGGATGACTCGCGGGCAGAAATTGACGATGACAATCAAAGAAAGAAGTTTTTCCTCCATGCTTAAGGCGGAACGCCTTACTATTTTGCATGCATATCGGACAAGACATGGTGCCGTGAGTACTCCATCCCGACAATATACCGTATGCGGGAAAATCATTGATTGTCCACATCAGTGAAGCTCGTATCTGAAAGTTCTGTTTTATAGAAATATCATAGGTCGCGACGCCGATCTCCCACAGCTGTTTCAGCTCATCCACCAACGGCTGTAAATATATATCGATATTCTTCGTCGGACTTTTGGGACCCGGTATGATAGCTGTCAAGAACATATAAGGAGTCTTCATACACATCCATGGTGGCAAATTATAAGGGGTTAGAATGACCGGCCAGCAGGAGTATTGAGATCCCGACTGCCGGAAAGGGGCGAAGCTATCAGAACATAGCCCCATGCGTACATTTTTAGGCTCTGCAGCAAAATCTGGATGAAGAAAATCGAATTATTTCCACGCCTCTCCATCCGAAGGATGTGACAATTCTCCATCATCCTTTGTGCGTTCTTCGTTGTGTCATGTCATGTGTTCTGCTGTATTCTGAGACATATACATCCTCTGCAAGCACTTCATGATCGACAAGTAATACATATACTTGTAAGGACGTTGTTTTCTAGTTGACTTTTCTTTTTCTCTGACTGGCTTGTAACGATCCGCATTACAGAAACTGCAACTTTCTATATTCTCGTTCTCTTTGCAGTACAACATGCATCCGTTGCGACAACAATCTATCTTCTCATACCCCAGTCCCAGTTGTCGGACCATCATCTTCGACTTGTAGAAGTTTTTTGGAAGCTCTTTTGATTCCTTCGGTAACACCTCCTTGATTAGTTGTATAATCCGATCATAGCAAGTTTGTGGCAAGTTAAAATCGGACTTTATGTTCAATAACCGCATCGTCACTGACAGTACGGAATGTGGCTCACAACCAGGATATAAAGAAATTTCAGCATCCTGAAACATATCATAGAACTCCTTCGCCTCGGGATTAGGATCCTCCGGATCAAAATTAGGCCCTGCCGCGTCGTACACCATATCTCGTGCAAGGTTCTGCAGGTTTCCATAATCAACAGAGCATTCGTCATCTTCGACGAAAAAATCCGTTGCAGCATTATCATCAAAAGCATAAGTAGCAGCATTCGCAATCTGTCTTTCCGCATATAGTTCACCTTGCGATGACCATAGACCGTAATCACGTACGAAACCCTTACGGGTCAAATGATCTCTTACACTCACCACTTCTTCGTAACATCTATTGCGACAATTACGACATGGACACTTGATTTTGTTACCGTCCATATACTGAGCTTTGCTCATGGCATACTTAAGAAACACTTCCACGCCTGCCTGAAATTCGTCACTCACACATATTCTGCTCTCGTGTTGTCGTTTGTACATCCATGTACGATCAACAAAATAACGATCCATCACAAATTGGATGTGAAAATATGTATAGTAAGACAAACTAAACAAAATTAGTATATAATCTTGTAACTGGTGGATCCGCAGGTTATACACGGTTCAACTTGACGAGTCCAAATGATTCCTCTTAAGCGTCGAGCATGTTATACACGGTTCAACTTGACGAGTCAGTAAATATATATATATATATATATATATATATATATATATATATATATATATATATATATATATATATATATATATATATATAATTCATGGTTTAAAGTATCGGTCGATACCGTTCCGATACGGCCGATACCGATATGATTTGGCATGTTCCGATCCGATACCGACCGATACCAAATATTGACCGATGCCGACATTGGAGATCTTCGTTCTGGTCAATTCGGCAAAGAAAATTAAACAGCATAGGAATAGTCTGATACCGATTCCGATATCGATATTGTGAACCTAGGTTGAAAGCATAATAAGGTTGTAAAAGCATGTAAAAGAATCCGATACTACCGATAATTATTTGTTTTCCAATACCAAAAAATCCGATACTCCAATCCGAAACTGCCGATACTACCGATATCGCCGATACCAATACTCATAGGAAAAGTCCGATATCGATTCCGATACCGATACTTTGAACCTTGATATATATATATATATATATATATATATATATATATATATATATATATATATATATATATATATATATATATATATTTTTTTATATATGTATATATATATATATATATATATATATATATATATATATATATATATATATATATATATATAGCTAAAATTAACTAACTAACATTTACTAGTTAAATAGCATAATGCTAATAATAATAATAATAGCTAAAATTTACTAGTTAAATAGCTAAAATTAACGAACTAACATTTACTTTGAACCTTGATATATATATATATATATATATATATATATATATATATATATATATATATATATATATATATATATATATATATATATATATATATATAATTAACTAACTAACTAACTAACTAATATTAACTAGTTAAATAGCTAAAATTAACTAACTAAACATTCTATTAAATAGCATAATGCTAATAATAATAATAATAATACAAATGCATATGCATTTATATACATATTATAAATAAACCCTAACCCTACGCTTCTTCTCCACCGCCCCCCAAGCCCCGTGCTGTCCCGCGTGCGCCACACCCGCCGCCCCCCCGCTGCCCCGAAGCGCGCTGCCCCCCCCCCCCCCGGCCGCCCGCCGCAGCACAGCGCACGGCCGCCGCAGCCACGCGCTGCCCCATGTGCGCCACCGCCCGTCGCAGCCCGGCGCAGCCCCGTGCTGCCCCCCGCGCGCGCTGCCCCACGATGCCCCCGGCAGCCCACGACCACCGAGAGAGAGTGAGAGGAGAGGTCACCGATCACCGCCACGGGAGAGAGAGAGAGAGAGGAGAGTGAGGTCCGACCGTCGTGGGAGAGAGAGAGAGAGAGAGGAGAGAGAATGAAATTTGGAGGGAATGAAAAGTTCCCTCCGTCGTTTCAATTTAAGTCTGGAACGTATATTTAGCGACCGTCCAGCGTCGGATTTTATTCGTCGCTAATCCGTCGCTCTATCTGATACTTGCCGACGGGCTATCCGTCGCTACGTAGTCGAAAAATTGTCCCGCCACTTCTCCCAACAATTTCTGCCAAATAATCGACTGCATAGCGACGGCTTCGTATCCGTCGCTATTTTTTCGACGACCTAGCGACGGATGAGCGACCTTTTCTTCCCCTTAAAATGAAATAATAAATGTATCGGCATGTCGTCAGTACTCCGTCGGCTATTTGTCGTAAATCCGTCGCTAACGTCGACGGAAATCTTCCGTCGCTAAAAATCCGTCGCTAATTGACTGTATTTTGTTAGTGAGATTGATCTTCGGCAGGTGATCGATCTTCGGCCATATCCGATATCTCCTTCACATGCTCCTGTTTATAGAGTATGGAATCAGAGCAATAAGCTTCAACACCCTTAAAAGGATTGATATCTGCATATTTAGTCTTCACAATCCCTTGAGAATCCACGTACTTGAAGCATTGGTGGAGAGTTGAAGGCACAATATTATGCTCATGTATCCATGGTCTTCCAAGAAGGATGTTGTAAGATACATCAGAGTTAATAACATAAAATATCGCCATAGTTCGAAGATCATCAATTTGAATCTTCAGACGAATCTTCCCCAGTAGTTTACTCTTTCCAGAGTTGAAACCAACTATTGTTGTACTAGTGTAAGTCAAATCACTAGTAGGAATCCTCAAGGGTCATAGCATACTCTGGAGAATAATGCTAATAGAAGACCCATGATCAATATAAATCCTGTCAATTTCAGTAGATTCAATATACCATGTGTAGCACAGAGGCATGTCATGCTTATAATGCTTCAACAGCATATCTTCTTGCGTGAAGATAATGTTAGGAATTGCTTCCATCACACTATAACATTGTGGACACGACATGGGTATATTGTCAGGATTTTTGAGTTGAGCTAAGCATGAATCAGCTTGTAGCAAAGTTTCACTCAAAGTTTTGCGGATTTCTTTAGAAAGGCAAAGCAGCTCAAAGATCGAGAGTCTAGCCGGAGTATTAGCTAGTTGGGCTAGAATGTCGAACTTATAGGGTTTCATCATTACCCCTTGATTTGAAGCAGATTTCAATGGGACGTCAAAGCATACTGCTTTCTGTTTCCCTTTCTCAACCACAGATGGTTTAGCAGGAACAGGAGATGGTTGAGCTGGTAATGTTCCAGCAACGTCCTCCGCTTCTTTAGAGGTTCTCTCATAATCTTTGTGGTACTATTTTCCAGATCTCGTACCAGCAAAGGTTTCTTCTTCAGACTCAGGAGAATGAAGTACCATATTACAGGTTTTCTTCTTTCCCTTAGTCTTCTTCTTGTGAGGATTTTTATGAGGGACTTCAAAACCCAATCCAACAGTGGATTTTTGGCTTGGAATTTGTAAAGGAAGTCGCATTCCTTTATCATAGTTCAAACCTTCTGCCTTTTGAAAGTCATAGTCCATCTTTTTCATGAGATGGATTGATTGTTGACTATACAAATGAGTGGATAGCGGACTTTCAATAGATGGTTTAACAGAGGAAGAAGAAACAGAAACCTCTGCAACCATAGAAAAAGGAGGCATAGAGACCTCTGTAGCCATAGGAGAAGGAGGAATACTCGGGACAGAAAGAAAAATCCCTGTAGGAGCTTTCTCATAAGCAGTAAAGACTTGTTGTACCATGTATAAGGGGACACTACTCATTGCTAACCATTGCTGATGAGTAAGTTTGAGTTTGGTCGGAGGAGCCAAACTTGGAGGGCATATATTCAAACCCCTCAATCTATTCTCCAAATGAATGCCATCCCAAAGATGATCCAAATCATCATGATCTGGATTTACAACATGAGAAATCATATTGCAGGTTTTGACTTTCCTACCTTTCTTGGATTTTGAAGTTTTACCTTCATTCTCCATTTCAGGTACTAAGTCAGGATGTGCCCACATGATTTCACTATTTTTTATTTTGAGAGGCAATAATCCTTCATTTTGCTCTTTAGCAGGCGAGAGATTTACAATTTTCATTGTCGTCTTAGGAATTGGGACAATTCCATCTGGAACTTGCTGTGGAGGAAAACCTCCAAATTGAAGAGAAATCATATTAGTTGTAACCGTATGCTCATCATTGGTTAAAGCGATGGCATTGGCATTTATCAACTCTTAGATTTTCTTCTTTAAGACATAGCAAGTCTTGGTAGGATGATTTATATATCTATGATAAATATAGTATTTGGGATTGTCAGTCAGATTCACTTCATTAGGCCTTTTTGGCTCCAAAATCTGGAGTTTGCCACTCTTAACAAGACATTGGAATATCCCTGGGATATTACTGTCATCAAAAGAGTATTCTTCCTTTGGTTTGGAAGACTCCTGATTATTCGGCGTTATTTTGGATTTTGAAAGATTAACCACTAAGGTTTCCTTCCCTTTCCCATTGCGATTGCCGGAATTATTGCCTGAAGAGCCTTTCTTTCCTTTATCTTCTGAGGCAAAGATCATCCCATGTTCACGAGCCAACCTGCCATTGGTCTCAGCTGACACTGCTGCTATAATGAACGAGGCTCAATCTGTGAACTGAGAACCCGTAAAGACAGCAATGGATAGTCGCAGATTCATCTTGCACGTATCAATCAATGCTGAATCTGGCATGCCAGGAGGCATTTTGTCACTCCCCGTTCCTAAAATGCCTATTTTTATACATTTACAACTCATGAGTATTTATTTAATATTTATCATGTATTATCCTGTATTTAAATTCTTTTAATTTCATGTTAATTAATTAATCTGCTCTTTAAACTTTCATGTTAATTTATTTCCTGCAATTATATTTCTGCAATTTTATTTCTGCACTTTAATTCCTGCTTTATTTCTGCTTTAGCTAGGCTTTGAGTTCGGGTTGGCTTTGGTTGGATCCCCTACAACCCGACCCATTGGACCCATTGGACCCGGCCCAACTCCCACCTACCACCCCCCCTTTTCTATTTAAAGCCACCCTCTCTTTCTCTCTCCTCATAAACTCACATTCTCACCATTACTCCTCTTCTTCTTCTTCATTACTCTCTCCACCTACCAACCGTAGGCAAGTACAACTTGCTCCACATGAGAACCCATGTTTTTATAGTTCATTTATCTTCCTCTCAAGATCCTAAGAAAGTTTAGAACTTGGCATTTTTTATTTCGATGTCTTAATTTTTGTAGATCTAGAAATAAGTTACTTTCGGAGTTTGGTAGTTTTGATCTATTAAACTTCTTTGTTTTCAAGTTCTGATGGTTCCATGTTGTAGAGAAGTTTATCCTACCCAATTTTGACCTTTGGAAAGTTGGATTCGGACTTATTTTGACCAAGTTATGGACTTTTGAAGCTTTGGAATGCAACCATGGAGTTCTTGCTGTTTGGAGAAGACAGTGAGCAGTGTACGCTAGCTTTTTAGCTTGCGTCACTGAGCTGAGCGCGCTCTTTAGCGCAGTACATGGAGTCCATACGCTGCCTTTTTAGGTAGCGTGTGTCTTGCATACGCTACCTTTTGGAAGCGTGTGTCGTATGGGCTACCTTTTGGGAGCGTGTGTCTTACATACGCTGACTTGAATGGTCAGGAGTCGTATGGAGTTCATACGCTACCTTTGGGAGCGTATGACTTGCATACGCTGACTTGAATGGTCAGGAGTCGTATGGAGTCCATACGCTGCCTTTTGGGAGCGTATGACTTGCATACGCTCACTTGGATGGTCAGGAGTCTTATGGAGTTCATACGCTAGCTTGACCTGAGCGTACGCTGGCATGAACGTACGCTGACATGAGCGTAGGCTGACAGGAGAGTAGCCTGCTTACCCTGGATCTTCTATAGCCCTGTATATTGATATCTTATTAGATGTTTAACGTCCATTTTATATCCTTACGCCTTTTTGCATAAACTTGATATAATCATGACATGTTAATATTTCTGTTAAATATAGATTGTTACGTGAGATGTACCATGTGTCGTGAATTGAGTTATAGATACCCCGATTGACTGGAATTAAATCCTGAGAGTCGTAGACTCGACTCCACTGAATACTATTTGACTTTCATGCCTTGTCACCATTGATGATAATGGTTATCTTGACTAAAATTGATCATGTGTTCCTAGTTGGAACTAAGAGACTGGCTGGTCGTCTTATTGAATGAAATGAATGAGACACGTTCATGTAATGAACTATTGTACTCGATTAGCCAATCCCGAATATTGGCATACAGGCACATGCAGGCTTCAAATTATTTATTTATTTTACAAAAACAGCATGTGTACTTTATGGTCAAGGCATGATTACTCCGTAGTCAGATTTGATTGTTGCATCACGCTATGTAAAACCTACAACCTAGCCGCACGGGTATCGTTGTAGAGTTGCGCATATCGTACCCCGTACGAAAGTACTCATTTGAATGACCATGATCCACGACATAGAACTTCACTCAACGTAGAGACTATTAAGTTAAATAAAATAATGATGGCATGGAGAGAATGGATTCCCGAGTTCTTACATGGCAGCCCCCTTGGGACTATTAAGTGCCCGACGGGCCGGCTGGTTCCCACAGATGCTATAAATCTGTCACACGGGCAGGGAACAGTATCTGCTTATATTATTGTACATGCTATATTAACGGCGGGCGTCCCGCTGGGACTCGTCTAACTACATGATTGGCACAATTGATTGATTGGATAGACTAGCCTTGCTTGCACATAGTAAGAACTGAGGAATCCCTATTTGTATAATTCCAGGATAACTTGGGACTCAAAATAGCAAGCCGTAGGATTTGATTGGCCGTTTAAGATGATTTGTTTGTGTACTGTACCTACTCTGTTACCTAACTGGGATGATCAGAATGTCAGGACATGACGGGCCAACTTCTGTCCTTGTTTGGTTGGGAGGTTGGTTCGAAGTGTCGTGATGTGATGTGAATCCTAGTGGAAAGCAGAGATCTATTATTATATTTCTCATTACTGGTTTTAGTTCTCATGTCGTGCTCCCTTGTGGTACTTGCTATTAGAGGTCTAACCTCTCTGGTTTTGCATGGCCAGATTTAGAGCCAGTCCCCGAGGATCCAGCTTACTTCTACCTCCAAGATGGTCAACACTAGAGGGATGATCGCAGGAGGATTTGAGTGGGTTTCTTACTTCCCCGCTCGTTTTGTTATCTACTTTATACTTTGCCGTTTGGCACCGACATGTTAGTCGGATTGTCTTGTACTTACTTTTTACATAATTGTAACTAAAGTCAGGCTGCAGCTGATAACAATTGTGTATACTTTTGCTACATCAATCTGGCTATGTTTTGTAAAGCTAGATATCAAGAACATTTTGACTGAGCGTTTAGGACGCCTTACTGCTTTATCTCACATGTTCTCTATTTCTGTTTCTTGTTTGAATGATTGAGACAATAGATGTGAAGTGACCATAGTGAGACTTTCATGTAGTATGCACCCCCTCGTCTTTAGACAGCATTGATCGTATTATACGGTATTCATCTACCCGTAATACGTAGCTGGCTGAGTCATTCCCCCGCTCTCCAGTATTCTGGTTCTGGAGCGTAACAAGGTTTTAGTGGTGGCCCATGCAGGTCTGATTTCAGACTTGTGGGGTGTTTTGATTTATAGGATGTCTCAATCACACATGTTCCCCCTTGATCTCATGATTTGTTGATTCTCAACTCCAGTTTGACATTCCAGTATCCCTTGACTTCATTGATCCTTCATGTCCGATCATTTGATTGTTCTCTTGTCCCTTTTCTTAGGGGCACCTCGTCCGTATCTGTCAGAGCTGGACAGCAACAGCATGGACAACCTGACCATGTTGGTCAGCAACAAGGGCCGGTACTAACTCAGGAGGCTACCCAGGAAGAAGTGATAGTGGAACCAGCAGCTGGGTCGCAGTATCCGGACATTCCACCCCCACCGACAGTTCCACCTACCCAAGTGGACACACCAGCCCTTCTGGAGATCATGAGAGGAATGATGGCTACTCAGCAATACCAGATGTTAGCCCAGCAGCGCATGCACGCTCAGTTGCAAGGGCAGAATGTGTTGCTTAACCAAGGATTGCAGACGGCTTTGGAAAGAGGGGCGAGGCCAGATTCAGGAGCGTCAGCCCGGTTTTGCAAGTATAACCCCCGCCGTTTCGAGGGCACGGAGGATGCCATCTCAGCAGATGCATGGCTTAAGGATATTGAGGCTATCCTGACAGCCGCTAAGGTGTCGGCAGAAGAGCGTGTGGATCTAGTGAAGTTGTTACTTCAGGATCTTGCACGTGATTGGTGGGAAGCAGAGGAAGTAGGTATCAGACGTCATGTTGCTTGGGACAATTTTACTGCAAGGTTCAAGACGAAGTATTATGGAGTTGTGGTACAGTTTGAGCTACAACAGAAGTTTATCAACCTCAGACAGGCTGGCAAGACTGTAGATGCTTATGCAGCAGAGTTCTGCAGATTGAGTAGATTTGCCCCAGAGATGGTAGCGACGGAGCGCCAGAGGCTATGAGGTTTCAACAAGGGTTTCATCTTGAACTCTTGCAATTGATAGAGGGGCACAATTACCAGACTTTTGATGAGATATTGACGGCGACTCGAAGGCATGAGATCACCATTTAGAGGCTTGCAGTAAGGACTGGGGGTCAGAAGAGATCCCACAGTCAGATTGAAGGAGGAGGGGGAGCAGCGCCCCGAACAACAGCACCATCCACTGGCATTCGTATCCACGATGTGGCGATACGGGGGCCAGCACCACCACCCAGGCAGCAGCAGCAACAGAGGAAGAACCAGCAACCCCCGGCGGGCTGCACTTATTGTGGGAAAATAGGGCACACTAGAGATGTGTGTCGGACATTGAATGGACTATGTCTGATATGTGGAAATCCAGACCATCGGTTACCACATGTCCTATGAATTCGAGGTCAGAAGGACCAGGGCAGCAGTTTCCTGCTCTGCCAGCACCAGGGGCAGGACAGTACCGAGGACCAGCAGTGGCAGTAAGGCCGTTGGCACAGCGTCCGCAGGCTCAGATGTATCGACAGCAGGGACCGCCGATGCAGCAACACCAACATAGACCACCCCAGCATCATCAAGGAAGGGGCCAGCAGCAAGCACCAGGCTAGGTCGCAACATGGGAACCAGCAAGGAGGTCGAGGACAGGCATTCACTCCGTCCTTGGAAGAGACATTAGCATCGGAAGATGTTGTGGCAGGTAACATTCTCGTCGTCTCATATCCCGCAGTAGCATTATTTGATTCGGGAGCATCACACTCATTTATATCTGTACAATTTGCGACATGGCTAGGAATGGAGTTCGAGGCATTGCCAGGGAGGTTGAATATACTCACTGGTAATGGGCTCGTAGGAGTTAGTAGAGTTATTCTAGCGTGTAGTGTTGTAGTTTGCGGGCATTCCTTACCCGCCCAGTTGATAGAATTTCCTGTTAGAAATTTCGACGTTATCTTAGGCATGGACTGGCTGAAAGACAGTCATGCGACAATAGATTGTCGTAGTGGGAGTGTAACTTTTGATATTCCAGGCATGAAGAGGTTCACCTTAGTCAGGTCAGAGGCAACTCAGCAAGAGCAGGGAGTAGTAGTAACAGCAATGGAAAAAGTTCAAGTTCCAAAGATAGTTGAAGAATTTCTAGACGTGTTTTCCGAAGAACTTCCAGGTCTACCATCGGTTAGAGATATTGAGTTCAGCATAGAATTGGCACCTGGAACTAAATCGATATCAGATCGAGTTTATAGAATGGCAGATTCGGAGTAGGCCAAGGTATATCAGCACATAGAGGAATTGAAGGAGAAGAAGTTCATCCAAGCTAGCATATCACCATGGGCAGCACCAGTGGTACTTGTGAGGAAGAAGGATGGGTCATCCAGATTGTGCATCGACTACAGGAAGCTTAACGCGGCAACAGTAAAGAACAAGTACCCACTACCCAGGATCGACGACTTATTTGATCAGTTGAGCAGGGCCAGAGTCTTCTCCAAGATAGATCTTCGTTCAGGGTACCATCAGGTGAGGGTTCGGAAGGAAGATATTCCCAAGACAGCATTCAGGTCAAAGTATGGACATTATGAATTCTTGGTAATGCCGTTTGGTTGACCAATGCTCCAGCTATATTCATGGATTTGATGAACCGTATCTTTATGCCGTACTTAGATCAGTTGTGTCGTAGTATTTCTCGACGACATTCTTGTGTACTCTGCTAGTGAAGAGGAGCATGAAGACCACCTCAAGAAAGTATTGCAGGTTTTGAGAGAGAACCAGTTGTATGCCAAGCTCAGCAAGTGTGAGTTCTGGACGGATCACATTTCATTTTTGGGTCATATTGTATCAGGAGCTGGAGTAGCAGTGGATCCCAAGAAGGTAGAAGCAGTAGAGAGTTGGCCAGTACCCAAGACCGTAGCTGATGTACGGAGTTTCTTGGGATTGGCAGGATATTACAGAAGGTTTGTGTCAGATTTTGCAAGACTTTCAGCACCCATGACCCGCTTGACACAGAAGGATGTACCATTCGTCTGGTCGGCAGAATACCAGGCATCATTTGAATCTGAAGCAGAAGTTGATATCAGCGCCCATTCTTACATTGCCAGTTGGACCAGGAGGTTTTACTGTATATTGTGATGCATCAGATAAAGGACTTGGATGTGTCCTTATGCAGCATGGAAAGGTGATAGCGTATGCATCTAGGCAGCTTCGGGACCACGAGAAGAATTACACAACTCATGATTTGGAGTTAGCAGCAGTAGTGTTTGCTTTGAAGCTTTGGAGGCATTACTTATATGGTGACCGAGTGGAGATGTACACAGATCATAAAAGTCTGAAGTACATCTTTACTCAGAAGGAGCTGAACATGAGGCAGAGAAGATGGTTGGAGTTGATCAAGGATTATGACGTGGAGCTTCAGTATCATCCAGGCTAGGCTAATGTGGTAGCAGACGCTCTTAGCAGAAGAGACGGCACATTTATGTTAACAACGCAGAAGCATATCTTAGAAGACCTTCAGGAGATGGGCATCGAGGTTATACTTCCTAGTGATGTAGGAGTTCTAACTAGTCTGCAAGTCCAATCTGACTTGGTAGATAGGATCAAGGCAGCTCAGGCACAAGACCCAAGGATTCAGAAGCTTAGGGCAGAATGTGAGTCAGGGCACAGAAAGGAGTTGAAAATTCATGAAGATGGTACACTTAGGTTTGGATCACGTCTATGTGTGCCTAGTGGAGATATCAGACAGGAAGTTATGGCAGAAGCTCACAGTTCCCAGTATTCTGTACATCCTGGAGGGACCAAGATGTACCAAGATATCAAGCAGTACTTCTGGTGGAATGGGATGAAGAGGGAGATAGCTAGGTTTGTTTCCCGTTGCTTGATATGTCAGCAAGTAAAGGCAGAACAGCAGAGGCCAGCTGGATTATTACAACCGCTTCCTATCCCGAAATGGAAGTGAGAACACATTACGATGGACTTTGTGACCGGTTTACCGAGATCACCAAGTGGTAAAGATGCTATTTGGGTGATAGTAGATCGACTTACAAAGGTAGCACACTTTCTTTCTTTCAGAGTAGGGCAATCTACAGAAAAGTTGGCAGAGTTGTACATGCAGCAGATAGTCAGGCAACATGGAGTCCCTGTCAGTATTGTGTCAGACAGAGATACCCGTTTCACGTCACACTTCTGGAAGAGCTTACATCATAGTCTGGGTACCAAGTTAAGATTTAGCACGGCTTACCATCCGCAGACGGACGGGCAATCAAAAAGGACGATTCAGACTTTGGAAGATATGTTGCGAGCTTGCACTCTGGATTTTGGAGGATCTTGGAAAAGCCACCTGCACTTAGTTGAGTTCTCATACAACAACAGTTATCAAGCCAGTATCCAGATGGCACCATTTGAAGCACTATATGGTAAGAAGTGTAGATCGCCACTAGCATGGGATGATATCGGGGAAAGGAAGATGCTATGCCCAGAAATGATTGTTCAGACGGTTGAAGTGATTAAGGAAATTAGAGAGCGATTTCGTGTTGCGCAGGATCGGCATCGTCATTGGGCGGACCAGCATCGTAGGCCACTAGAGTTTTCTGTTGGGGACCACGTATTCTTGCGGATCTCACCTACCCGTGGGGTCATTAGATTTGGCATTCGCGGGAAGTTGAGCCCACGATACGTAGGCCCATTTGTTATTCTTGATAGGGTAGGCGATGTTGCTTATCGTTTGTCCCTTCCACCTTCGTTACGAGAGGTGCATGACGTGTTTCATGTATCTCAATTACGAAGGTATGTATCGGACCCCAGCCATATCCTCGATCATTCAGAACTGGTTGTTGGTACCAACCTGTCTTACGAGGAGCAGCTATGTCCATCTTGGACCGAAGAGAGAAGATACTCAAGAATCGAACAATTAACCTTGTCCGGGTTCCTTGGGGTCATCACTCTTTGGGAGAGTCAACGTGGGAACGTGAGGATGATATCCGATCACGGTATCCACATCTGTTTGACTCACAAGGTATATCTTTTTCTGTGTACCTGATTGTCTTGATTCCTCATGCTTATTACCTTATGGGTAGAATTGCTTGATATCGTAAATTGATAGATTTACATATTGTTACTTGCTATGGACATTGTAAAATGATTGCTTGATTGAATTGCTTGTACTTAGATTAGCTTAGCCCTGATGTTTCTATCCTGCTTGGATTTGAAATTCCGAGGACGGAATTTTTCTAAGGAAGGTAGAGATGTCACTCCCCGTTCCCAAAATGCGTATTTTTATACATGTACAACTCATGAGTATTTATTTAATATTTATCATGTATTATCCTATATTTGAATTCCTTTAATTTCATGTTAATTAATTAATCTGCTCTTTAAACTTTCATGTTAATTTATTTCCTGCAATTATATTTCTACAATTTTATTTCTGCACTTTAATTCCTGCTTTATTTTTGCTTTAGCTAGGCTTTGAGTTCGGGTTGGCTTTGGTTGGACCCTACAACCCGACCCATTGGACCCATTGGACCCGGCCCAACTCCCACCTACCACCCCCTTTTCTATTTAAAGCCACCCTCTCTTTCTCTCTCCTCATAAACTCACATTCTCACCATTACTCCTCTTCTTCTTCTTCATTACTCTCTCCACCTACCAAACCGTAGGCAAGTACAACTTGCTCCACATGAGAACCCATGTTTTTATAGTTCATTTATCTTCCTCTGAAGATCCTAAGAAAGTTTAGAACTTGGCATTTTTCATTTCGAAGTCTTAATTTTTGTAGATCTAGAAATGAGTTACTTTCGGAGTTTGGTGGTTTTGATCTATCAAACTTCTTTGTTTTCAAGTTCTGATGGTTTCATGTTGTAGAGAAGTTTATCCTACCCAATTTTGACCTTTGAAAAGTTGGATTCGGACTTTTTGACCAAGTTATGGACTTTTGAAGCTTTGGGATGCAACCATGGAGTTCTTGCTGTTTGGAGAAGACAGTGAGCAGTGTACGCTTGCTTTTTAGCTTGCGTCACTGAGCTGAGCGCGCTCTTTAGCGCAACACAGAATGGAGTCCATACGCTGCCTTTTTAGGTAGCGTGTGTCTTGCATACGCTACCTTTTGGAAGCGTGTGTCGTATGGAGTTCATACGCTACCTTTTGGGAGCGTGTGTCTTGCATACGCTGACTTGAATGGTCAGGAGTCGTATGGAGTTCATACGCTACCTTTTGGGAGCGTATGACTTGCATACGCTGACTTGAATGGTCAGGAGTCGTATGGAGTCCATACGCTGCCTTTTGGGAGCGTATGACTTGCATACGCTCACTTGGATGGTCAGGAGTCGTATGGAGTTTATACTCTAGCTTGACCTGAGCATACGCTGGCATGAGCGTACGCTGACATGAACGTAGGCTGACAAGAGAGTAGCCTGCTTACCCTGGATCTTCTATAGCCCTGTATGTTGATATCTTATTAGATGTTTAACGTCCATTTTATATCCTTACGCCTTTTTGCATAAACTTGATATAATCATGACATGTTAATATTTCTGTTAAATATAGATTGTTACGTGAGATGTACCATGTGTCGTGAATTGAGTTATAGATACCCCGATTGACTGGAATTAAACCCTGAGAGTCGTAGACTCGACTCCACTGAATACTATTTGACTTTCATGCCTTGTCACCATTGATGATAATGGTTATCTTGACTAAAATTGATCATGTGTTCCTAGTTGGAACTAAGAGACTGGCTGGTCGTCTTATTGAATGAAATGAATGAGACACGTTCATGTAATGAACTATTGTACTCGATTAGCCAATCCCGAATATTGGCATACAGGCACATGCAGGCTTCAAATTATTTATTTATTTTACAAAAACAGTATGTGTACTTTATGGTCAAGGCATGATTACTCCGTGGTCAGATTTGATTGTTGCATCACGCTTTGTAAAACCTACAACCTAGCCGCACGGGTATCGTTGTAGAGTTGCGCATATCGTACCCCGTACGAAAGTACTCATTTGAATGACCATGATCCACGGCATGGAACTTCACTCAACGTAGAGACTATTAAGTTAAATAAAATAATGATGGCATGGAGAGAATGGATTCCCGAATTCTTACATGGCAGCCCCCTTGGGACTATTAAGTGCCCGACGGGCCAGCTGGTTCCCACAGATGCTGTAAATCTGTCACACGGGCAGGGAACAGTATCTGCTTATATTATTGTACATGCTATATTAACGGCGGGCGTCCCGCTGGGACTCGTCTAACTACATGATTGGCGCAATTGATTGATTGGATAGACAAGCCTTGCTTGCACATAGTAAGAACTGAGGAATCCCTATTTGTATAATTCCAGGATAACTTGGGACTCAAAATAGCAAGCCGTAGGATTTGATTGGCCGTTCAAGATGATTTGTTTGTGCACTGTACCTACTCTGTTACCTAACTGGGATGATCAGAATGTCAGGACATGACGGACCAACTTCTGTCCTTGTTTGGTTGGGAGGTTGGTTCGAAGTGTCGTGATATGATGTGAATCCTAGTGGAAAGCAGAGATCTATTATTATATTTCTCATTACTGGTTTTAGTTCTCATGTAGTGCTCCCTTGTGGTACTTGCTATTAGAGGTCTAACCTCTCTGGTTTTGCATGGCCAGATTTAGAGCCAGTCCCCGAGGATTCAGCTTACTTCTACCTCCAAGATGGTCAACACTAGAGGGATGATCGCAGGAGGATTCGAGTGGGTTTCTTACTTCCCCGCTCGTTTTGTTATCTACTTTATACTTTGCCGTTTGGCACCGACATGTTAGTCGGATTGTCTTGTACTTACTTTTTACATAATTGTAACTAAAGTCAGGCTGCAGCTGATAACAATTGTGTATACTTTTACTACATCAATCTGGCTATGTTTTGTAAAGCCAGATATCAAGAACATTTTGACTGAGCGTTTGGGACGCCTTACTGCTTATCTCACATGTTCTCTATTTCTGTTTCTTGTTTGAATGATTGAGACAATAGATGTGAAGTGACCATTATGAGACTTTCATGTAGTATGCACCCCCTCGTCTTTAGACAGCATTGATCGTATTATACGGTATTTATCTACCCGTAATACGTAGCTGGCTGAGTCATTCCCCCGCTCTCCAGTATTCTGGTTCTGGGGTGTGACACATTTTTAAAGTTGTCTGTCGAAAACGTTCAATGAACGTCCGGGTATATTCCTTCTCCTTTGGTTTGATTTCTATTAAGGAGGACATATTCATGTCCATGCCTCCTTCAAGAAGCGAGAGAGAAACAATTCTTTAAACTTGTCAAAAGACGATATGCAATTGTCGGGTAGACTGCGATACCAGTCATAAGCTGAACCCGTCAAACACCTAATAAAAATTCGGGTGAGAAGAGCATCATTCTTCTGCAGATGCACAGTCATAATATCAAAGTAATTGATATATTGACTAGGAGAAGCCTTTCCATCAAATAACACCATCGATTGTGGCTTGAATTTTAGAGGAAAAGGTACATCATTCCAGTGAGGAGGATAAGGTTGCTTAATCCCTAACCTCTGGAGCTGATCCTTGTGCTTCAGAACTTCAAACTGTGCTTTTAGCTCACCCACTGCTTGAATAGCTTCACTAGTTTGAGGAAGCACATTCGATTGAATAGTTGTTGGATGTACCGTGACCCCCACTGGAGGTGGTACATCTTCTGGAATGAGAGGATCTGGAACTGCAGAATTTTGATTGATAGCAGGTTCTTGAGTAAGATTATTCAAAGGTGTATCAACCCCTTGACTATCTTGAGTTTGTGCTGCTACCTGAACCGGTGTTATCACTGCCGGTTGAACAGTTTGCTGAGTCATTATTATTTGATGCATACTTTGTATTATAGCAAGCATGTCCTTCAGTGACAGTCCAACTGCAGAGAGACGTTGTTCTGTATTAGCAGTTGATGTCTCCAGTTCATCTCCGATAACATATGATTCAACCTCCCTTAAAGATACAGAGGGATTGGTGTAGAAGTATGAATCAACGCTATCAGTTTCGGACTCTAAAGACTGGGTACCCCCAGCTTCTGAATCAGAAGACTGTAACTGTCTTTGACTTCTTGATCGAATATTCTGATATACCCCTTCGAAACTATCAAGAAGTCGATTGAACTGTTGTTGACCAGGAGTCTGGGACGAGTTGCGTCTTGGATGTCGTCCTCTATTGGTATGAGAAGCCATATTAACTGAAGCATATGACAACTCATGTTCTTGGTCATCAACTTGCTGCTGAGGCACATTGTAGCTCAATCGATCAAAAACTGACCGTTTAGAAGCCGAACAGCAACACTTGATTACAATCTGGTGATACTCACAATGGTAATCTTCTTTGGGGAGTGCCACAGGAGATTTTTTGTTTTTACGCTTTTGTACGAGTAACTCGCGTAAATCAAAAGGAGTAGAGGGAGTCGTTTTCTTTATTACATTTGGGACAGAGAAACGTTTAGTCCTTTGTGTATAAAGAAGATTACTGGCTACATTAGCAGAACCAAATTGCATATTTTACGCGCCTGGAGTTGCGTGCATAAATCTTGCAATTTTTGTGCACAAAAGACTCCATCAATATTACGCGTAATTTGAAGGTTTGGTACCATACGTAAAGTAGTGTAAGAAGGTTGTTGGTTGAAAACTGAAGTTCTACCAACTATAGAACTCTTGTTTTTATGTTGCATGCGTGCAGGCAAATTCACTTTAGATGCAAGGACATCATTGTGAACTTTATCTACGCTGTCACCGACAGGAGATTTACCTTTACGCGTAGATCGCAAAACATGAGTATCTGCCACGTCACAGACAGGAGAATTCTATAGACATCGAAGGAGAAGTCCATCGTAGGAACGTCAGTACAGCATTTTAGTAGCTATAGCATAATAAAATCGAAGGGAACGCCTTCTGACCAAGACGGCTTCTTTCGGGTCTTCTAGGAGAATTCTATAGACAGCAAAGTCGATAAACGGGAACCTCCAGTCTCGGACATTAACACCAGCACTTGTCATCATGGCATGGGCCATTTGCGTGCATAGGTTGTTTTTAGGACAGACCAAGTCTCGACCAACTACCGTGACATAGTGTTGAGTCCCGAGGGGTACTGCTAATGAAGCTGCGAGGCCAGCCAGAGCGTCAGCCTCCAGGTTTTGTAGACGAGGTACTTGTTCTATAAAGAACTTAGTGAAGGTTGAAATAATATTCAATGCAACTTCATGGTAAGGGACCAGATCTTTATGGCGAACTTCGTACTGCCCTCGGATTTGATTAACGACGAGTTTTGAGTCGCCGTAAGCTTCCAGATGATCCACCCCCAGCTGTCGCGCCAGCTGGAGTCCCATGATGAGAGCGTTGTACTCGGCAATATTGTTGGAGCACGGCTTTGAAAGGGAGTAAGCACGCTGGATGACCAGCTGATCGGAGGAGACTAAGACCACCCCCACTCCTGCGATGATTTGGCCTTTGGGGCCTGTTCTCGAAGCGCCATCGAAAAAAACCTGCCAGACGGAGCTTTCTTCGATGACGTTTGATTCTTGGACCTCATCCGGAATGTCTTCATAGAGTCTGGAGGACTCTGGGATGGGGTGCGCGGCTAAAAAGTCGGCTAGGGCTTGACCCTGGATCAATCTGAATTCGCTTCACCTTGACGGAACCCACATACCCTGTGTAATACAGTGGCCTGTTGTGACAGTTGTGCTTGAGCAGCATATCTTGTTGGATGAAGGTTATGTTGGGGATGACCTCCTCCGCACAATGGTAGTGCACACATGTTGTTGGGATGTCCTCAGGCTGCTTAACCTGACTGATGAAGGACTAAGCATCCTTCAAGGCTTCACAGATAGCTTCGCGGGTGTCTTTGGAAAGACAAAGAAGCTCAAACAGAGATAAGCGGGCAGGAGTACCGACAAGTTGTGCCAGTATGTCGAAGTTGTAGGGCTTGGCGAGCCCTGAAGCATTTTCTCTTTGCAAAGGCTTGTCGAAACGGGCCTCTACATGCTTCTGTTTATTGGCTGCTGGAGGTCTGGATGGGCCTCTTCTTGGACAGCAGGGGAGGTGCAGGGAGGCACCACCTCGACGGCAGCTTCATCGGGTTGGGCGTTCTGTTGTGAACGTATTTGTACAGGAAGTGCCTCTTTTGCGGAGGAAGAGACCATGCGGCAAGACTTGATCTTGTTGCCCTTGATTTTGGAGGCAGAGCGTACCCCCGGTTGAGTAACTTCGGAGACGAGGTCTAGGTGAACCCATAAGATCTCTCTCCGAGATGTGGTGAGTGGGATGAGTCCACTCACGTTGTCACGGGTAGGTGGTAGATTGACCACCTCCATTGTCGCCTTTGGGATGGGGATGACACCATCTTGTGCTATGGTTGGCGGCAAGGTGCCAAATTGGAGGGACACCAGGTTGGCCGAGACTGTTTTCTCCTCATAATCGACGGAGATGACATTTGCATTGATCAAGTGCTGGATGTAGTTCTTGAGGACGTAGCAGTCCTGAGTTGGATGTCGACAAACCGATGGTAGTGACAGTACCTCGGATTGTCAACTCTTCCCACCTCGTCGGGATGCTTCGTGTAGTGTCCCGTCCCGCAAAGTCAATCAGAGGAATTGAAACGCCGACGGCATTCGGACTTAGCCTTGCAACGGCTGCTCGATGGCTCGTTCGGCCGAGGCGACTCCTCGCTCAGGTGCGATAGTTTCGGTGAACTTGTCTCATCTTAGCCTTCACTTAATAACTCGCATGTGTTTCAACTTGCACAAGTAGGATAATATAAAGGCTATGAACGCACATAGCTAAGGGAATAATCCCGACGAGTCAAAATATCTTAGAACATGGAAAATGGTTCCACGGTCTGCTTAAAAGTTGGCTCAGCGTGCTTTCAAATGACACTCGGTCCTTCGTCCCGTGGCTTGGGAGAAGGGAGTTGGCCTAAGTTGCTAAGTTGCCCTGACACTCGAATAAGCCTAAGTCATAGGCGTCGCCTGCGTGAATGCTTGATAAAGCATGCACGATCCCGTCGTCCGAGGCTTGGCATAATCTTCGCACGTCCCGCAAGTTAAGTCATCTTGCACGGCTATTGTCTTAAGTCTAGGCACCCGAGAACTTGGTTGTTCAAGTCGAACACGTGTACGGCACGTTCCCTCGACGCGGAGCTCGGCGTAGCCTTTGCTCGTCGAGTTGCCCGAATAAGTTAGGCAAGTTTTGTGCTGGACTATCGAAGCCATTTCTAGCACTGTCCCGTTCTATCTGCGGTTGTCAAGTCGTGTAGTCCCTTGAGAACAAGGCTCGTCGTATAAGGATATGACTTGAGCGTTAGCATCGCCTATAGAACCAGGACTGTCTAAGGCACGAGCTATGGTGGATTTAGTGAAAAGCATGCCACGGTCAAAGGAAGTCCCCGCGACCAGTTGTCGTCAAGATCGGTCCCGCTACTTGGGAGTCTCGCTATGTCTTGAAAGGAAACACACGAGATCGGTCCCACGGCTTGGGAGTCTCGATAGAAAAGAGGGAAAACATGGTCATGAATAAGGAAGGATTGGATAGATCGAGTTGAGTCTTGCATGATCATTGGACAACTTGTGCGCAAGGGGAATCCCTCGACTGATTACCGGGGCGCCGGGATCGAGTCGGCCTAGGAGGGAAAGGCAGATACCGTACGGCCTTCAACGACGGTGCGACTCTTTAGAAGTGAACCGTTACGGTATATGCCATGGGACCATTCGATGGGGCTCGTACCTCCATGCGAAGGGGTCACCGTGAGCCAAAGATCCAAGATAGCTTGACATTGCTAGTGACCACTCATATAGATATGTCGACAAGAGCGACAATCCGCGTGTTTGCCTTTAGATAGCATCAAGTACTAGCACGGCGTCGGTCGAATCATAAGACAGTCTAGTACGACATGTATCAAGTCAGTAAGATATAATCCCGTCAGCGCAAGCCTTGTATCAGCACGGAAGGAATGAGTTATAGTTTATGTCAGCAAGACACGTGCTTCGGCACTAAGCAAGGCTTTCACGTATCAATATTGGCATTCGCGTATTGGCTTTCGCGTATCAAGTATTGGCTTTCGCGTATCAATATTGGCATTCGTGTATCGGCATTGTTGGCCTAAGTTTGTATAAGTTAAGTCGAGTGCCATCGCAGTTAAGTCGAAAGGACAGTAATGTAAAAGTTGGCTAAGTCAGGGAGTCGTTAGGCACAACCTCATCTTGAAGCACGAACAAGTCTAGGCAAAGTCTATCGGTACGACCAGCATGAGTCGTCCCACAAGAATTGGTCTAGAGGCACTTGAGTTTAAGTAAAAGTCTTGGCACGGCCGAGTTCGCATAAGTTGCTCCTCGACGAAGCACCGTCTCGAATACGTTGAAGTCACGAATAGAGTACGGCACAACCCTGCCGTTCTGAGTTGAAGTCTAGTCAAGTACCTAGGCGATGAGGCACTGCCTCGATCGAAATATACGTTGGCATTATACGACCCCGTCGTTGTACGACCCCATCGTTGCACGACCCTGTCGTTGCATTGTTAAGTATAGGCCGAGATGTCTTGTTCTAAAATGGATCCTAAGGCAATATTAGAAAGACAATCGTAAAGGGACTTGTAAGCTGCACAAAGTAAATGAACGTGTCGGTTTTGTATGGGTGGACGAGGAGCTCACTCCATCAGTACAGTTGAGTACTAACACCCACACAGTTTTATATGCAGGCACAGGTAGAAGCTCATGGCGCGGAGCTTGCTTGGAAGCGTCGAGGCACGGAGTTCCTTGGCGATTCGAAGCGTGCGGCCGCATAGAATCGAAGACTTATACAGGATAATATATGGACATCGCCTTCCGAAGCTTCCGCTGGCTCAAGCATTGAATCGAGAGATGAGAGAGAGCAGAGTGACTTGTAAAATGAGAGAAAAGTGAGCACGAGAGACTTGTAAAATGGCCTTGCGCCCATTGTAATCTTATTGTTCGATATCAATAAAAGAGTTCTTTTGAATAACTTATGTTGTCTTTAAATTTTGCAGCATGGTTCAATATTTTGCTTGGGACTTCTGTACGACGACACCGTCGTCGCGATGTAATCGGCCGTTATAAAACTACTTTGCACGAGCACAATCTAGGCTCG
>JANAVB010032428.1:0-38336 GCA_029216955.1 Iris pallida | reverse complement strand
CACTGCAAAAGTTAGTTCAGACCTTCTTAAAAGAACAGCACAAAGAACCTTCTAACTTACATTCTAATAAACAATAAAGTTAATATGTACATTTTAGTATGCCAGCTCGAGATGGATTTAATTTCAACAGAGATGAATAATAGAAAAAAGGTTGCAGTGAGGATGACCTTCAACTCTTACATGTTCATTCTAACCTACAGATGCAAAAAAATGACTGAAGCAATTGACTAGTGGGAAGGGTGCAAACCTGACATCTGAAATGGATAGGTAATTCCTCATTGCAAAGGTAAATGAAAAGACTTTGCTACCAGTATTCCTGACTCGAGAAATCAGAGTCAGCTTACCAGGGGCTAATACAACACGAAGCCGCAATTCAAAGCTGCAGAAAAAATTACATAAGGAGGGCTCAAACCAACAGGATGTTCCTTCTCTCGTTCTAAATACAGTCATAAGCGTTACCTGTGAGGCCATGTCCTCATGTCATCTTCTGTGGACTTCAAAATGAGATCAATGGATGACTGACTTTTAGAAGGAGGCAATGGTGATGGGCAGGGATCCAATGCCCATAATTTGTTTCTTGCAAATCCATGCACCTCTAGAGACCCTGAATTCCCAAACTAAGATGGAGGAAAATTAAGAGGGGCTCAACTAGGAAGCAAGGGACACAAATTTGTCCAACATATTAAATGTAAATAGTACCTGAGGAAAGCAGATAGGTATTCCTCCCCTGATGGTCTTAGGTGGCTTTGTAAGAGCCTAGGGAATAAAGAAACACAAGAAAGCAAAGGAATAATGAGTATAGAACTAGGACTTACAATTTAAGAAGTCCTTAGGCCTAGTGAATACATTCATGAGCCATATGGCATGTACATTATCAAAACAACTCTTCTCTACTTCTGCAGTTGGATTCCTCGTAGGTATATTTCATTGAGAAAAAATTGTACCCAAGCAAACGGGCTGTATTTTCTTTTTCCCAATACAACTCCTATATCAGTTACCTTCTGTGAATTTATTTGAAGATAGGGTTAGAAGTTCCTCCACTGCCTTAACCTCACACTTCAAATATTTTCTTTATTTTTGCATTTAATATACGTATTTTTTTCCCATTTTTCCCCTTCAAGAGTTATCCATATATAATCCTAACAATTTAATATTTCACTATATTATCAAAGAAAATCCTGCACCTAAAACATTCTACATTGTAGTATTCTATCCCAACATATGAAGATTGAGAACTTTCTCATCCGTCCAATCAACACTTCGATTAAATGCAACATTCATGCAGAAGTCTCGCAAATAAACCATCAGACGCATTTAACATTAGCATGACAAGCCTAAATTTTATCATTTGCAAATTGTTCTTTAGTTTTGGAGTTGACAAACATTCATAGAGACATTAAGTTCAAATAGTGGTTGCTATATAAATCTAGATAAATATGTTTGGAATATTATAGTAATCAGTGACCGTACATGCACCTAGCAAGCTCAATTGAATACCAAACCACCATAAACATCATATTAAATGGCAGAACGAATCTCAAAAATTGAACAAGAAACAAAAACTATGACCAATACAACATGAATCTACCTTTGTGCTCCGGAAAAGCAGTTGTTCTCTCCGATCATTCTTCCATGACACCACTTGCCCACCATAAAGAAGAACCTGGAAAAACATGACTCCATGATCATGGCATTCACATATTTACATAGAATCATGTTTTCAGAAAATGCAGTACTATAAGCGCTTAACACTGAATTAAAGAATGAATAAGAAATATGCATCTTTGTAGTGTCTGTTTGTTGAAGACTTCAAGTCAAGATAACTTTTAAGACAAGGAAAACAGATATGCCTCCAACTACAAGCCTACAACACCTAAAATAATAATATTGAGCTAGCAGCAGGAGTAATTTCTGATATCACTCTTTTAGTTGTGTATACTGATGAAGCTTGATTGCATGTTCTGGGGATGGCATACCCCCACTTCTACATGATCAAGTACAATGACTAGCTATTCTTCAAGAATTTAGTTTCCATTAATATTTCATCGGTATATGCACAACTAAAAGAGTGAATTAAAGAACAAGAGATTCACCATGGCATTCACATATTTACCTGGAAAACATGACTCCTTGAACATGGCATTCACATATTCACATAGAATCATGTTTTCAGAAAATACAGAACTAATAAGCACTTAACACTGAATTAAAGAAATGGAATAAGAAATGTGCATTATTGTCAATGTCTGTTTGTTGAAGACTTCAAGTCAGATAACTTTTAAGACAAGGACAACAGATATGCCTCCAACTACATGCCTACAACACCTAAAATAATAATATTGAGCTAGCAGCAGGAGTAATTTCTGATATCACTCTTTCAGTTGTGCATATAGCGATGAAGCTTGATTGCATGTTGTGGGGATGGCATACCCCCACGTCTACATGATCAAGTACAATGACTAGCTATTTTGCGAGATTTTAGTTCCCTAAAATATTTCATCGGTATATGCACAACTAAAAGAGTGAATTAAAGACCATGGCATTCACATATTTAGCTGGAAAACATGACTCCTTGAACATGGCATTCATATATTTACATAGAATCATGTTTTCAGAAATGCAGTACTAATAAGCGCTTAACACTAAATTAAAGAATGGAATAAGAAATGTGCATCATTGTCAGTGCCTGTTTGTTGAAGACTTCAAGTCAAGATTAACTTTTAAGACAAGGACAACAGATATGCCTCCAACTACAAGCCTACAACACCTAAAATAATAATATTGAACTAGCAGCAGTAGTAATTTCTGATATCGCTCTTTTAGTTGTGCATATGCCGATGAAGCTTGATTGCATGTGGTGGGATGGCATACCCCCACGTCTACATGATCAAGTACAATGACTAGCTATTTCACGAGAATTTAGTTTCCTTTAATATTTCAGTTGTTCAAAATTCAAATAATAATTAGCAACAGCAACAAAGACATTATCCTAGAGTTGTGTACATGAATCCTTATCTTCCATTCAGCTCTGTTGAGGGTCATTCCTATCTAAGGTTAGGAAATGTTCCATCTTTCTTCACAGCCTCAATCCAAATACATATAAGTATATTCTAAAGAGTAAAGTTGCTTGATCATTATACATGAGCAGGTATGCCAAAGAAAAAAAATTCATGGGAGAAGATGTAATGCAAGTAGTAGTCAATCTTATCATAACAAGTCTCTGCCTAAAACTCTTGGGTTGGTGGTTACGCTCCACTGACGAGCTACCTTCAAATATTCAAGTGTTCTCCACAATATGTATCTCAAAGTTTGTAGTCCATTGGTTACATATGATTCTGAAGTTGACGTGAAATATATTGATAGATTACCCTTTTGGTGACCGGCATCATCAAGCCTTCTCCCTGTTCCAAGCGGCACAGCTATTTGAGAATAATTGGAGGTCAAGAAAAGTCCACGGGTGCGTTTGATTGCAAGGTGGAAAATATGTGGAAAAGAAAATTAATTCCCACGGAATTATATTACTAGGAAAAAAATTTCTTGGAATTTTAAAATTTTCTTACGGAAAACTTAATTTGGGTGTGTGATTTTTATTTTCCACGAAAAATAGTTATTTTCCACAGAAAATGATATTTATCTATGGGTTGGGCCCGTTTCATTTTCCACCATTTTAGAAGAAAATATGAGAAATGATAGTTTTTGGAAAATAATTCCATGGAAAATATAAGCTATCAAACACTACAATTGTTGGAAAATTTGTGATAGAAATATTTTCCATGGAAAAAAAGCCGAATCAAACACAACCTACATAAATGAAATGATCCCAGGTTTTACAATCAGTTGTCAACCTCGTGTTACCCCCTATGAATTGACAAAATTTTCCTATTAAAAGCAGATATTGTAAGTAAAATTTCCAACTTTGTATTTTTCAAATTGAGAATAGAATGTCAATAATATAAATAAATGATCTGACCGAGACTGAGGCTTGAACTTGGTTCAATGTCCTGAAGACAATATTCGTCCCGCACAGGTGCTTACGGTTGAATGGTGATTATTCTCCCAGGATACAACGGAACTCCTTCGGTGATGAATGAAGGTAGTCACTCTCTCTTTGACTAAATGCTTGAATGAATGAGTTTGGATTTATCAATTCAATCAAACAATCATAGGAGCATCCTTTTATAAGGGATTAACAGACACCTTTTGAGAATTTGCAAAAATTAATTAAAACATTTTTTAATTAATTTTTCAAGACAATTTTTTATTCACTTTTCCAACAATTCGCACATGAATGAATATTTGACTATGCACAATACAAACAAAATGCAGACATAATGCAGACATAGATAAAGAGTAATTGAAAAGTTATTGTATCAGGATAGGTAGTTTTTGGCCTTGAACCTTCCCTTGTGAATATTTATCGAGTTTACTAGCTATCTAGCGAACATGATATCTTGAACTGTTCAGCTATTGTTGTAAACTTAAGTCAATAAATATCACACAATTCCTTTCCGACCAAGATTGCTTCTATTGATTTGTTCATTTTGGTCCTAAATATTTGTCTGGTTTCATAAGTGTTCTTAGAGAATCCAGCATTTAATTCTCATAAAAGCGGCCCCACTTCCACACACATAGGTGACTTCCTAATAAGAGTATCATGCTATACTCTACTTGAATTTCAAGTCATAGAAATCATTAAAAGCAAAGTTTATCCTAGTTTTTCTTTACAGCTGATACTATTATTTGTCATCCTAGATAATGGTTGGAGTAATTAAATACTCTTTAGTGCAATTTCAGAATTTTACATAATTAGGTTGTCCCTTTGAACCTAGATCTTGGGATCTCCAGTCAACTAGGTTGGATTTTTTCCTTTATGGAATTTTTTATATCATATGTTTCAAGCCAATTCCCCTTGATGACTTATATACTTGCTCTCTTGTCAAACCTTTAGTTATTTGATCCACAAGGTTTTCTTTGATTTTACATAATCAATCGTGATTATGCCATTCGAGAGAAGTTGTCTAACGGTATTGTGACATCTACGAATGAGTCTTGATTTACTGTTATAAATATGACTTTGTGCCCTACCGTAGCATATTGACTATCACAATATATACAAATTGTTGGTATGGATTTTGGCCATATTGAAATGTCCTCCAAGAAGTTTCAAAGCCACTCAGTTCCTTCACTTGCTTTATCCAGAGCTATGAATTCAGATTCCATAGTTAATCTGGCTATAAATGTTTGTTTTGAGGACTTCTATGATATTTATGTGCCTCCAAGTATAAGGACATATCCACTTGTGGATTTTGAGTCTTTAGTATCTGATATCCAATTTGCATTATGGTATCCTTCGAGTACAGCTGGGGATTTAATATAATGCAATCCATAGTCTTTAGTATATCTTAGATATCTGAGTACTCTAATAACAGCCTTCCAGTAATTTTCTCCTGAATTACTCGTATATCTGTCCAGTTCCTGAACTAATTGAGCTATGGCCAGTTGCATACCATTCGTGACATGCATTAGGCTCTCAATAATACGAGAATATTCCACTTGTGAAATACTTTCTCCTGTATTCTTTATTAAATAAGGATTTAAATCTATTGGAGATTTTGCAATATTATTATCGCTTTGATTATATTTTTCTAAAATCTTCTCAATGTAATGAGATTGAGATAATTAATGTCAACCCATTTGGCGTTTTAGAAATTTTAATTTCTAATATAATATTTGCAACTCCCAGATCTTTCATATCGAAATTTTTGGTTAAGATTTTATGTCCTGGATCATGTTATGGTTACTGCCTATTATTAGTATATCATCTACATATAGGCATATAATGACATACCCAATTTATGTGTTTTTAGAATACACACATTTGTCACACTCATTAATTTTGAATCCATTTGACATCATTATATTGTCAAACTTTTGGTGCCACTTTTTAAGTGTTTGTTTAAGTCAATATAGTGACTTAACTAATTTGCACACCCTTTTTTTTACCTGCTACTATGAATCTTTCTGGTTGATTCATGTAAATTTCTTCTTCCAAGTCACCACTTAGAAAGAGAACCCCACATTTTATATAAAGGTTTTCTTTCTTTCCATAATTCGTATGGGGTCTTATCCTTTTTCTTATGTGATACCTTACTTAAAAGGTAGTTGGTTGTAAGTACAGCTTCTCTCCACAAAATACTGGTAAACATGAACTTAATAATAAAGAATTCATCATTTCTTTAATTGTCTAACTTTCACCTTGTCCTATATGGACAGGATCAGAGGTGATCATCACAATATTTTCAACAAAGAACATTTTGGTTGTTACAATATAGTAGTAACATACTAGTAAGTGAAAAATAAAATAAAATTCAGAATGGAGAAGTGTTCTATCTATGTTACGTTTTATTAGAACATATCAGAATCAGAACCAAGTTAATAGTCTCAAGAAAACAAAATCAGAAAACAAAAACATATATTGTCTTAAGATTGTACGTAAAATTTGCAACTTCGTATTTTCCAAACTGAGAATAGAATGTAAATAATATAAATAAATAATCTGACCGAGACCGAGGCTTGAACTTGGTTCAATGTCCTTAAACAATATTCGTCCCACACAGGTGCTTACGGTTAAATGGCGATTAGTCTCCCAGGATACAACGGAACTCCTACGGTAGCAGCACTTCACACCGCAGGAACTAGACGAAGCAATGAAGGTAGTCTCTCTTTGACTAAATGCTTGAATAAATGAGTAAATGAGTTTGGATTTATCAATTCAATCAAACACTCATAGGACTATCCTTTTATAAGGGATAAAGAGACACAAAATATAAAGAGACATTATTTGGAAGGGATACACCCTTTCGAACAGACATAATGTTTGGGAGGGCCGCAACATTACCAACAAACACCTATTGAAAATTTACAAAAAATAATTAAAACATTTTTTAATTAATTTTCCACGTCAATTTTTCATTCACTTTTCCAACAGGTATGAGAAAAGAGAGCTTGTCATAAAGCATCAAGACTCAATAGCCATCAAGTTTTAAATGGCTCTTTAAGTCTTAATAGAGGTAATGAGAACTTATAGAGATAAACATGTAACTACCAAATCAATGAAGATCACAAAGATAAGGCCAAAAAGAGGAGGAATTGTGTAGGGTGTCTACAAATGGGGCTTAGAAGACCTGGACAAAAAAGAGAAAAAATGGAAAGATCAATAGAAATTCAAGGTGAGAACTAAAAACGACACCAGGAGGAAATTAACAAAAGATCAGCCAAGGCTGGCAGAAAATAATAAAAATCTGTGACAAGTCATCCCTGATTATTGCTCATTAGGAAACTGAAATCACAGCTTTGTCGTGGCCTCCGTTTGGAGTTAGCTCTCTTGACAATATGAGAGGCATGACCTATCCAAAAGCTGGAGGTAGACAAAATCCTAGTAAAGTCATGCAAAGTAGAACTAACAGAGTAGGGATCATTAACTGAGCGATTTATAAATTTGGCAACCGAACCAACTTAGTCGGTTATGCAAATTATATAACCGAACCTGACCTACATATCATTAATGACCAAACGGTTTGATATTCTTAATGACCAAACGGTTTGGTTAACCGACTGAACATGTCGGTCGATTATTCAAGTTAAAACCAATAGCTACTTTAGCTTAATTTTGGATAAACTATTAACAGATTATTGGAGTCTTAAAATTATTTGCAATTTAGTTCAATAGGGATGATATAACACCACCTCAGTACTTCAGTTCAATTGAATATACGACTCGAAGATATAATAATGTTCAGAAATGCCATCCGACGTGAAACGTATCAATGCAAGTCGGTAGCTAGAAATTACCTCAACTTGGTCAAAATTTCATCTGGCACAAGGTCGTCATTGTTATGGTTCCTGAATTGCAGATACTGGTGCAGTGGAGCAGATACATGTTGGAACTGGGCATTACCATATATCTATTTGTTTTCACTTGACAGATATGGCTACAGATATTATTCGGGGGGAAAACAACCATCTCGCAGAACAAGTACGAATGCTAACCATATACAAGAGAAAATGGATAGGGAAAATCAGCCAAGTATATGACTCGAATGCAGTAGAAAACAAATTTGGTAACTAAGGTATTCTTTAAACAAAACCGTGAAAAACTCCCCAATCAGGCAACCATTGATATGCAAGACTTCTATAAGTTCAATTGATTTGTGGATTATTGGGACTTGGTTAGAATACCAACTTAGTAAGTTAGAGGTCCTGAGTTTGACACTCTACAAAGATGTCTTCCAGATCCAGTCGAAAAAATAATCTTAACCTATTTCAACCATAATTGTGGAGTACAACTGTGCAGATAAAAGAAGATAGTAGACAGGTCCAACGACCAAGCGAGGAGCGTCGGGCATGAAAATGGTCAGTTGGCCACCCGATGGTTCATCTATGATTTGGTGTGCCTCCAAGGCCAACCACATGACTCGTGAGGTGCTGGGAAATGGAAGAAAACATGAGACTTTTTGCAAGAAAGGAAAAAATACCAATCAGGCAACCATTGAATGCAGCCCACTTTCCACCAATGAATAGTTAGGTTGTCTAATATTGTGCACAAATTCCTCGTATTTTGACTTGTATAACTTCATTTAGAAGAATAATTAATGAAGTATATTCACTTTGAAGCGTAAGGGTTTACGTCGTCCATTATCACTTCCATTGTATTGCAGCAAGCTTTTTGTCTCCAAACGCAATTAATTATTGAGTTAAGAGTGACCGATGAGGTATAACGCAATAATGGAGAAATAATACAAAGCTACACCTACACCTGAAAAGTGACTTGATTTAATTAGGCTAAGGTAAACACTTTGGGCCTTGGCAAATTGAAATTAGGAAGCACAGGAACTCCAAAAATTGATAGTGTGTCAATTTTGTGTCAGAGACACTAGTGGACACGAAACACGCACTCCAAAATATACTATGACATGCTAGAAATGTGTTGTGCTCGTGTCACCATGTCTGTATAATGGCGTGTCCCATCTGTGTTCTTGCAACATAGAATTGCAGAAATGTACGTACTTCTTCTACTTCTTTTCTAACAAATGCATACCTCCAATATTCTGCAGGGTGACACTGAAGAACACTTGATAACGATCCTATGTTGCACAGACACAAATATGATTTGTGTCTGGACGGGGCGGCATGGATCCAGCACCTGTTTTAGTATGTCCTAGTGTATTTTGGAGTGTTTGTGCCGTGTCCGTTACATATTATACATGATACGACCTGCACAGGACATGAATTTTCCGAGTAGTCTCTAGCATTTGCAAGTAGCAACTCCCAATTTCAACATGTTGGAGGTCTATAAGTCCTTGCTAATAAACCATCAAAGTATCAACTACTACTTTTTGAATGGAAAAGAGAATACCCCTTTCATAATAAATCTTCTACATGTCAATTTTGGCCTTTAAATCAAAGAACATAGAAACAAGATATCCCAAGAAGAGCTACTAACTCGAAAAGAAAACATGGGTTTGAACAGTAGTATCAAATAAATAAGTACTTCACTAAAGTAGTAGTATATAACTATTGACCATTCAGTACTTCACCAAAACCCCCAACAGAGTGTTATCATCAACTTCGATTAATTCATATCATTCAAAACGGTTCTTCACCCATTAATGTAAGTAACAAAAGACAGTAGTACCGGGGAGGATCAAGTCCCAAATTCAAGAGGTCTCAAATATATTTTGGCATGTACTTGCAGATGATGGAACTGAGAATACTTTTGTTACATATAACATAAAGAAGACTGTACAACCCAAATAAAATGATGAATGATACATGTAAAGAAGCAAAGTTACATGGATGGTACCTCGGCCGAAGAGCCAGTGGGCTCGGTGAGTATGATTTTCGGATATCCGGTACTGCTGTCGTCCACTAAACCCACCTGCGTCTGCATATTTCTCTTCAATTCTCTATCTACTCTTTCTTTGCTTTGGGCTTTTTGTAAAAGAATAGAAGGAGAAAGAAGAAGTTGCGAGGAGATAAAGAAGGAAGGTTGCTGGGTGGGTGGCTGGCACCCGATGGGCAACACGCGGAGAGCGGAAAGAGAGGAGCGAAATGGATAGAGGAGAATCAATGGCTATTTATTTATTACCATGTATTATTATTGTCTTACTATACCCTTGTTATTATTATTATGTGACTGTTCGCGAGCGGAATCTCTAGGTTGGAAAAGAAAAATAATTATTTTTCTATTTTTGGGTACCAAAAAAATTAAGGAGAAAAAGAAAGTAATTTTTAATAAAAAAAAAGTGATTCTCAATAGAAGAAAAATTTTAAAAAAAAAGTGATTACATCCATCCAAGTAAGAAATTACTTTCTACATTGAAATAATCACTTTTCTTTCCAAATTTTTTGGCATTCTCAAACATCGGAAAGAATTAAAATTTTCCAAAGGAAAGAAAATGACAAGGAATTGATTTCCTTTCCCTTCCATTCCGCGAACCAAACGAGGCCTAGGTCTGCTTGGATTGAGGGGAAAAAATAAGCAGGGTTGAATAAGGGGGAGTAGAGTCGATACATAGAATCTTGTTTGGATTGGAGAAAGAGTTAAGTGGGGGTATTTAATAACTCTTGCTTGTATTGGAGGTTTTAAATGAGATGATGATTAATAAAAATATGATAGTTACCAAAATAACCTTATTACATATGTCACAAAATTGAATTTAATTGAAATTTTAATTAGAACTTGTCAAAATATCTTCACAAATTAGAAAGGTACGGAGCAACATATTGAAAACAAGAAAAATGGAGAAAAGAATCACGATATTTTATAAAACAAATAAGGGGTATTTATGACTTTTTAAACAAAATTTCTCAATCCCCCTCGTTAATCCTCCGATTTGAGGGGTTAGAAAATGAACAAAAAGGATAAAATAAACCCTCACTTAACCCTCTATAACCCTTCCTCCAAAACCCCCACCGTCAAACCAAATATGGTTTTATTTCTCCCTCACTTAACTTTTCTCACTTAATTCTCTTAACCCTCAATCCATGCAGACCCTTAAGGCAAAAAATTTTTTATTTTTTATTGGCTAAATTACAACTTGATACCCTCAACTATCACTGTTTTTCAACTTTATACCCTCAACTTTTATAGGTACTAACTTAATACTCAATCTCAACTTATATTTCTAACTTGATACCCCAAAATTTTTTTATTCCTAAACTACCCTCCCCCCCGGCGGCCATTCCCCCCCCCCTTTCGGCGACCGCCCCCCTACCCGCCCCTGGTCCCGACGACCCACCCTACCCGGCTCCGATCCCGCGCTCCTGCTCGCGTGCACCTCCGCGCGCTGCCCCAAGCGTCGCCGCGCCCCCCGCGCACCGCCGCGCTCTGCCCCGCACCCGCTCGCGCGTCCACTCGCCGCGCCCCCGAGTGTCCCACGCCCGCCATCCGCTGCCACTCACAGCCGGAGAGAGAGGGGTGGGGGCTGGAAGGTGGGAGTTAGGGAGAGAAGAGAAGGGACACTTTGGTCCAATTTTTTTTTAGGGTATCAAGTTAGTACCTATAAAAGTTGAGGGTATCAAGTTAAAAACAGTGATAGTTGAGGGTATCAAGTTGTAATTTAGCCTTTTTTATTTCTATCTTCTTTCTATTGTACTAGTACAATCAGTATACTAGTACATGTACAATGTTGGCATTTCTTGATAATTTTTTAAAAATTTATATACGATTATGTGTAGTTTAGTATTAGGAACTAGGTCAGCCCGAGCTCATTAGTGCCATGGGGGCGACGTCTGCAGTCGAGGTGGCGGTGGGGTTGTTGATCCGGCAGAGGAATAGAGGATGGAGGGTGGAGATCTAGAAGATGGAGGAGAAGGCGACAATACGTGACCCGTCTTCCTAATTGTCAACACGACAACAATCATTTTCTACCTCTTAGTGTAGCTTCCAAGCTTGTCGTTGATGAAGAAGAAAGGACCAGATCGATCGAATTTGAAGTCTAAGTACTCTCATATACAGGGCGGAGCCAGGATTAAAATCTTGGAGAGGTCGTGGTACTACATATTAAAAAAGTTGCCATGTTAATTGAACTTCAATAACAAAAATATATAAAAGAGAAAGAAAAAATAAAACTTTCAACAAAGATAAGATTGGAACTTATATCTTTTATTTAAGAACCTAAAGTGCTACCACTAAAGCCAACTTATTCTTTATGCAATAGAGGCTCAAACTAATATATATATATATATATATATATATATATATATATATATATATATATATATATATATATATATATATATATATATAGCAAATGACCTCTAGCCTAGTGGTTAAGAGAGATGCATGCGGCCCAAGTGGTCGGGAGTTCGAGCCTCAGTGGAGGCAAGTTCGCCACAATTACCCATTGCTTCAAAAAAAAAATATATATATATATATATATATATATAAATTATATAGTAATTAACATTTTAAAAAAATGGAGGGGCCGTGGCCCATATAAGCTTCTTGATCGAATTTTTCAAGTTGCAAGTATCGTACTCCTCCCTCTCCAACAATAAAAGAGACTTCTCCTTGTTATACTTGAACCTGCAAGAATGCAAACATGAAATTAGAATTTAATAAGAAAATAGATTAAAAAAATGAGGGCATTAACGTAGCTATAGCTAGAAAATGCCAAGAACATCATTGACTTTGAACATCAACTTTATGGCCCGATGGTCGTAATTCTACGAGGATTTTGTGACCCAGTTAATGTCATTGCCGACATAATACTCACGCTTGAAGTGGAAATCATGAGAAGTAATGTCTCAAGAGAGATAAGAGTTCTGTTAGAGACTTTGAGAGTGAGTGAGGAACAAGAGTTACATTCCCTCTATTTATATTTGTTAATTGTGAGGCTTGCCTCATCGTACGTCTATGTATTATTTCGTATTTGATTTCCTTGGATACATATCCCAATGAGTATCTCGTATATTGAGGTATCTTGGTTTCCATAATTTTGGTATCGTGGTCAAGAGTAGTGGATTTTTGTGGGACGAGTCCTGGACTATCGATATTGTGTCATGATGACGATGTTGGATTTGTGGTTTGATGAATTTATTAATTTTTTGAGATTTCATCATTTCATGTGCATCGATAATCACACGGGCTATCTCGTGAGATACTCGAGTTTTCAAAACTATTAACAACTTATATAACTAATAAGTATTCTTATGGTTTTTATAAGTAATTATGCTAGCATATAGAACTGCATAGACTAGTAGAGACCCATGGTATGTCTATGTACCCTAACTAGGGCGTGTACGTAGAATAACACCTTGAAATTAGGGTTTTTCTAAGTTTTGTATAGTCTTCAATATACTGACAGTATATCACCGGTATATTGGTCCGTGTTTTTTTTCTTTTCTTAAACAATAGTAAGCGGCATGCATTCGTGATCTGTTGGATCTAAATCCAACATCCATAATTTATTTTAGTAGGTTATATATAAATATGAATCTCTTATTCATTCACCACTCTCTCTTTCTCTCTCTCACACACACACATACACACACCTTCCCATTCCCTCTATACTCCCTATGAGAATTCGAGAGTCAAGAGAGTGAGATTTGTGTTGTCAAAATGACCTGGTGGTGGACACGTGCGCATGCATCGAATTGCATCTAGATCCTACATTCGATCACATCTCCCTTCTGTAAGACAGTACACATTGCTCTTAAGGAATGCCTATTGAATGGTTTTCAATTTTTCTTTGATTTTATTGATCTTAGCGATGTAGTCTCTTCTACTCGTCATAACGAGACCGTATCACTTGGTGGAACTCAAATCGATCGAGTATCAATGGAGTTCTCTCTATTTTTGTGTTTTTCTTAGATTTGATCGAGATATTTTACATGCACTATGACTCATGGTATAACCTGACATACCGACTCTATGGAGGATTACGAGCTCAACACACTTTGTGGAAATATATTTAGATGTCTCGGTCGATCGACGTGAGTTTCACACTAACCAAGAACTGGATTACGAGCCCAGCTGATGACCAAGAAGTCTTCTTTCAAGGCAAGTGAGTTCAAGAAGATGAACCATCAGAATTCAACGATAGAGTCGAACCATATGAGATAATGGGTTGGATATCTACAATTGCAGGCTTGTTCGACCCCATTGGCATCAAGGGGTCCAAGAAGGTAGCGTGCAGGTCTATACAGCTACGTTTGAGGGCTCATGATATATGGGAAGCTAAGAAATAGGAAATCTATGACGCCAACCCGAACTCCAGAATTTCTTGGAAGATATTTAACCAAGCCTTTCTGGAGCAGTACATTCCCAGGGTAATATGTCTAGGGGTGTAAATAGGCCGGACGGACACGGACCATCCACTATCCGTGTTCAGTCCGAAAATGAAAATGAGCTCGGCCGGACGGACACGGACAGTCCATTGTTCAAGTTCAGGCCGGACAGACACGGACAATCCATTGTTCGTTAATTCAATCGGACGGTCCGCGGACAAATTAAATATATTACAAAAAACTGTTACTTTATTAAGATTCATTGATGGTAAAAATTAAGTTGAAAGGAGATACAATTGAAGGTTATAGAATAAACAAAATATGGTAAAAGTTTAAAGAAAATCCAAACTGGACAACCAAATATTGATGCAAAAACAAAATAATACGACATAATTGATGTAAAATCAAAAGGAGCCTCCACTATCGGACGGTCCATGGACAAATTCGGACTGGACATGGATATGATCGTGTCCAGGTCTAATTTTTAAACGAACCAAAAAATGTCCAAGTCATGTTCGTTAATTCAATCGGACGGCCCATGGTCGAACCATTTATCGAGCCAGACTCGTACGAACAACATACTGCTTTATCCATTTTACAGCGCTAAATATGTCAACAACAAAAAGAGGATGTGTTTGTCGTTCTTAAGCAAGAAAACATGTCAATGAACAACTATGACTCAGCTTTTGCAAAGCTTCTTAAGTTTGCTGGAGCCTTTATGCTAAACAAGAATGTCTGGTATTGATAATTTTAACATGGCCAGAATGACGAACTACGAAGGGATGTGGATCAGAGGGACCATACCTACGTGGAGTCTTATGAAGCCACTCTTAATAGTGAGCGACTATTTTGTCGAAGCTCACAAAACGAAAGGTAGGTCATCAGCAATGCCTTTAACAAGTATCCTTACTAGATCCGACTGCCAAGCATCAGAACACAATTAAATATAGAGGGCCTAACCGGGGCGTGCAGTGCTTTAAGTATGGCAAGTATAGACACAATTCCATAGAGTGTCGGAGTTGATGTTTTAAGAGTGGTTGCATGGGCCACAGAGCAAGTGACTATCAAGCTGGAAGGGTGAATTAGAACCCTCCAAGGGACTTTCAGAACCAAAATAGGGGCCATGCACTATGACCTTTGCATGTTGCACCAGTCAATGTATAAAATCAGCATCCAGGAGCGCAAGGAAGAGTCTATGTATTGACTCAGGAGGAGGCATTCACCTCCAATACTATTGTGATTAGTATATTGGTATATAAGAAAACTCATGCATGAGTTTTATTTGATTCGGATGCAACACATAGTTTTATGTCTGTTGATTTTGTTGAAGAGAGTAGTTTGTGTAAACACTGTTAGATATGAATCTTAGTGTTAGTATACCATCAGGAGTAGATATGCCTGCTAGCTTAATATGTAAGAATGTGTACATATGCATCAGAGGAAGAAAGTTATTCTTAGACATCAAGGAGTATGATATCATTCTTGGAATGGACTAACTTGGTGTGTGTCTTGCAATGATCGACTACACGAAAAAGAGAGTTATTTTTTGTCTACCCGAGAAAATGGAGTTCTCATATTTGTATGGTTCGACGTCAAAGACAACAATAGCAATATCGACAGTAAGGCAAGGCATATATTATATTTCGGTTATGAAGAATACTTGGCGTCTGTTAGAGATCCTAGGAGGAATCGTGCAGAAATAGTGCAGACGGAAGTCATAGCAGAATTTTCTAATATGTTTCTAGAAAAGATACCCATAATATCGCCAGATTGAGAAATTAAATTCACCATTGATGTCACTACCACTTTTTAGCTTTGAGGGTATTTTGGTCATTTGTGAATTATTTGATTTTATTTAAATTTTTATTATTTAATTAATTGCTAATTGTCATGTTAGCCCTTAACCTAGTTTTGACCTAATCTAAGGGTTAGTCATTAACATAGAGGCTAAGTTAGAAGATGTTAACTTTATGGCTAAGTTAGAAATATCTACATATTTAGTTAAGTTAGATATTTTAGCTTGAGGGTTGAATATACACATGGGCCTTTACTAAGGAACTTAGAAACTTACCAAGAGAGAAGCCCATAGCTACCTAGTGAATCAAAACCCTAACCCTAATCCCTACATGGCCGACCAAGAGAGGCACACCCCCTATATAATATCTCTTCATTAATGCTTGTCTTCTTTCATTTCACATTAAGCCTAGTTTAGTGTTCTTCCCCAAATCTTAACCATTCATCCAAATTACCCCCAAATTGAACCTAATCCCTTGCATTGGGATCCCTTGTTGTTGTAGAAGGACTTGGAGGCTAGCTAGCTAAGGTTTGGAGCTCACTTGGCCATAGCACTTGGAGGAAGATACCTTCCTTTAGAGTTATTCTTGAGATTTGCTGCCAATAGGTAAATGCCCTAAATACTATTAAAATTTTGTTTTCTTTCCATAGATGCATCCATCTAGGTGTCCCCTAGTTGTAGGTATAGTTTGGTAGAAAATGGAATTGGTTTGGTGTCCGTATCGGACACGTATCAGTGACTATGTCTATGTGTTTGACGAAATGCCTCAAAGAGGTTTTTATTCGTATTTCTGAAATGTATTTGAACAGATTTGTAGGTGTATATGTGACATTTGATTTCGTGTATGACTGAGGTGATTTTCGTGCTGTGTCCGTGTCCAAAATGGACACGAACCGACAACACGAGACTCGGTTCACTGTCCTGCTGCCACTGTGTTCGTACGAGCTGTATAGGCCACGTGGCGGCCTGCCACTTGGTCAGAGGGTCGGGGCAGTGACTGACATGTCAACCCCTAAGCTACTCTCAACTTTATGTCGTATCGGACACGATATGGGTCATGTACTAGTTTTGCACTGAACCACACAGACTCATTCTCACCCTCTGATATGTGTGTCGTATCAACTTTGGGCACGATATGGACACGAACTTATGTGTCGATCGTGTAGCCCTATGCCTGGGCTACACATGGGTGTGAGCATGTAGCGTGGGGTGGTCTGTGTCATGTCTACGAGGACACGAACCCACCGCACGAGTCGGTTCTGTGCACAGAGTCGTGTCTGTGTGTTTTGATTGATTTAGACACCTTGTGTCCATTTTACGACCAAAATATGTCAAATTAGCGACGAATTTAGCGACGCCAGTTGAAAACGTCGTTATGTTTTGTGTATTTAGCGACGTATGTAAATGACGTCGCTGAACGTCACTATCAGCGACGTTTAGCGACTAGTAGCGACTGTAATTATAGTTTGGAAAGAACAAGTAGCTATGTAGTCGCAAAATGTCGCTGATATATTTTATTCAGCGACGTTTAGCAACATTTAATCATGTCCGTCGCTATCCTATTACTGAACAGCGACGTCTAGCGACGTCTCACTTAGACGTCGCTAAAAACTTTTATTTAGGGTTCTAGGAACCCGATTGATTTCATTTTATTTCCCAAATTTTCATTCTCCCGCCGAGCGCTCTCGTTTCTCTCCCCCTCCCCCTCTCGTCTCCGGCGACCGCTCCCCCCGAGGAGCTCCCCTTCGGCGAGGCCTCCCCCCGACGACCCCTCCCTCCGGCGTTGCCTTCCCCCGACAATTGCTCCCTCTCGTTTCTCTCCCCCTCCCTCCGGCGTTGCCTCCCTCCCTCTCGTCTCCGGCGACCTCTCCCCCCTGGTGACCTCATCGTCGCTCCTCCATCGTCGACCCCCTCGTCCCCTACTCCGCTCCGGCGACCCCTACCCGAACCAGTCCAGGTATCCCTAACCCTATCTCCCACTGACACGGCACAAACACACACTTACATCAGCGACTGTTAAATCTGAATGTGGATACACACACACACTTTTGCACCACTGTTAAATCTGAATGCAATATGCATATATGTATGCAAATGGGAATACATGGATATATGCAAGTTGGTAAGCACATATGAATGCAATATGCATATATGTATGCAAATGGGAATACATGGATATATGCATATGTATAAAGAATAGAATAGGTGAATGTATTATGCATGTTTAGATAACATTTGTGATAGACATATATGTATACATAAATGCCATGAACTAATAATCAAGTGTAATGCATATATGTTAAGAAATGAATGCATGAATGAATGTAGAAATGCAAGCATCTATGTAAATATGCCTATGATTGAATGAATGCAAGTTCAAATATATGAATGTAATGTAAGCATGTATATATATGTAATATGTGTTCTCTATGACTTCTGATGGTGTGTGTTTGATTGCCTAGGCTTGGTTAGGCCTAGTGAGACTTGACTGGACTAGGATTGACCTAGTTGACTAGTGTAAGCATGTATATATATATGTAATAGCGACGTTTATCGACGTCTTTAGTGACGTCGCTTATGTTTAGTTTAGATTCTTATAGTTTATGTTTAGATTCTTATATGAAATGCACATTCATATTTGTGTCATACTAAGTGATTTTGATATCTAATATACTAAGGAGTATCCTAGTATCTACAGTGTATAGAGTATCCTAGAAGTGTAGGTATGATTGGTATATCGTATTACATAGAGTGTATAGAGTATCCTTTCGGTCTATAAGAGTTACTTCACTCATTTTGTCAAGACAAGTAAACTTTTTAAATGTTGACGGTATATATACCGTCAACATTTGGTTTTGCCTTGTAGCTACAGGCAGTTGCCTGCATTTTGCCTTATAACTTGGCCTTTGGCCTGTGCTTGAGTAGTGTGGACTTCCAGGTTAGGGTATTAGTTCATGATTAGCATTGTTTAGATATTAGTTTCAGTTAAAGGGTTAGTTTAGATTAGGATATTAGTTTATGTTAGAAGGAATATGAGAGTTAGTAGATGTTAAAGTAGGATATTAATTTATTAGTTAGGATAGATAGTTTGAGTTAGGATACTGCTCAAGCACAGGCTAAAGGGTCGATATTGGATATTAATTTAAAAAGTTTTACTTTTCTTGACAAACTGGGTGAAGTAACTCTTGTAGACCTAAAGGGTCGATATTGGACAGTTGGGATGAGTATCAGAATCGGTATCTGATTAGTATCGACCGTATCGGATTAGTATCGGCCGTATGTACTTAGTGTCATGTACTCCTACAAGTACAATTATACCTCGACCGTATGTACTTAGTATCGACCGTATCGGATTATTATAGGTCTATCGGATACGACACTTTGACACAAGACAGTTGTTTTTTATGGAACTGGAGATTCCCAAGACCCTTTCTTTGGTGTACGTATTGATCGATAGAAAGTTAAAAAGATCTAATACGTGTTCTAACCCTTCATAGGCGGAAACTAGGGTTCACGAATTATACCTGCGGCGGAAAGAAGATAAGTAATTTCTGGAAATCTCGAGCGGACGACCCCAAGATCTTCTGCACGTATTCCTTCCTCGAGTTGGACATCGTGTGGGCGACGATCTTCCAACCTTTTCTTCTCCTTGGCAGCCCTCTCTTTCTCTCCTTACGTGAATCACAAATTTAGATAAAGTATTTGATTTCTGATCAGTAATCTGGCGGCCAGAGAATAGAGGATATATATAGGCTACGGCAGGGACCATGAGGAAAAATTAGGGTTAGGCCTCCTAACGGATCTGGATATCCCGTGTTCAGTCCGAACACACAATCCAGGCCCATTAACAATAGCTCAGTCCACTAATGAGCTATTGTTGCACTACCTCCCTAATCCCAAATTATGTTTGTGGGCTCCTTTTATTATATGCTCGTTTAGCTCCCCATGTTAAGATATCGTATGTCCGTCGATCAAATTAAGTTACTGACAACTATATTGATTCGACATCTTTTATCCTTAAGTAGTACCGCTCAACTTTATTTGTCATGTCGGATATAATTCCCTTGCAGGATTTACATGACAATCCTTATGAGCTCCTTAAGGAGACATCATCAACCCGATGTATCGGGACATGGATTCCATTTATAATCAACAACCCATCATACATACAATGTTATTACCCAATTCATAGAGGTTGTTGATCCATAATGAATCTCACTCTTTTATGAGTCAAAGTAATGCACACTGCATATACATGTCTGTTATTATATCCGGATTAAGAGCACAAGCATCCATAATAACAGAGGTATTTGTTCTCTTATGTAGTTAGTACAAAGAGAACAACCTCAAGTGGTCCTGTTCAATACATACAAAGTGTACTAGTGTAAACCTATAGTCAAGATAGAATAATACCAGATTACACTACAACCTTTCCAATAGATTGTCCAAGTCCATTTAGGTTGTGAATTATTTATATACTCCATATGGAACTGATAATATAATCTTCTGTGTGACACCACACACCATATTATCTACAATATAGAATATTAGACATTTGTATTAACAGTTGCAACAAATACAATATGCAAACATTTGCCCATATGATTCTCATTCAAAATTTAAAGAAATAAGGTTACTACAAAAGTGATGCTTTTAGTATATAACCCTAACAATCTCCCACTTATACTCAAAGTATTGCTTTTCAGTATACTGTTACAAATCTCCCACTTATACTTAAAGCCATGCTGCTACACATCTGACTCCCATTCCCTCAACATGACTATCAAAAGCCTTAGCTGGTAAGCTCTTTGTAAAGGGATCAGCTAGGTTGTCGGCTAATGCTATCTTGATCACGGCAACTTTTCCTTTCTTTACGAAATCTCGTATTAGGTGGTACTTGCGCTCAATGTGTTTGCCTGTCTTATGGGCTCGTGGTTCCTTCGAGTTTGTAACTGCACCACTATTATCACAATAAAGTGTAATAGACTTAGGCAAACTAGGTACCACATCCAAGTCCAACAAAAAGTTTCTGAGCCAAACCGCTTCTTTGGCTGCCTCAGAGGCTGCCATATACTCGGCTTCCATAGTAGAATCAACAATACATTTTTGCTTGATACTCCTCCACACAATGGCTTCACCTCCCAAAGTAAACACATAACCTGAGGTAGATTTCCTGGAATCCATATCTGACTGAAAATCTGAGTCTGTATACCCCAAGGGAACTAAACTATCTGCCTGATAAACTAGCATATACTCTTTAGTCCTTTTCAGGTACTTCAAAATATGCTTTACGGCAGTCTAGTGCTCTTGTCCTGGGTTAGACTGATATCTGCTGACCATGCCTACGACAAAGCAGATGTCTGGTCTCGTACATAGCATTTCATACATTAAGCTTCCTACTGCTGAAGCATAAGGAACTGCCTTTATATTCTCTATCTCTTTAGGTATCCTCGGACACTGCTCCTTTGATAGAGCAATTCCATGTCTAAAAGGTAAGAAACCTTTCTTAGAATTTTGCATACTAAAACGAGTTAGTACAGTATCGATATAGGAAGCTTGGGATAAGCCCAACATCCTTTTCTTGCGATCTCGTAGAACTTTGATCCCAAGGATGTGACCTACTTCTCCCAAGTCCTTCATATCAAACTGTTTGGATAACCATACCCTTACATCAGATAACACCTTTATATTATTTCCAATGAGCAAGATGTCATCTACATAAAGTACTAGGAACACCATCACGTTTCCGTTACACTTTCTGTATACACATGATTCATCCAGACATTGATCAAATCTATAGAATTTTATCACCTGATCAAAATATATGTTCCAAGATCTGGAAGCTTGCTTAAGTCCATAAATGGACTTCTTGAGCTTACAAACAAGATGCTCTTGGCCCTTTTCAACGAACCCGTCTGGTTGCTTCATATAGATGTCTTCCTCAAGACTTTCATTAAGGAAAGCTGTCTTGACATCCATTTGCCAAATCTCATAATCGAGATGAGCTGCAATAGATAAAAGAATCCGGATAGACTTAAGCATGGCTACAGGAGAAAAGGTTTCCTCATAATCGATACCCTCTCTTTGAGTAAAACCTTTTACTACAAGCCGAGCTTTAAAGGTTTCAACCTTACCGTCTGATCCTCTTTTTCTCTTATAGACCCACTTGCATCCAATGGCTTTTACACCAACGAGTGGTTCTACAAGCTCTCAGACCTGATTAGAATACATAGATTCTATTTCAGATATTATTGCTTTTTGCCAAGACTCTGCATCTTTATCTTGGAGTGCTTCATTGTAGGTACAGAGATCATAATCTTGTTCCTCAGGGACGAAGTCTGACGACTCTCCCAAGAACATATATCTATCAGGTTGTATCACAACCCTCCCACTACGACGAGGCACTATCGGTTGTGGTGTAACATTTGTGACACGTTGTGCAGTTATTTGTGGTTCATCCTCTTGTACTGTTGGTACTGAAGTACTTGGTGTCTCACGTCTCAGTTCTTCTAGAACAACTCTACTTGTGGGTTTATGGTTCATCACATAGTCTTCCTCTAAGAATCGGGCATTAGTGCCAACAATGACCTTCTGATCCTTAGGACTATAAAATAAACCTTCTTTCGTTCCTCTTGGATAGCCTACAAACAAGCGTACTTCTGTACGAGATTCCAACTTATCAGCTTTTCCATTCAGCACATGTGTTGGACTACCCCAAATACGAACATGTTTCAGACTAGGCTTACACCCAATCTACAGCTCTGTGGGAGTAAGAGGTACTGACTTAGAAGGAACCAAGTTCAAAATATAAGCTGCAGTCTCTAAGGCATATCCCCAAAATGAATCTAGCAAATTCGAATAACTCATCATTGATCTAACCATCTCCATAAGAGTTCTATTCCTTCTTTCGGCTACACCATTCTGTTGGGGCGTTCCAGGTGTAGTCAATTGGGATACAATCCCAGCCTCTGATAAATAATCTCTAAACTCTCCAAAGAGGTACTCGCCACCACGATCTGATCGTAATGACTTGATACATTTTCTATGACGTTTTTCCATTTCAGCCTTGTACTCTTTGAATTTTTCAAAGCACTCAGACTTACGGTGCATCAAATAAATGTATCCATACCTTGAATAATCGTCAATAAATGTGACAAAATATTCAAAGCCACCTCTAGCTTGGATAGTCATGGGTCCACACAAATCAGAATGAACCAATTCCAACACATCTTTGGCCCTATACCCCTTCGTCGTAAAAGGCCTTTTGGTTATTTTACCTTCCAAGCAGGATTCACAGACTAGTAGTGCCTCCACTTCCAATGAACTCAAAGGTCTATCTTCAACCAGTCTTTGAATCCTTCTTAGGTTAATATGCCCCAATCGCAAGTGCCAAAGATATGTTTGGTTCATACAAGAAGGTTCTTTTCTCTTATTTAAGTTAGATGACATATTATTCATTTCCATAAGTTGCATTGTGGGCGAAATAGGATTAATGACATACAGATTATCAACCAATGCACCAGAACAGATAAAATGTTTATTCTTTCTAATAACAATATTGTCATTAAAATAAACTGAATATCCATCCTTAACTAACATAGAAACAGAAACTAAATTCCTTCTAAGTGAAGGTGCATAAAGACAATCTCTCAATGTCAAAGACTTATTTCTACCAAAAGATAAAGTAACATCTCCTAATGTAACGACCGATACTTTTATAGCATCACCCATGAACAAGCATATTTCTCCATCACTGAGCCGTCTGGTTTACTGGAACCCCTGCAATGTATTGCAGACATGATTAGTGGCTCCTGTATCTACATACTAGGTGCCGGTAGATAACACCGCCTAAACATGTTTCAACTACTAGTAAATGAGATATACCTTCTTTGTTCCCTTATTTGAGAAGTGGACAATCAGTCTTCCAATATTCCGACCCTTTGTACTTGAAATATTTGCCTTTCGGCTTTTCACCGCGTCTTGAGGTCCCATGCCCTTCTTTGCTGAGTTTGCCTGTTTCTGAATGTTATTCTTCTTCTTACCGCCTTTTGGCTTAGAAGTAGAAGCCTTTTCAGAAACAAAAACATGACCACTCTGCCTAAAGAGAGATTCAGCATCCTGTAGCTCTTTTGCAAGTTCTGCCAAACTATACAACCTTTTGTTCATGTTGTAATTAAGGCAAAAATTGTCAAAACTTTTAGGCAGAGTTCCGAGAATGATATCGACCTGGGATTCCCCATCGATTTTAGCTCCAAAGATCTCCATCTCATTCAGATGACCCATCATCTTGAGAACATGATCCCTTACTGGTGTACCCTCAGCCATTTTTGTATTCATCAAACATTTCATAGCAAACTGTCTAGCTGCTCTACTCTGATGTCCGAAGAGTTCCTTGAGGTTATACATCATGTCATAAGCTATGGCCATGGCCTGATACTGATGTTGCAGTACATTTGACATAGATGCCAGAATGTAACACCGTGCCATCTCATCTGTCTTTTTTTACTTCTTATAAGCCTCTTTGACCTCTTCATCAGAGTTAGCATTAGGCTTAGGTGGACATTCCTCAACAAGTACATATTTGTACTCCTCAGCAGTCAAAACAATGTCTAAATTATGTTTCCAGTCAATATAACTTGGTCCAGTAAGTTTGTTTTCTTTAAGAATCACCATAAGTGGACTGAAAGAACCCATTTTTGAAATCCTGAGAATCACATAAATAAAATTATGTAGAGCAAAAAAAACTTTTTGAATTAACTAAATATTGATTCCCTCAAAACAATAATAAGAAATTCACCAATACCTTGAACACCATGAATTTAGCATGCCACGATAATGTGGACGTATACAAATTCAACTTTGTTCAAGTAGGTTTTTCTTATTAATTTTACTATCATGTCAACATAACTTTATGATAAATAAAATTAATATACTGGTCTTGCTCTGGTCATACAAATAATAGCAGTGACTCCGATGGGGAGGATACCATTATTTATATCTAAGTGTATACCATTACTTAATACTAAGTCCATTACCTTGTAATGAGTTCCTTCAGATGGAGAAGTGAACACATACTAGGTAACTTTCTACAATTATCCCTAAGGAAGTTTGTACTGGTGATCCATAATTATACTCATCCGATATGGAGGAAAGCACTAAAGCCAACGCGCAAGTATAATTATATCACCTACAAACCAGTAATGGAGACCATAGGATTTATACTAAATAAATATCCTCTCCGACTTAGTTATTTAACAATGAGGGTTTTTCTACTAGTTGATATTATGTCCATGTTGTCCATTATTAATGTAGGCTTAGTTTTTCAAAAAAAAACATCCATACAATAATAAACATGCATAATCAAAAAAAAAACAAAATGACAAAAATAAGAGAAAATATCCAGCTATTATGGTCATCGTTGCTGCTCCGTCCTTAACTATCCGAATCCAAAATCTGGCGTTGCGTAGATCTATTCGGGCTTAGTTTTTTTTTTAGGTTTTGGCTGTCGATTCCTTCATCGAAAATTATCTGTCTGCCTCTGGACTGCTTAAAACCAGCTTCTCGTCCGACGTCAGAAACAGCCACCACCGCCATCACGATTGATCAAAATTAATTAAAATTACATCAATCCTATGCCTTCCGAAGGAGTTCACACATAATCTAGATTAAAAAATTAAAATAATAAGCACGATCAACCCTCATGATTTTAATTATATCCACAGCAACAACAACATCCACGACATGTCCGTGGTTTAAACAACACAATCAAAAACATGCATTGGACCATAATAGTTGGATCTAAGATGCCTGCAAAATCGACTATTACACAGCACAGGTTTTATTGGACAACATGGACGTATCAATCAATACGTAGATCCAAAGTGGCTCTGATACCAATTGATGGAACTGGGGATTCCCAAGACCCTTTTTTTGGTGTGCGTATTGATTGATAGAAAGTTAAAAAGATCTAATACGTGTTCTAACCCTTCATAGGCGAAAACTAGGGTTCACGAATTATACCTGCGACGGAAAGGAGACAAGTAATTCCTGGCAATATTGAGGCGGACGACCCCAGGATCTTCTGTACGTATTCCTTTCTCGAGTTGGACGTCATGTGGACGATGATCTCCCAACCTTTTCTTCTCCTTGGCAGCTCTCTCTTTCTCTCCTTACGTGAATCGCAAATTTAGAGAAAGTATTTGATTTCTGATCAGTAATCTGGCGGCCAGAGAATAGAGGATATATATAGGCTACGACAGGGACCATGAGGAGAAATTAGGGTTAGGCCTCCTAACGGATCTGGATATCCCGTGTTCAGCTCGAACACACAATCCAGGCCCATTAACAATAGCTCGGTCCACTAATGAGCTATTGTTGCACTACCTCTCTAATCCCAAATTATGTTTGTGGGCTCCTTTTATTATATGCTCGTTTGGCTCCCCATGTTAAGATATCGTATGTCCGTCGATCAAATTAAGTTACTGACAACTATATTGATTGACATCTTTTATCCTTAAGTAGTACCGCTCAACTTTATTTGTCATGTCGGATATAATCCACTTGTAGGATTTATATGACAATCCTTATGAGCTCCTTAAGGGGACATCATCAACCCGATGTATCGGGACATGGATTCCATTTATAATCAACAGCCCATCATACATACAATGTTATTACCCAATTCATAGAGGTTGTTGATCCATAATGAATCTTACTCTTTTATGAGTCAAAGTAATACACAATGCATATACATGTCTGTTATTATATCCGGATTAAGAGCACAAGCATCCATAATAATAGAGGTGTTTGTTCTCTTATGTAGTCAGTACAAAGAGAACAACCTCAAGTGGTCCTGTTCAATACACACAAAGTGTACTAGTGTAAACCTATAGTCAAGATCGACTAATACCAGATTACACTACAACCTTTCCAATAGATTGTCCAAGTCCATCTAGGTTGTGAACTATTTATATACTCCATAGGGAACTGATAATATGATCTTCTGTGTGACACCACACACCATATTATCTACAATATAGAATATCAGACATTTGCATTAACACTTGCAACAAATACAATATGCAAACATTTGCCCATATGATTCTCATTCAAAATTTAAGGAAATAAGGTTACTACAAAAGTGATGCTTTAGTATATAACCCTAACAGTTTTAGTCCCAACACAGTTGTTTTTGTTTCTTCCTTCAAATTCTTTGTTTGTAATATGTGGAATGAATGAACAGTTTAGGTTGCGCACCCATATCTAAATTATCTTAACATTCATTCATTGACTGCAATGTGCATGTATCTATCTTACAGAATTATCCTTAATTGGATATGGATATGAATTACTACTTACGGAATCGTTCGTGGATGTACAACCGTCATCCTGATGACATGTGCGGTGTACGAGATGAATTCATAGAGGGTGTACAGCAGTTCCTGCAGTTTGCCAAGGCATTCCCTCAGTACATGGATGGTACCAAAATTAAGTGTCCGTGTGTGAGATGTCGCAACTTGAAATATCATCCATAAGTGAAGTCACGTATCATTTATACTCGAAGGGTTTCACGCAGAATTACTATCAGTGGAGCGCGAACGGAGAACTTGTGTCTTTAGCATCGGAGTATGAGTCTTATGTGGATGTCCACAACAACGCTGCTTACGACGATGGGTTGGTGAACATGATTTTTGACGCGCGGGGCCTAGTTTCGATCCGGACGATCATGATGCACCTGAGAAGGCATCGAACGCCGATGCTGCACAGTTCATGGAGTTGCTAGAGAATACAAGGACTCTATTATATCCTGGTTGTGAGGATCATTCATCGTTGGAGGTGGTTATAAGATTGTTGAGCATCAAGTCCGATTTTAACATGTCGTAAGATTGCTACAACCGTCTTATGGAGTTGCTTATAGAAATATTGCCTGAGGGTGCTAAGTTGCCTAAAGACTTCTACCGGTCTAAGAAGTTGGTGAGATCGCTCTGGATGGAATACAAGAAAATCGATGCAAGTCGTAACGGGTGTATTTTGTACTACAAAGACGACAAGGATGAAGACGCCAACAGATTTTGTGGTACCGATCACTACAAGGGCAGTTGTGGAGAAAGTCTGTCGGTGCCAGAAAGCCTACCGATTCGATGCACTACTTGCCATTGATGCCGCGGTTGCAGCGATTGTTTATGGTGAAGGAAACTGCAGAAAATATGAGTTGGCATAAGCGGGAACAGATCGAAGGAGTGTTTGATCACCCATCTGATGGAGAAGCATGGAAGAACTTTGATCGAGAGTATCCAGATTTTACTTTTGATCTGCGTAATATCAGATTGGGTCTCTGCTCTGACGGTTTTACCCCATTCGGACTTTTGGGATCCCAGTATTCGTGTGGCCTGTAATCGTCACTCCGTACAATCTACCGCCTTGGATGTGCATGAAGACTCCGTATATGTTCCTCACCGTTATTATCCCAGGTTCGAACAATCCGAAAAGGAACATCGATGTATATTTACAGCTATTGATTGATGAGTTGAATCAGCTGTGGGAAGTGGGTTCCAACACGTACGATGTATCTAGAAAACAAAATTTTCAGATGCGAGTAGCACTTATGTGGACCATCAACACTTTTCGGCCTATGGTATGTTATCTAGATGGAGCACGCATGGTCGTCTTTCATGTCCGTATTGCATGGACCGTACTAAGGCTTTCTTTGAAACACGGAGGCAAACGTGCTTCTTCGATTGTCATCGACAATTCCTACCGAAGGATCATCCGTACCGGAGGAATAGGAATGCTTTTAGTGCTGGCGTTGTAGAAGGCTAATCCCCGCCAAGGTGGCCCGATACATGATATGGAAAGGAAAAGATTTACCAAGAGCTATTGAAGAGCCTGCTACGGGCTACAAGTGTGACGGATTTGGTCGCACTCATAACTGGACGACGAGGAGTATATTCTGGGATCTGCCATATTGGAGCACCAATCTGATTAGACATAACCTTGATGTCATGCATATCGAAAGAATATGTTTGACAACATAATTAATACTGTAATGGACGTAAAGGGGAAGACGAAAGACAATCCAAAGGCTAATTGGACTTGGAAAAATTTGTAGACGTCCTGCATTATTTGATAGAGGACGGGAATGGAAAGTTAAAGCAGCCTAAGGCAATTTTCTCACTGGAGAAGGAGGATAAAGTAAGACTTTGTAGGTGGATTCAAGGTCTGAAATTTCCAGACGGGTATGTTTCGAACTTGAGAAATGCGTCGACCTCAAGGAGAACAAACTGACAGGTATGAAGAGCCATGATTATCACGTATTCATGGAGAGGTTAATTTCGATTGCATTTCGGAATTCTTACCCCCAGTTGTTTGGGATCCATTGACCGAGCTTAGCATATTCTTCAGAGATCTTTGTTCTAGTAAGTTGCTCGTCGATCGTCTAGAAAAGCAGGAGAACGATATTGCGGTAATACTATGCAAGCTCGAGAAGGTATTTCCTCCTGGATTCTTCGACTCCATGGAGCATTTGCCAATTCATCTTTCCTACGAGGCACGTGTTGGTGGGCCCATTGGTTATCGGTGGATGTACCCGTTTGAGTGGCATTTGAACCACCTAAAGAGGAAGGTGAAAAACAAGGCTCGGGTCGAGGGTTCTATTTGTGAAGCCTATATTCTCAAGGAGATTACAACTTTGCTCAACGTATTTCAAACCTCATGTTGCTACGAATAGAACGAAGGCTCCGAGAAACGACGACGGTTATCAAGAATCTAATGATGGAATACTGAAAGTATTCAATGCGTCCGAAAGCCTTCGGGGAAAATGAAGAAAAAATATTTGAATGACGAAGAGCTAAGGGCTGCTCAGTTGTATGTATTACTCAATTGTGACGAGGATGAAGTGGAGAAGCTAGAGGGGTAAGTAATTAATGATGAGTTTACGTCATCTCAATGTAATAGTATAAGCTAATATTATTGTACTAATCAGCGGTTGCTTCGTTGTTTTTCAGCACATATAATGCTGAGTTGAGGTCGGTTAGACCCTACCTAACAGACGAAGCATTAGAACAAGAAATGAGATGTTATTTTCCTTCTTGGTTGAGCGAATATGTAAGCAGCCGGTAATTACTGGCCTCTTTTAATGCAACTGCACAATAAATAACTTACTATCTCTTCTTTGGTATTCAGGTCGATCGTCTAATTTCACCCGAGATTGAATTAATTAGAACTCTTGCCAAGGGACCAATTACTTTTGTTAAAATATGGCCAAGTTACTGTGTCAATAGCTTTCGGTTCAAGTCGATAAATACTCCATCAGAGACAGCTTCCTGGATCTTGATTCTACGAAAAATAGTTGTTTGTGTATCAAATCTTCGAACTACAAAGATGTCGATCTAGGAAATAATTTCTTTGGCATCTTGCGAGAGATTGTGGAGTTAACGTATAATTATGGCAGAGAACCTGCAAAGATCGTGTTGTTCAAGTGTGAATGGTTCGATCCGACTGAAAATCAAGGTTGGAAAATTGACAAGCATGGTCTTGTGGATATAAACTACAAGCGTAGATATCAAGGCTACGAACCATTTGTCCTAGAAACTCAAGCTTAGCTTGTGTACTTCACAGCTTATCCAAGACGGGGAGCAACGAAGTCTGAATGGTGGGCAGTATGCAAGACTAAAGCTAGAGATACTTTTGATGTTGACGAAAAAGCTTATCAGGAGGACGAGCTACCTCTTGTAACCAATATTGTTGATGGACTCCACGGAAGTTACGCATTACACGACACATAATGTAGAATGTAGAATTATTCGAAGAGGAAGACGAAGCCGACGAAGGCGAAGATGAAAGTTCAGATGAGGAGGAAGATGAGGTCTAGGAAGATGAACAAGATGATTATTCTGAAGATGATTGAGAGAGAGTACTTTCATTTTCTTATTATGTAGAGTTGGTTATTATCTAGTCTTGGTTATTATCTGAATATACTATAGGACTTAGATGTTTCTTGTAGAATGTACTATCTGAACTTAGATGTTTCTTGTAAAATATACTATATGACTAGATGTTTCTTGTAAAATGTATCATCATATGTTGTCTTGGTTATTATCTTGTCTTTGTTGCACTTTTATATTTCTAGTCTCTATTATTTGTTGTCTTTGTTGTATCTTATCATATGTTGTTATCAGGCATGACAGGTCGTCGCGGATCGTTCCACTTTCGGCCGACATGGGGCACGGGGTACTGATACTGGCAGAGGACAGGGTACTCCTTCGGTACCTAATGGTGGTACTGCTAGAGAACGGGGTTCTTCTTCGGTACCTCCTACTGGTACCGGCTCTGGATCCTCGTCGCCCAGTACTCCTGTGTATCGGACATAGATCCACCCGCTACGATGCTACGAGCATATCTCCTGGGACGAGTAGTTCCAGGCCTGAGTCTTCTCCCGAGAGTAGCGTTCCTCCTGCTGATACGACGATGGAGAAGATGAGCAGATGGAGGAGGCTGCGCTGACGGCCGACCAGTATCAGGCAGATATGCCTGTGCACCTCCGGAGGAGACAAGGACGAGATCTGGGTCGACGGTACAAAGTAAGTATTTTGGTTTATCATTTTTTTCTATGTTTATCATAAATTAACTTTTCTCATTAATGTAATATGTGTATAGATATCGTCCCCATTGGTACAGAGACGTTTAGGCCAGCTCCTGAGACAAAATTATGGGGGTCCTTAGATAAACTATTCGGATGCTCCGGACGATAGGAAGGCCTACTGGTTTACGCACTTCAAGGTTAAAATAGATTTGCTTTTAACATGAATCATTTGATTTATGCATATTATATATTACTGAAAAATATTTGGTTTGCGTACTCTTCAAGGATATGTTTTTTTCCACCGCACCGGGCCGAGTTGATCGAGGAGATGTTTTCTGCTGTCGCTGCTAAGCTGATCCACGGTGCTATCAATGATCAGAAGGCTCGTGATCGTGCCGGAAAGCCGATCCAAGGTTGGATCACCCCTGATCAGTGGGATGCGATGAAGGCTCGATTCAACGAGCCAAGGTACAAGGAAAAGTCTGAGAAGGCCAAGGCGGCTAGGCAGCATGCCTCGAAGTGGTGCGGTGGGTCGATTCCGATGACGGAATATTTTCGTCGTCTGGTACATATTTTTCTTTCAAAATATTATTTTAATACAAATCCAATAAATTATTACTAAGATAATATATTTAATTACAGGTAAGAAGGTCGGTAACGTCGACATGGTGACCGTCTTCTGGCCACCTATCGGAAGGGCGAAGCCCTTATTGACGAGAGAGCCGTACAAGCCTATGTAAGTATTACAATACTATTTGTTTGTTATAATACTTCGTGTTAATTTTAATATAACTTAGTAAATAACATACAAATAAATATTCACGTAGTTAGTAATAATAAGTAATTAATTAGAAATTAGAAATCATAGAGTACTATCCATACTTTCTAGGCCGAGTATCAGAGGATTCGGGACCGGGCGGCTGCTAGTGCACCTACTGCGGAAGAGGTCGGTACTTCCTCGCAGCCCACTCAAGCTCCGTCAGCGGACGAGCTGTGGATGACCGCCGCTGGTGGCCTCCGTAGGGGTACGTACTACGGTACGAATCCTATGGCGCCTTGTTGCGAGCCAGTCCTCTAGGGCATTCCCGCTAGTGTGCATGGTCCACAGTCGTCCCAGGAGTCTACCCGAGTCCACCAGATGATGGAGACTCTCCGGGACGAGCTGCTACGACGGATTCAGGACTAGTCTCAGCACCAGTCGGGTCAGCCTGCACTTATAGCACGATTGGATGCGCTCGACCGCAACATTATGGAGCTCCGGCATGTGACTGAGCGAACAGAGTAGAGCGTCACCGATCTTAGAGCGTCGACGGAGTGCAGCGTATTGGATCTGCAGGCATCACAGATGACCATGGGCGAGAGGCTGAGATTGGTGCAGGATTCGGTGGCTGATAGCAGTGATAGAATGTTATCTACCATGGATTCATACCACGAGCGACTTGCAGCGTTGGAGCGTTATCGTCCTCCGGGTGCGCCTTCATCATCGTCGACTCCGCCGACCCACTGTCTTCTTCATCGATACCGACTCCACCGACGTCACTACCTTCTTCATCGGTGTCGATTTCACAGGAGTACTATGAGCTTTTCTTATCCCTTCGTCGTGGCTTGCCCTCTCCTGCTCCAGATCCCCAGTAGTCCGAGTTAGGACTGTTTGTATTGAGTGTTTGAGTACTTGTTTTTTCTTTGTATTAGTTTGTGACACTTTTTTGTTGGTTGCATAGATACATTGGTTATTGGTTGTGTAGATTCATGACGATTTGGATATTGGTTTATATATGTTGTGTGGACTATGGTTATTTTGTTATTCGTTTCATTTGGATGTTAATTTACCGGTGTTGAGTGTTCCACGAAGGGATCGGCGAACCCAGGGATAAAATTTGCTTGTGTATTGTGTTTCAGATTAAACTGCAGGGAGAAAATGATTATGTGGAGAAAACTGCATACTGTAATTTTTTTTATTTTTTTTCAAATTTAGCGACGTCTACCGACGTTTACCGACGCTTTCCGACGGCACATTGCGTCGGTAGACATCGCTAAACTGGCATATATTGCCAGTTTACCGACGTATAGCGACGTCAGTTTCGTCGGTATGCACTGGTAAACGTCGATAGACGTCGCTAAATATCCCAGGACTTTACCTCATTTTCCCAGGATATATCGACGTATAGCGACATCACCAAACGTCGGTACTATATACAGACGCATAGCGACATTAAAAACGTTGGTAATTTTCCCAGGGAATACCGAGGTATAGCGACATTATAAACGTCGCTATTTCATCGACGAAATGACGATAAACGTCGATATATTACCGACGTATCTTTGCGTCGGTAAATGTCGATGTTGGCGACGATCAGCGACGTCTTTCCAAACAGCGACTAAGGTTTCCGCGACAAGAGGAAGACGTCGCTAAATACGTCGCTACAATGGTTTAGCGACGTCTTTTGGCATTTTAGCGACGTCTTTAGGCGTCGCTAAAGTGCCTTATTCTGGTAGTATTTGTTTGGACACGAGAAGACCCCTTGGACACGAATACATGTCTGTAAATCACTGTCACATATTAATTTGATGTTAATTTAGGTTTTCACTTATGATTTGGGTTTTATATTCGAGTTGCATAATTCTGATATTGAGCATTGTTCGAATGGGATTTTTAATGTTTTAAATTGATTTAAATATCAAATTATCATGTTAATCATATGTTGTATAATGTCTAGTAATATCTGGGATTACATTAGTTTGGGTTTTGTTCAATTTCTTCATTCGAGTTCATTCTAAATGTATGTTAATATACTTAAAACTGAACAGTGATGTGTTTATGTATAAACCTTTTTCATGAGATTTCCCTATGTGTATTTACCTGAGAATTGATTTCCTATAATCTGAGTAAATTCACTGTTAACATATGTAAGAACCTGAGAATGGAATGCCTGGGTTTGGGAATTAAAACCTGGGAATTGTTTGATATTTTAAAAACCTGAGATTGAGTTTGATACCTTAAACCTGAGAATGTTAAATCAAATTGCCATGTGACACTAACCCCCTTGCCTGTAACACATTACACTCTTGACACAATAACACCATCACCCTCACATTGACACTGTGTACACTAGGTTTCACTCGACACCTTCACTGCTCACCAGTCTTGACACATTGCCACACATTCATTCACTCAACTGTTCACTCATACTAACTGTCCACTGTCACATTTCATTTTCCCCCCTCTCACTCACATTCACAGTCCCTGTTTTCCCCCTTCCTATGTATGTTAATATATAGTACCTATGTATGTAAGTTATCCATGTATGAATGCAAGTAGGCATATATGAATGTTTATCCTATCTAATGCTTGTAGGTATAGTGATCTTCCAAAACATGTATGCAAGTATGTAGTGTAAGTATGTATGCATATTTGTAAATTTCAATTTCAGTTCCTCACACTCATTCCCTTTCTCCTTTCCTTCACTCTCTTTCACTTCCCTTTCCCTCATTCTCTAATGTAATGAATGCATGAATGAATGAATGAATGTAATATTTATAGATATGAATATAATGTAATGTATGTATAATATAAATTATGCATATGTGATATGAATACATGTATATAATGTAATGCATGAATGCATGAATAATGTAATGTATGTAATATGCATGTATGTAATGTATAGATGTAAGTAAGAATACATGTAATGTATGTATGTATACATGTATGTATACATGTATTTATATAGTATATAGACTTGTGTGGTTCATTTTGGCTTGGTAATGTGTTTGATTGCTAGTATAGGCTTGGTTAGGCCTAGAATGACTTGTTAGACTAGGATTAGACCTAGAATAGCTTGGTTGACCTAGTTTGACTTCATAAGTTGACCAGAGTTGACCAAGAGTTGACTTTAGTCTAGAATGACCTAAAAATTATATAGAATATTGTAAAGTTCAATATTACCATTCTGGACATGTTGTGACCTGTGTTGCTCTAAATAGGACTCATCTACTCTGTCTGGACATCTACACTTACCAGATACTCAGGATATCATGCGAGTACATTCTAACCGTTTTATACTTGCTAGAACCTATATTCTTGCTCTAGATTACTTTACTTGATGTTGTCACATTGGTAACACGGATTGGTACTATATGGATCTTTTCATGAGATGTTATCTCCCTCGGAAGCATCGGATACTTCATGTCATGTGTGTTTCACTTACATCATGTATCTCTATGCTTTTACTATTCATGCACACTCTTGTGAATCGTGTACTCTCATGTTCACAGAGCCCTCATGAATAAATTTCACGTGCTCTCATTTATGAGACAATGAAATCATGAATCTTAACATAACTTGTCTCGATCCTTGGTATTGATGGGGATGGGGGAGTAGAAATAGTCATGTGAATAATTTCAAAGTAGTGTAACCATGAATCAACTCTGTAGTATGGCCATAATCATTTCCAGCTGTTCATATGTCTATCTTGTACTCTAAACCACTAGTCACTGATAGTTCTTTACTTATAGTAGATATTTTTATTACAGTCATCTCTTTTACTTCATGTACATTCTTTCAGTTATTCATGTATCTTAATCTATTGCATGCTTTATATTTTCTGACATGATATGAACTGTGTGAGATGTATTATGCTCGTTCCTGTCCTGACTGAACCTGTTGATATATTACAGAGGATGAGGACGAGGCTTTTTGTACCACTTACTATGGAGCAGCCTTAGACAATACCTACGATCTGGACCTCCAGTAGGATCCACTAGCAGTAGAGGATGATACCCCCATAGTTTAGGCTTGCTAGCTTAGACTTTATCTTATTTATGTTTCCTTATCTCATTTGGATACTTTATTGTATATATTTAGGATCTTGTATTATTCGGATGTTTTGTGGAGATGTTATCTTAGACACTTAGACTTCTCTCCTGTTTGTATTTTATTTTGTAGATTCATATCATATCTATCTATCTTATCGTATCTTCTACCTTAGATTATGATTGAGATTGTACCTATCTTATTGTTCCTCCGTTCGGGAAGTATATCTTGTGCAGTTATTTTCATACTGTGTTAGATGTTGTGACCAAGGACAGCGTTCTACCGCCGATACTGTGGCATAGGCTGGACGTATCCACTTCTCGTGCCCCTATACTGGGTGCGGGTCATGACAATTAACATCTTTCTGGATATACAACTGATATCAAAAGCACCACAAAGAATGACACCTGCAAAACTTAAAGAACTCAAATTTTAGTTATAAGAGTTGTTGGATCGAGGAAATATTTGCCATAACATGGGGATATCTAGCGCTATTTGTGAAGAATAAAGATGAGCGATTAGGATGTGTATAGACTACAGAACTGAACAAAGCTACAGTACAAAACAAGTATTCGTTGCTAAGAATAGATGACCTGTTTGATCAGCTTCACGCAGGGACAATATTTTCGAAGATAGATCTTCATTCACACTATCATCGGTTAAGCAGAAGACGTGTCAAACTCAACATTTGTGCCAAATACAAATACTATAAATTCTTGGTTATATCGTTTGGTTTGATAAATGCTCTAACTGCTTTCACGGATATGATGAACAGAGTCTTGTGACCTTTTTTGGGAAACTTTGTGGCTTGTTCATCGATGATACCTGATATATTCAAAGAACATAGAAGAACATATAGACCACTTGAGGATTATGCTGCAAACTCTGTATGAACATCAGTTATGTGCTAAGTAGCAAGTATGAGTTCTGGATGAGTAGCGTGTTATTCTTTGGGCATGTTATCTCTACAAAAGGTATTGTTGTCGATCCGAAGAAGATTGAAGCGGTAGTATATTGGAGGCAACCTACATCGGTTAGTAAAATTCGAAGTTTTTGTGGTTTGGTGAGCTATTACAGGATATTTGTGAAAGACTTCTTAAAGTTTGCATCTCCTTAGACGCACCTCACCAGAAGGGAGTCACATTCAAATGGACCGATGGATATGAAATTACTTTCAGGAGTTAAAGCAACTCGCTCATCTCAACTCCAATCCTTTTACTTGCAGAAGGGGCGAGGAATTTCAGATTTACCGTGATACATCAGGACTTGGATTAGGATGTGTGCTTATGCAAAAGGTATATGTGATATCCTACGCCTCCAGACAATTGAAACAATACAAGAAAAACTACCCTACACATGATTTAGAATTGGTGGTCGTTGTGTTCATACTGAAATTATGGCGAGACTAACTTTATGGTATGGCTTGCAAAATCTACTATGATCATAAGAGCCTCAAGTGTATATTCACTCAAAATGAGCTAAATTTGTGGCAGAGGTGTTGGTTGGAATGGATTAAGGACTATGATATGTCGATTGTGTAAAGATCGGGCAAGGGAAATATTAGCATATGTTTTGAACCAAAAGTTCGTAGGAGTACTATCTATAACAAGTAGAGTACTGTGAGATTTGGAAGAGATGGGTATCGAATTTTGAGTTTGAACCCAAAGAGCATAACTGGCTCGACTTCAATTTGAGCCGGGTTTGCGAGAAAGATAAAAACTGCACAAAAAGATGACACGTATTCTTGCAAAAGATGTACGAGTTGATTTCAACAAGAAAGGCAACAAATTGTGGAAGACGAGATAGAACATTACGAGTGAAGGAAAGACTCTGTCTTCCTAAAGATGAGGAGTTTT
>JANAVB010032427.1:0-52658 GCA_029216955.1 Iris pallida | reverse complement strand
TGTTAACAGTTCTTATGTCCTGTTGTCAACAAACTACTACATTTTTTTATCTTATTGATGATTTCTCTATGAACTTTTGTGCAGAGATTCTTCCTTGGAGGGAGGCTTGTATTTGGCCCAGATGTGAAGTCATTGGCTCTTACAGTATCTCTGATTGTAGTTCCAGTAATCCTGTTTACAGTGTTTGTTTCACAGAAGTTGGTTCATGAATTTAACAACAATGTTGGGGACCTCATCGTAGCCATACCCATTGTCTTAGCAGCATATGTGAGCTTCTTCTATTTTATTTTAGGTACTTGGCATTTTCTGTTGCTTAATTATATCATGACATGCTCTAACCACTCTTATTAATCCACCTCGATAACTATGAGAGCTACTTAATTTCATATATGGTTAACAAAGCTTTTAACAAGTATAATTAAGAAAAGGGTGATCCTAGATACAGAGGCAGCCTGATAAATTATGCATCTATTTTTAATGAAGGCAATCCTTGTCGTCCCACACGTGGAAGCGATAAACAATAATCTTATGATGACGAGAATAGCAAGGCACAATAATCCGAACAATATGAACAAACATACAATATTTAACGTGGTTCGGTTAAGCTCGATATACGCCACAGGGCAAGAGGAGAAATAATTTTGAATCAATAAGAGGGAGAACCTTTAGAAGAATTGTACACACAAAATGTAATGTGGCCCTCTCCTTACAAGTTCTCCAACTCTCTCTGTATTTCCTTAATTGCCTCCAAGTACTTTTCCTTGTGAAGCCTCATTTTCTTTGAAGCCAACTAAAACTAAGACATTCCACCCCAACTTAGGAGCAATCTCGACCGTTGAAGATGCTTCTTACCGGCATACCTCTGGTATGCTTGATAAGTAGAGAAAATGCGCACAAACTTGCGGGAATGAAAATGCCTCTATCGGTAGTATATCGGTAATGATATCCTTACTCTTTGAAGACCCGTATTGATGTTTCGATTCTCCCGAGCTTCTTTGATCATCAGACTGATGCCCCTTATAGCGTATGCTCCTCCTTCCAAGTTAACCTCTCTGAACGTCAGGAAAGCAAAAAAAAAAAAGTCGATGCCCGTAACACTCCGTAGTTGAACACAAGACATATACAACAATCATTGCCTTGGCTCGTTGTTTAATTAGCCACCTCATGAGAATGTTGTCGATTCTCCGTACTCCTTTAATTTTAGCTTCCTTTTGCTTTCTTCCTATTGACCTGGTCTTTTGGTAAAACTGAGAAACTAACCAATAACGCAATCTTTGTCCAAAACTGAGATAGATCACTGACACAATCTTTGTCTAGAATCACGAAACTGTCACAACTTTTCTACCGAGGCCTAGAACCTTCCTCCAACCATAATATTTGAATAGAAGTCAAGGCGGACTTGAACTTCTCCATAAGGATCACCTTTGTTAGCGTGTACGCTGGCTTCACCTTGGTATTAATCTTTAAAAGATCAATCTTCTTGTTGCACCACTCTCGTATCTTGTGATACAGTACGTCAGTACGTGGATGTGTTCCGTCCGACTATAGTATACTAAATTATTCGCGAGATAATCGCACTTTGACTGTCACAAAACAACGAGACTTGTACCTTCTCGAATCTGAACTTGCTAACTAGGCCTCTTAACTACCACCATGTATTATGACCATAAAAAAGCGCCACGATGTCCTAAAGTGTAGACTTCCAATCTACTGAAGAATCTGCTTATGTGTTACATAGCTCGTAGTTAATCTTCTCTCATCCAAATCAAACGCAATCAACATCCACATACCCCTACTACTGGACCGAGATTTTTAGAGCAGTCAAGATACCGAAGTATCCATTTTACGGTCTTCCAATAAAGCCTCCCTAGATTTGACATATTGATTAACTAAACTGATGCCATACGATAAATTGGGACGAGTGCACATCATAGCATACATCAATGGTCCGGCCGCATTTGTATACGGTATTTGATGCATCTTTATGTTTTACTCCTCTGATTTTGAACACTCCTTGGAGAATAACTTGCAGTTACTGACGAACGTGATGCTCAACTATCTACAATCTTTTATCTTGAATCTCTCCAGTACCTTCCCTAGCTTTGTAGCCTTCTTGTCTTGATGAATTTTCATCCCAAGAATTTTTCGTGCACTACCTAAATCCTTTATGTCAAATTTTGCACTCAATGAAGAGTGCCCTTACTTCCACAATACTCTTGGAAGCAATCAACATATCATCAACGTATAGAAGGAGACACATCGATAGCCTATCCTTGAGCCTCCCTTGAGTAGACGTAGCTATCATATTCACATCGGAAAAATTGGTCTTTAACATGAACGAGTCGAAGCGGTTGTACTACTGGCGAGGAGATTGTTTTAACCCATATAGATATTGCTCATACATGATCCGTCTTACCGGGCTCCATAAAACCTTCGGGTTGACTCATGAAGATCTCTTCTAATTTACCATGAAAAATGCTATTTGATATCCATTTGCTCCAACTCCATATCCTAACTCGCTACCAATGCTAATAACACCCGAATAGAAGAATGCTTGACCACAAGCAAGAATATTTCGATCAACCTAATCTTGACAAATTAACAAAACATATTTGTCACAGTCCAATTTGACACATCAAGCTCCAAATCGATCAACTCATCTAATCATTTCAAGACTACAGCTGCCTGAAGATTTACTACTTTATGTACTCTGGAGTCTGTAAATTTTATTGTTTTTGAGTATAGGCAAATGTACGTTAGGTCATACTGAGCAACTTTGGGCTAGACTTAACCTTTATAGGTGCACTTAGCAAATATCCAAAACAACCCATCCAGCCAGAAGCCCATTATGAACTTTCTGTCCATAGGAGACAGAGTTCGGGCCGAACTCTGCCTCCACACAGAGTTTGGGCCGAGCTCTGCCCCCTAAATTACAGGAAGCTGATTTTTAGCGTTTGATCACTGTTAGTTGTCCAACGGCCAAAAATTTGAATTCTGGACACATAATTCTGGCCGAATTCTGCCTACCCAGAACCCTATAAATAGGCCTTGAATTTTCTCATTTCAATTCATCCAATCTTCTCTTCCTCTTCTCTTACATAGCCTACATATTAAAGAGCTTTACCTTCCCATCCAACTTAGCTTTCAAACTTCCCAACCGTCCAAGTTGTTCGGTACGATTCAGCTAGAAGTTTGAAGTGCAAGAAGTTGTAAGTCATTTGGAAAAGTCCAAGTTTCGCCACAGCGATCATTGAAAAAAGTTTGGCGTAATCTTCTGTGAAAAGGCACGTGGTTGTAACCCTATTTCATAAATAGTGGATTTCAATCCTGAGCTAGAGTTCTCAGGCCTGGACTAGTCCTCCACGAGGGAAACCAGGTTAAAAATCTTGCTGTGTTTGTGCTTGCTCTTTGACTACTTTATTTCCGCATTTATTTTACTCTGATTATTTTTGTTGGTGAAAAGAGTTTAAGTTTTTAATTGATCATTTTCGTGATAAACTCTATTCACCCTCCTCTAGAGTTGCCTACCTGTTCTTCAATTGGTATCAAAGCTCTGTTCTCTCAACAAGGACTAACATCCTAGAGCTGATCCATGGCAACCACACAACCTATGTTTTCCAATCATGGTGAAGGACAGTCCGCTCATAGGCCTCCCCTATTTGATGGAACAAACTACACCTATTGGAAAACAAGGATGAGTTTCTATCTCAAGTCTCTAGACTTCGACCTGTGGACCATTGTCACCGATGGTTACAAAAAGTCCGTCAGAATAGTTGTCAATAGAGATCTCGTCGAGAAACCCAACGACAAATATTCCGACGAGGAAAAGAAACAGGCGAGTCTAGATGTTATAGCTATTAATGCTTTGTTTTGTGCAATAGATAGGAATGAATTTAACAGGGTCTCGACATGCACCACCTCGCACGAAGTATGGAAGCTTCTAGAAGTGACGCATGAAGGAACCACTCAAGTCAAGGAATCAAAAATAAGTCGTCTTACTCAAGAATACGAGGCGTTCAAGATGAAGCATAAAGAGACGATCACCCAAATGTTTACAAGGTTCTTTGACGTCATCAACCCTCTGTCATCTCTTGGCAAACAATATACAAATCATGAGAAGATTTGCAAGTTACTTAGGGGGCTACCAAAGATTTGGAACCCTAAGGTAACAGCTATCATAGAAGGCAATGATCTTACCACAATGTTGATGGAAACTTTGATGGGAAAGCTGATGACCCACGAGCTCGACCTCAAAGATTTCGACGAACCTGCTCCAAAGGCAAAAGAGATTGCCCTAAAAGTTCATCGTCGAAGGGCTGATCCTGAAGATACTGACGACGACAATTCTGAAGGTGATGATCAAACTCTTCTAGTCCACAACTTCAAGAAGTTCCTTCGCTTCAATCGAAGAAAGAAGGAACAACAAGAAGACGACGAGGAAGAACCAACGTGCTACGGTTGCAAGAAGACTGGACACGTTCGAAAAGACTGTCCCTTCGCAAAGAAAGGCAACAGATATGAGAAGCCCTATAAGAAGCCTTCCTCAAGAAAGTATGCCAACACTAGCATTTGGCATGAAAGCGAAGCAAGTGATTCCGAGGAAGAAAAAGACTCTCCTCAAGACACCGCTAATGTCTGCCTAATGGCAACATCCGAAAAGGTAACTAGCGAAACTCTCGATGACTTTACTTTTGATGAACTTGGCGATGCGTTTAATGATTTACTAAATGACCACAAGAAAGTCATTAGTAAATATAAGCATGCTAAGGAGAAAATCAAAAGCTATGAAGTAGAGATTCAAAATCTTTCTTCCTTGCTTGATAATGTTAGAGACACTCCACCCACGGAAGCCACTAATGAGGTGTCCAAGCTTAAGTTAAGCCTACATGATGCCGAAGCACTAATTGAAAAACAAATACGTGAGATCATAACACTCAACACTGAGCTTGCTGAAGAAAAGAATAAACACAAGATCTCTATTGCTAAGATTGATGGTTTAAATGCTAAGTGTAATGAACTGCATGCTGCCTCTAAGAACTTAGAGATTAGATTGGAAAAACAGGTTGCTCAACCTCAAACCCAATCACACAGTCACAAAACACACACAAAACACAAGACCACTCATAATAGTAAAACACGTCACCCACATGCAGCACGTAAATATGCTTATATGTACACGTACTCCTATGCAGCACGTAAACCACATACACATAGACATCATAACCATTATCCTATTGCTACACATGGTCACTATCCTACTAACCACCACCATGCTGCACATAGACGTAACTATCATCCTGCTACCACATATAGTCACTATCCTGCTGTTCAACACAACTATCACCATACTGCATATAGACATTACTATCAACCTGCTCCAAGCACAAATAGGCATGCCACTTGCACTTACTGTGGATTACATGGCTATATCTCACCATAATGTAGAATTAGGAAATTAGTAGATATTAATCTATATGCATGGGTGCCAAAGACTAACATTTCAGGACCCACAAGAACTTGGATACCAAAGGTCACATCTACTCTTGATGTAGGTGGACCTTCCTTCCTCAACTAAAAGCAAGTGAATTCTCGATAGTGGATGCTCGCGACATATGACGGGAGACGCAAATCTTTTCGCATCACACTCGATGAAGAGGGAAGGGTATGTATCCTTCGGTAACAACTTAAAGGGATACATTATAGGTAATAGTACTATTGGTCATCCTCCTTCTCCTGTAATAAAGGATGTTTGCCTAGTGATCGAGTTAAAGCATAACCTGCTCAGCATAAGTCACCTTGCTGATCATGGATATGATATTAACTTTGGACAAAATAAATGCTATATTTATGATAGGTCAACGGGAGACATTGCTTTTGAAGGGATAAGAGAGGATAACATTTATATTTTCTATCTATCTAGAAATACTAACAGTACATGAAGATACCTCTACTCCCACAAGGATGAGAGACTGTTGTGGCACCAGCGTCTTGGTCATGCCAATATGGATACTATATCCAGGCTATCGACAAAGAAGCTAGTAAGAGGTCTACCCGACATCACATTCAAGAAGGACACGGTATGTGCCAAATGTGAACTGAATAAGGCAACCAAATCTTTATTTCATTCCATAAACACTGTAAGTACTACTAGATCCTTGCAATTACTGCACATGGACTTATTTGGTCCTAGTAGAGTAGCCAGTCTTGGTGGAAAACTCTATGCTTTTGTTATAGTAGATTTTTCTAGATTCACTTGGGTTTTTCTTCTTTCAAACAAAAGCGATGCGATTTCTGTTTTCAAAATTTTTGCTAAAAAGGTTCAAAACGAAAAAGGCTACATGATTACTCGAATCCGAAGTGATCATGGAGGCGAATTCGAAAATTCCGATTTTGAAAAGTTTTGTGATTTAAATGGTTTTGATTATGAGTTTTCTTGTCCTAGAACTCCTCAACAAAATGGTGTTGTGGAGCGGAAGAATATGACTCTTGGCGATATGGCTAGAGTCATGTTGAATAAATTTTCACTTCCGAAATATTTTTGGGCTGAAGCTGTTAGTACAGCGTGCCATATTTTAAATAGGGTGCTTATTCGACCTATTTCGAAGAAAACACCCTACGAGCTTTGGTTTGGTAGGACTCCAAATGTTTCATATTTTAGAGTGTTCGGTTGTCGCTGCTTTATCCTCAATACCAAAGATAACTTAGGCAAATTTGATGCCAAAGCTGACGATGGTATTTTTCTTGGCTATGCCGCCAAGAGTAAGGGATATCGAGTGTTCAACAAACGCTCCATGATAGTAGAAGAATCTACTAATGTTACTTTTGATGAGAAAAACAGTATAGCTACCATTCCCAACGATGATGATGAACCATCAACGTCTACGCCGATGACTACTAATCCTGAAGCCAACTCTCTGGAAGGTCTACCGAAGAAATTCGAGTTCAAACCGTCACACCCAGAAAACTTGGTAATAGGTGAGGTATCTTGCGGAGTAAGTACTCGTTCATCCTTAAGAGATTCCATTGCTAGCACTGCTTTTATTTCTCAAATTGAGCCTAAAAATGTTTTAGAAGCCTTTAATGATGAATTCTGGATTTCCGCCATGCAAGAAGAACTCAACCAATTCGAAAGGAGCTAGGTCTGGGAACTTATTCCTAGGCCAGCTAATCATTCGATTATTGGTACTAAATGGGTTTTTCGCAACAAAGTAAATGAAGATGGATCAGTTACATGCAACAAAGCTCGTCTAGTAGCTCAAGGATACAACCAAGAGAAAGGTATCGACTACGATGAGACGTATGCTCCTGTTGCAAGACTGGAATCCATTCGGATGCTTTGTGCATTTGCAAACTTTCAAAATTTTAAACTTTTTCAAATGGATGTCAAAAGTGCCTTTTTAAATGGTTTTATTAAGGAGGAAGTTTTTGTAAAACAACCCCCTGGTTTTGAAAATCATAAATTTTTCGACCATGTTTTCAAACTCAAGAAAGCACTTTATGGCCTCAAACAAGCCCCCAGAGCTTGGTATGAACGCCTAAGTACTTTCTTATTAGATAAAGGTTTCTCAAAAGGGAAAATTGACACTACATTCTTCATAAAATCTTTCAAAGACACTATTCTTTTAGTACAAATTTATGTTGATGATATCATACTCGGTTCTACTGATGAAACTCTCTGTCAAGATTTTGCCAAGTGTATGCAGAACGAGTTTGAGATGAGCATGATGGGGGAGCTCAATTACTTCCTTGGACTGCAAGTCAAACAAACATCGCATGGAACTTTCATCTGTCAGTCAAAGTATACAAAGGATATGCTGAAAAAGTTTGACTTTGACAACGTCAAAACAATTGTCACTCCAACGGCTACTACAACCAAACTAGAACCAGATGAAAGCGGCAAACCTGTGGATTAACGTAAGTATCGAGGTATGATAGGCAGTCTACTTTATTTAACTGCTAGTCGTCCTGATATTATGTTTAGTGTTTGCTTGTGTGCTCGCTATCAAGCTAGTCCTAAGGAATCACACATGTCCGCCGTTAAGCGTATCTTTCGATACCTTAAGGGTACTGTTACAGTGGGCTTATGGTATCCCAAATCAACATCCTTTGACCTTATTGGTTATTCGGATGCTGATTTCGCAGGATGCAAAGTCGACCGTAAAAGTACTAGCGGCACGTGTCATTTATTAGACAAGGCTCTAGTCTCTTGGTTTAACAAGAAGCAGAATTTTGTCACACTATCCACAACAGAAGCTGAATATATCGCAGCTGGTCGTTGTTGTGCACAAATCCTGTGGATGAAGCAAACCCTTGCAGACTATAACCTATCTTTTATGCACATTCCTATATTCTGTGACAACACTAGTGCTACCAACCTTACTAAGAACCCTATCTGTCACGCACGAAACACATTGAAATTCGTCACCATTTTTTGCGTGATCATCAACGGAATGGCACTATAAATTTAGAATTTATTGACACTGATCATCAGCTGGCCGATTTCTTTACAAAACCACTATCCGAGGAGCGATTCAATTTTCTTTGTCGTGAATTAGAAATTTTAGATGAAACGGTTATTCATTAAATTGGCCTGCGTAAATATCGATTATGTCACGATTCTCTACGATGATTTTGCTATGAGTACAAGCCGAAAGGGTCCTTCTGACAACAAGACGTAAAAGCCTAAGCGACACGGTGCACTAGTCTTCGGACTACCGCTAGCTGGGATTCGGCCCCTGCAGCTACCCCATGACAGTTTTACCATATTGATTTCTGTCATAACTCCTTGTTTATTATATGGTTAATTTTAATTTATAACCTGCCCCATTTGAAATTTCTAACTTCATTGAATTTCTTAAATTCATTTTGACAATTTATTAGTCATATTCTTCCTATTATTTTTTTTTTGCTTGCTGTTCTGGCCCAAGGGACCAGAACTCGGGCCGAACTCTGCCCCCACACAGAGTTCGGGCCGAGTTCGGCCTCCTTGTTCCAGAACCTCGGGTGGTTCTCAACCCTTCATTTTTTTGTGATCCAATGGCCCAGATTCAACCCGACCAGCCGACCAACCCCTCTTAAACTCGGGATTTTCTCTCTCTCTCCTCCCCATTGTCTTCTCCAAACCTCTCCAAACTATTTTCCTTCAAAATCCTAACCCTAGAATTCTCCAATCCTTGGGAAATCTCTCTCCAAACTCAAGGACATCTATCTTAGGATCCTTCTCTTCCATCTTGGGTTTCTCTTTTTGAGGTATATCTTCTTTTTCCTTCCTTTCTCTCAATTTTATTCATGGCACCTAGGTTGCTTGGTAGAGGAAAGAGACCAAGGAGAAGTATAGGTGAATCCTCTACTAATCCTCCACCCAACCCTCCACCCAATCCTCCACCACATCCTTAACCAAACCCGCAACCTATTCTTCCTCCTCCTCATGGCATGATCCACCCCTTATTCAACCCACCACCACCTCTCAATTCCGACACATACGATGACCGTATTTTTGTGTCGTGACTCGTTAAATGCTTCTAACGCCTGGTTCGCCGACTTTCGTCATCGTAGTGTGTTTGCCGGTCACCCTATTAAGTTCACGGTGCTTTCGGACTATCTTTCTAACTTTCGTGACTTGTATCTCGATGAGCTTGTTGCAACTCGTGAACCAATTTATGTGAATGCCATTCAAATGTTCTATTGCAACATGACTTGTGACCGCGACCGTATCTACTCACGTGTCGACGGTATCGACATCTCATTTGATGATTTTGAGTTAGCCGATCTTCTTGGTTTGCCCGACCCTAATACTTGGGAACGGCTTGATGATGCCCAGGATTTCGTCTTCCCCGGTGAGACCACTTTGGAAAGTTTCAAGGATGATCTATGCTCTCCTAATGCACATCCTCGAAAACTTAAGGCTAAACATCTCAATAATTACTTTTATGAGCTTCATCGTATTATCTTTTTCTCGGTCTTGTCGAAAGTGGGATCGACTGATGAAGTCACTTACTATGAGATCACTGCTCTTTTCTTTCTGCACTTTTGCGTTCCTTTCAACTTTCCCCGCACGATAATGGATTGGATGATTCGTGCTCGGCCTAAACCAATGTCCTTGGTTTATGCCATGTATCTTCCTATGATCTTTCGCGCCTTTCTTGTCCCATTAGATCAGTGTCAGTCTTTGTCCCCTCCTGCCTATCTGACCAAGGCACGGAGAACTGTTACTGCTGCAGCCTCCTCTGAGTCCGATGCCGCTGAGGAGCCCGACTCTCCTGCACCCTTTGCTGCTCCTGATTCCCCTGCACCCGAGTCCACTGCTACACTTGACTCTATCCAGACTATGCTTCGCGATCGCTTCCGTTTGGAAGACGAACGCTGGCCTGAGATGGACGACCGCTGGACGCAGATGGACTATCGCACACACCCTGCAGATGAGTGCGCTGAGTGTCACGCCCCGATCCCGCTAGGGTCGTCCGTCTTGCCTGGATTCCTGCGAGATCGATCGTCCTTGCTAAGGCGTGATGCCATGCAAGCCTAAGTTGCGCTTGCACAAGGCCATGTACCTGCACAAAACAACTAGTCAAGCAAAAACACACGCACGCACCCATTCATTGCAGAAAACCAAATGTTGGACACAGAGATTTGAAATAAAAATACTCATTTTATTGATAAACTGATAGGAATACAAGTACAAAACTTTGCAACTCAGATTTGCGTTATCTTGGCTACATGATTCTCTTTGAAAACTCTCATTTAAAAATAGTCGCAATGTCCATACATCATATTCCTTTATTACATGCTGGAAATGAAAGACACCTTCAAGGAAAAGAAACTGGAAACTTGACTGGAAAGAAAATGAAGCTTCGAGGCAGTCCACATCTCTACTGGGCTAGACGAGCTTTAGTGCCTCCTTGAAATCCTCCTGTCTCCTTTGCTTTCTGAAAAGGATGCCCACAACGTGGGTCAGCACACATCATGTACTGGCGAGCGGCTCTTCGCCGAAACTCACAAATATCTGCACTAATTCAATATGTGAAGCTACATATTTACTAGTGATCTTTCTACTTGTCTAGGTTCTTTTTAACAATTCATAAGAGACATGACAGTAGAAATATTCATAACCAACTTACCCATCGTCGACAGTCATCCCTGCAAAAACAGGTTAGCACAATTTGCATATGAATATAAGAAGCATACTTTACCATCATCGTTCATTGTTAGGTTTTGCATTAAGGATTGGTTCATATGCATGTCCTAACTACATGGTGGTTCATGGGTCAGTCCCCCATGATTAGCCGCTGTGACTCAATAGTTCAGCTCGTCGCTAAGGACACAACATTTCCGAGGTGTAGCATTTACGTCGGGGTGCTATTACAATCTCTCCTAGGCAGATCGATCCCGGGTGCCCCCAGTATCGTCGAGAGACTATTACCTTGTTAACAAGTTGTCTGATACCAATGCATGACTTGTTCTTTCTATCAGATAAAACTTAACAGTGCAACAGATAGCGACCAGTTCAATACTAGCCTTAATCGTTCGGTCATTCATTAGCATTCAGTTCTCATTCGGTCATTCGATAACATTCAATTATCATTCGGTCATTCGATAGCAATCAATAACATTTCATTCCCCTTTCAGTCATTCGTTAGCATTCATTCTTATTCTTATGTTTTGTTGTATTGGTATCGTTGATCAGAGGGACGCAACAAAAGAGTGGACTAGAGATCATTTTTATTATGACGTACAAATAAATGCAAGCCCGGTTAAAGCAACTCACCGAGATGAATCTTAGTCGAGAGAAGGAGGGACTTCACGCGCCGTTCAGTTCACGCGTCCTACATTGGCACCAATAGTTGATTAGCATACTTCGGTCTCTTTCTCTCAAGATTCGGAATAAATGCGAAATGCGATGAAAGCGAACAATAAAAACCAATCATCGAAAACCAACACGAAAACGCATTCATCAAAACCAAGCAGCGAAAGAAAACATCCAACAAAACTCTTAGATTCATTTCAATAGAAGCCAATCCATCAATTGGAAAGGTTCATTGCATTTCATCCGTGATCAATCGATACCGGCAATGGTTTCCCCAAATACTCAGTTCGAGACTGAGTTATCAAGCCGTGGGTATTACATAGTGGACCGCGAGGAGCGGGACACTACACTGAGCAACTCCATCCATGACATTCAGTATTCCATGGCCTCCCATTCGACGATTCCGATTCCGATGATGCGTGATCCGTCTCGCGACGGTTATCGCATTGACGATTCTTGGGTCCGTCGCTATCTTGATCCGACCTCAGCATTTGTTGATCCCCGCCGTACCGGTTCCGATGGTGCGGGGCCTTCGCATGCTCCATGATGGATATGGCTTTTGTATTGCCACGGATGCCTAGGACTTTTTTTTTCGGCACTATGTTTATTTTTGATTATGCATTTATGTTTTCTTTAGCCTTGTTAAACACTATGGCTCTGTTTAGACTTGTTCAAAACTGCTGCTAGCATATTATCTTTCATTATGTGGATGGTCTCTATATTGCTTCTCTCTTTTGGTCTTCATTTTGATTTTTGTCAAAAGGGGAAGAACACTTGATATTTGTCGTTGTTTGGTTTCATAATACACTGTGATATGAGTTATATATATCGTATACTTGGATGAGAACTTATCACAAGAAATATCATTTTACGGGGGAGCAAACTTGTTCAAGTACGGGGGAGCTATAATGTGTCCATGTATGAATATTGAGACATGCAAATATCATGTTTTGTCAATTATCAAAATGGGGGAGATTGTTGACCCAAACCGGATCACAGTCAACGTAATCTTGACAAATTAACAAAACAATATTTGTCATAGTCCAATTTGACACATCAAGCTCGAAATCGATCAACTCATCTCATCAATTCAAAACTACAGCTGCCTGAAGATTTACTACTTTATGTACTCTGGAGTCTGTAAATTTTATTGTTTTTGAGTATAGGCAAATGTACGTTGGGTCATACTGAGCAACTTTGGGTTAGACTTAACCTTTATAGGTCCACTTAGCAAATATCCAAAACAGCCCATCCAGCCAGAAGCCCATTATGAACTTTCTGTCCATAGGAGACAGAGTTCGGGCCGAACTCTGCCTCCACACAGAGTTCGGGCCGAACTCTGCCCCCTAAATTACAGGAAGCTGACTTTAGGGTTTGATTACTGTTAGTTGTCCAACGGCCAAAAATTTGAATTCTGGACACATAATTATGGCCGAATTCTGCCTACCCAAAACCCTATAAATAGGCCTTGAATTTTCTCATTTCAATTCATCCAATCTTCTCTTCCTCTTCTCTTACATAGCCTACATATTAAAGAGCTTTACCTTCCCATCCAACTTAGCTTTCAAACTTTCCAACGTCCAAGTTGCTCGGTACGATTCAGCTAGAAGTTTGAAGTGCAAGAAGTTGTAAGTCACTTGGAAAAGTCCAAGTTTCGCCACAGCGATCATTGAAAGAAGTAAGACGTGCTCTTCTGTGAAAAGGCACGTGGTTGTAACCCTATTTCACAAATAGTGGATTTCAATTCTGAGCTAGAGTTCTCAGGCCTGGACTAGTCCTCCACGAGGGAAACCAGGTTAAAAATCTTGCTGTGTTTGTGCTTGCTCTTTGACTACTTTATTTCCGCATTTATTTTACTCTGATTATTTTTGTTGGTGAAAAGAGTTTAAGTTTTTTAATTGATCATTTTCGTGATAAACTCTATTCACCCCCCTCTAGAGTTGCCTACCTGTTCTTCAATCAACGTATAGAAGGAGACACATCGATAGCCTATCCTTGAGCCTCCTTTGAGTAGACGTAGCTATCATATTCACATCGGGAAAATTGGTCTTTAACATGAACGAGTCGAAGCGGTTGTACTACTGGCGAGGAGATTGTTTCAACCCATATAGATATTGCTCATACATGATCCGTCTTACCGGGCTCCATAAACCTTCAGGTTGACTCATGAAGATCTCTTCTAATTTACCATGGAAAATGCTATTTGATATCCATTTGCTCCAACTCCATATCCTGACTCGCTACCAATGCTAATAACACCCGAATAGAAGAATGCTTGACCACAAGCAAGAATATTTCGTTGTAGTCAATTCCCTCCTTTTGAGCATACCCTTTCATAACCAAACATGTATTGTATTGCTCATTGTCCTTCCTGAATCTATTTGCAACCAGTAGCTCTTTTGTTTTTGGTAGCTCAACCAAGTTCTAAATGCCATTCTTTCAAAGTGACTCCATCTCCTCTGTCATGAAAACTATCCAGTGATTTTTGTCTTCTTGCCATCTTGCCCAATGGCCTCCTTATAATCACTTGGATCTTCTGTTTCTGTAGCTAAAGTAAATACAACCATATATTCGAAGGCATTCCATACATGCCTTGTGTGTATGCTATGATCTCCTTAATACTATTGTTTCTGGTTGTTGCTGCGATTGATTATCATCCTCAAATCTCTGTAAACTGTCTGTCCTCACCACTAATTGGATGTAAGCATGTAATAATGCTTCGAAGTCCATATTTCTATGAGTGCCAGGAACCTTTACTTCCACCTCCATCGTGTCATTACTCACTCGTCCCCGTAGACTTTTCTTCCACACCTTTAAACATAAAAGCCTTATCGAAGATCACATATCGTCCCCGTGAACACTCTTTGTTTTCTAGATCTCACAACTTGTAGCCTTGATTTCATGTTTAAATCACAAGAAAATATAATATTTCGAATTTGACTATATAGGCATGACACTCGAACATACGCATAGAATCATAACTGATCGACTCTCCTCTCCATACCTCCTCACTCAAATAGCACTCATGACTCATTGTTTCTGCCCATAAATCCTCCAAAGGACCGACCTGCAACGACATACTTCTGGACCGTTATAGTAGTGTCATGTTCATGTGCTCCGCTACCTGTTCTGCTCGGGACATTCTAGAATTGTCCATTGTCTTTATATACCTTGTTGTCCATAGTAGTCTTGAAACTCTATCGAGGTGTATTTGCCTCCACTATCTATCCGTAAATACTTCACAGTTCGTCTTTTTTCTTCTCGATGGCCGTTTTCTACTCTTATAATCTAACAAACACTTCTGACTTGTGTTTGAGAAATAAATCCATATATTCCGTGAGAAGTCATCTATGAAGGTGACGTAGTACTCAGCGCATCCCTTTGATTGAACCGGTGATGGCCCTACACATCCATGTGAATGTAATCAAGTATTCCTCCGATCTTTAGCACCCTATGGTTGAAACTAACATTATGTTGCTTGTCCATCGTGCAATACTTGAAGAAATCTAGCTTGTACTTCTTTTGGTCCTTTAGCAATTCTTTCTTGAGCAACTCACGAAGTTCTTTTCCACTCATGTGGCCTAGACGCATATGCAATAGCCTTATTGTAACGTCCACCTCTTTTTCTATAACAATGACCACACTACTAGTAATCGTGCTTCCGTCCAATTGATACAAGTCCGGTGACAATCTATGCTCCTTCATGACAACCAAAGTTGTCCTTCACTATCTTTAGCAAATCAGCTTGGTCACTAAATTTACATCCTATTCCTGCTGTGTCTAATACGTCCATAGAAATGGGGTTCTTCTTTAGATTTGTAACATGTAGAACGTTCACGAATGTCTGCACCACTCCATCAAACATTTTAATTTTGATGTTCTATCTGTCAATGGTCTTGCACGATGCATTGTTCCCAATAAGAACATCACTACCACTGAACTCATTATAGATGTTGAACCACTGCCTGTTCGAACACGTATGGTATAAACATCCAGAGTCAAGAATCCATTCCCGCTGTGTACTATAAGTACATCACACGATAACTCCTTGGCTTTATGCGCAACACTGGCTTGAACTTAACTGCTTGAAATGACATTTTTATCCTTCTCCTCTAACCAAATACTTTGGACATTGCTTCTTTATGTGCCGTAACTGTATGTAGAAGAAGCATGCATCGCTCTCATGTCCAGATGATTTGGATGTCCCTCGGCTACTCTTGTCTCGATCCATATTCTTCAACATTATGTTTTCATTTGAGATCAACCCTGATGACTCAACTGGATTCGGCCTCTTCATAATCTCACTATTAAGAAAACAGTTACCTCTTCAATTTCGAGAGTCTTCTTTCAATAAAGGATCGCTGTCACCAAATGGTCATATATTTTGGAAGCGAGTAAAAGTGTCTTCTCCTCCTTTAGCTTTATTCGTAATAGAGAGGGTCACTAACAATCTTGTTGAAATTGTTCATATGGTTAAGAATTTGGGTCTTTCATACATACACTGTAGAGTTGTTTTTTGAAATACAACTTGTTAGACGAATACTTTGTCATATACAAGATCTCTAGCTTCAACCATAATCCTGTCACAGAAGTCCACCAGTCACAGTTCTATTGTGTTTTGTGTTCTATGATCTATGTCATCCCATTTATCACTCGTCATATGGACATGCTTTTTTGTCCTTACTAGCAACGTCCTTAAATACCTCTTTCACGAGAATAGCCTTGAAATTTATCTATCACAAAGAGAAGATTCCTTTAGCGTTGAAGTTCTCCACCTTGAACTTGGTGTTATAAACTTTGCTACTCTTCATTCCGAAATAGAGAAAATCCACTTTGGACCTTAATGAACCACCGTTTCCAAGAATTCCGTTATAGGAAAATAGAGAGCAGACCAATGTCGTTACCTATTGTTGACCTAGATCCAAGAATTTGAAATCCTGATGGTTTCCTTAGCTCTGATACCAATTGTTGTCTCATACACGGAAGCGATAAATAATAACCTTAAGACGGCGAGAATAACAAGACACAATAATCCGAACAATGGCAACAAGAACAAATGAGCAAACATGCAATATTTAATGTGGTTCGATCAAGTTTGACTTACTCCACGAGGCAAGGGGATTAATAAATTATTGAATCAACAAGAGAGAAAACCTTTACAGGGATTACATAGACAAACCCTAATGCAAAATTCTCTCCTTACGAGATCTCCAACGAGCTCTCTCTAGATTCTCTTAATGGGCTTCAAGAACTTTCTCTTGCAAAGCCCCCTTTTTCTTCCAAGCCAACCAAAACTAGGGCATCAAAGAGCCCTTAAATAGGATTTCTAATCCATCCCAAGTCGGGAGCAATTTGGACCGTTGAAGAAGCATCTTTAGATCTAAACTATTCTCATTTTCAATGTGAACCTGAGCCAACGACATGTTGCTGGCATGCCTCTGGTATGCTTGATGAGCACAAAAAATATGCACAAACTTGCTAGAACGGAAACATCTCTATCGGCATATTGGTGGTATACGGTTCTGATAGCCTTGGCTCTTTCAAGCCCCATAATGATGCTTCCTACCTTTTTTTTCTGGTCAACGCCTGTAACACTATGTAGTTGAACACAGGACATACACAACGATCCCCTCCCAAATTGATACATTTAGTGACCTTGTACCCTTTTTGTACTGCACCTCGCATTTTGTAGTTTCAAATGGGACAAAGATTTCATATGTTCAATTAGGGGGCATTGATAATGCATCTGCAGTGCAATAGTATCACATACATTTTCAGTTCATAATCATGCATCTAACAGCTGATGGATGACCTACTTTGTTAATTTATGCCTCCCATGGCAGAGATGTTCGTGAATATCTTGTTTGATACATGGATACTTATTTTTGATATTCGAGAGATTCTCTTTGTATCAGCTATGGTGGGTAGATGTATATAATCCTGTAACTTCAATTTGTCCTCCATATTAGAAGTGTTATAGCCTATAATTCGCTGTTGAATGTCATTTTCTTTATTGTTGTTTATGTAAATTTGTTTTCAGCGTGACAACTGTTTCTTTGTGAACCATATTGTACATATGAGGGAGCAAAAATTAAGATATCTTTTTGAGTTTTGACAGCCATTAGGATGGATTTCAATTGCTACCTGGTAATTAGTATCTATCAATATGTTTTGCAATACCTCTATATGTTGAGAGTTTGTGGACTTGATTTCATGAAGCCTCCTCTTCGAATTAAGTCTCTTTTCTTTTTGTTAAAAGATGGTTGAGAATCTGGCACATTGGTTAAATGTCTAACACTGACCTCTAGGCATGAACATCCTTAGTTGAATCTCCTGGCTGTAGGCAATTTTTGTTGGTATCTAAGTAAAATCTAATTAGTATAAAACTAAAACCTAAGTATTTAATAGTTAGCTAAATGATTTCATCCTCCGTTTTACCACCACCACCTCCGCTGCCACCCATCACTACACACAATTGTCGCCTCTGCCACCGCCATCCAGTATCACTACCATCAGCTCCACCACCACTTACAACATCATAGTTATCACCCACCATCACCTACACCACAACCCACTTCCACCTACCACCTACATCACAACTCACTACCACCTACCATCATCACCTCCTCCATGCCTAGGATAGAAAGGAACCCAAAACATCGTTGGAAGTGATTTGTCTTGGTTGTGAGCAAAGGTATGTTGATGCAGACATGAATAGGCATAAGGGATATGGACATTTTCAAATAAGTACAAAGGTAGTTACCTATGTTACATGAGTGCAAATATAGCGGGTACAGACATGATACGGATACAAAAATCATTTTACCGTGCTGGTGCTACATAGGAGCAAACCAACAAACCTGAGATATGATAAAGTAAAATTTCTTCATTTCGGATAATTTCTAAAGAAACATTTTGGGACCCAGTTACTATCATTTCCAAAACTCTTTCTGCAACCTAGCTGCCAATAACCCAGTCAATGAGGTGCATTATTATCTCGCATCTGGCTTGGTATCAATTTTACTGCTTTTTGTAGCTTCCAACAAACAATTAAATTTCAGGGCATCCCATTTTTTTAATTGACGGGGTTAAGTGTTCCTAGCTTAAACTTTAAGAGGGTTTTGGTGAAATTACCCTATTCATTTATACTACTTAGTAGATTCTAGGTTGTAGGCATAGTCCTCCGGAAGACCGTACTGTATCCGTATCTATCATGTATCCGCCAAGATACTTCCTGGACATTGCATGTCGAATATCACCCACCCATGCCTAGGATACAAAGGAATCCAAAACATCATTGGAAGTGATTTGTCTTGGTTGTGAGCAAAGTTATGTTGCACGGATACAAATACTGATGTAGACATGAATAGGGATAAGGGATATGGACATTTTCAAATAAGTACAAAGGTAAATGTAGCGGATACGGACATGATACGGATACAAACATCATTTTACCGTGTTGGTGATACATGGAGCAAACAAACAAACCTGAGATATGATAAAGTAAAATTTCATTTTGGATAATTTCTAAAGAAACATTATTGGGACCCAGTTACTATCATTTCCAAAACACTTTCTGCGATCTAGCTGCCAAGAATCCAGTCAATGAGGTGCATTATTATCTCACATATGGATTGGTAACAATTTTACTGCTTTTTGTAGCTTCCAGCAAACAACTAAATAATTTGAGGGCATCCCTTTTTTTTTAATTGACGGAGGGTTAGGTATTCCTAGCTTAAACTTTTAAGAGGGTCTTGGTGAAATTACCCTAGTTATTTATACTACTTAGTAGATTCTAGTTTTGTCCCTTTGTTTATAATCTCATCTTTTGAGTTTGATATGATAAGCCTATGGCTCTTTTTTTTGGGAGTTGTTTGATGTTGCATCTTATTTTCCATGTGAATTTTAGTGTTCTTTGTACTCAATTGACAACTGAAGATCCTCCTTACTGCTTTGTGCTTTGCTTCACCAACCTCTCGTCACCAACCCCCACCCCCAAATCCTCTTTTTTTTATTGAGATTTTGAGATGCCGTTTATGCATTTCTGCATTTCATTTTCTCTGCACCTTAGTTATCTTGAAGCTCTGTTTTTTTTTTCCCAAAGGGTTTTAGCTTTAACTTAAGCTGCTCCTATCAGGATTTGATGACTATGAAGTCCCCTCTAGGAGATTTATAAAGATATAAATATAAGTATACCTAATATTTTGAGTGTTAATGAATATCTCTACTTACGAATACCTCTACTCCAAGAAAGGCATGGACGCATTTCTTGGCACTCTACAGAAAAGTGGAAGCCCTTCTGTAGGAGGCAGTGCCTTCTTGTAAGATTGGACTTCCATCTAGGAGACTAGGAGTCAGTGCCACTAGGGGTGCAACTCGGGCGGGTTGGGTCAGGCTTGAGGTCAACCCAAGCCAAATCCGATGAATCATAAGTCTAACCCAAGCCCAAGCCCGACCCAACCTCGGGTTCAACGTATGAAGTCCAAGACCAAGCCCAGATGATCGGGTCCATCGGATTTATCGGGCTCTAATATAATATTTAAAATAATTTTAAACAAAAGTAATCTTAAATACATAATCAAATAGCAATTTAAGTCTTGATCATTACAAAATACAAGCTGAAATATGATTTAGGATAAGGAGTTGAAGAGTTTGGGTGAAAAATTTAGAATTTAAACTTTTTATTAAGAAGTATGAAATTATATATATATATATATATATATATATATATATATATATATATATATAAGTCGGGTTTCGGGTTCTTCGGATAACCCGACACATGAACCCGAGCCCAACCCGAATTTTGATCGGGTTCAAATATTTTAACCCAAATCCGAGCCCGAACCCGAGTATCTTCAACCATAATCCAACCCATTAACGGGTTTACCCGATCGGGCTCAGGTTTAGCCCGCCCGAGTTGCACCCCTAAGTGCCACTCATCAGCCAAGATAACGTCTCATGCAAATACGGACTTTAAGAACATTATATACAAGGTTCGCAGTATCGGCGGATACCAATACGTATCGGCCGTATCGTATCGGTTTTGGAATTTCTGATATCGTTACTCGTCGATACCGATGTCAGTCGATACCCAAATTGTTTCTCTTTTACAATCAATTTAGTAAAGAAAATTAAAAGAGAGAATTATGGCTAAAAACAATGTTGACACAATGATTTGCACATGTTGTAATCAACATGCTAGAGTATGCTGATAAAATTTCGACGTCGACATAGTATAACTATAACTATTACTTTGTTATACATAAGATCATGCTAATTCTCAACGTTCATAATAATGTCTATTATGGGTAAATAATTCAACAATCTTAAATTTTATTTCATTCAAAAGTAAAGGAAACATCAAATAATACATAAGATCATGCCTAAATGTATAAAATATTTGTATAGCTTCTAGATTAGCTTGTTTTTATCTTTTGGCTTCTGAAACCAAGAACTCCTAAACTCCAATCTGTAACTGCCGAAACTCCCGAAACTGCAGATACCGATACTCATAAGAAGGGTCTAAAACAGATACCCATACTGTGAACCTTGTCCGGCTTGTAAAATTTGTGGACATTGAATGATTACATCTGTTTCATGTATTAGTTAAACCTCTAATGACTTTCAGAAGTTTTGCATGATATAGTCTGATAACAATGACTCCACAGAGAATTTTCCTGCCATTGCAAATAGTTCCCTCCCTCTTGTTTTACAGATACTTTATAGTTACATGCCATAAATTAATACACTAAAATAAGTTTGTGCCAGAAATAACTCTTGTTGATGTCTTTCTTCTGGCATTTCATGCACTGGAATACTTGTTGGTCAGATAATCTTCATTCGGTAAAATATTTATAGGTTGGTGTTCTTCAATTCTTTAACCATGCAGGATATTATTCTTCTCTTTCTCACATCTGGCAGAGATCCAGGCATCATTCCTCGCAATGCACACCCTCCTGAACCTGATGATGATGGGGAGGCCTCCACTTTATCTGCAGATTGGTCTGGATCTCATGGTGCCCCAACTTTGCCACTTACCAAGGATGTCATTGTCAACGGTGTTGTGGTTAAGGTGAAGTATTGCCCTACATGCATGCTATATCGACCTCCTCGGTGCTCTCATTGCTCTATCTGCAATAACTGTGTGGAGCGGTTTGATCATCATTGTCCGTGGGTAGGGCAGTGCATTGGAAAGGTATGCTTTGTATATTGTGCTATTACTGCTAACAAAGGCTTTCCTAGCATAGGGGAAACTGAGGAGCTACTGGTGAGATATGAGGAAATCTGAACTGCACATAGATTTCTTAATATGGTATATATTTTTGTATATGATTTTTGAATGAAGTATTTGGTTCTCTTGTTGCTAAAATCTCCAACAAATTACTGTGAGAGCACTTATGCATTCAGGCCGTCGTGTATATCTGCTTCGTACTTTTTTGATCCTTCTGCTACTAGCTATGTGCAGGCTATTAGCTATGTTGCACAGATATGCCACGACACATGAAGGACACAACACCTATTTAGTAAATACACTTAAAAGTTTTTCGAAATTTAAAATCCATATACATTAATTTTTTGGTTGGAAACACATAAGTGACTCATTAATGTGCTTGGTTTTCCTACCAAAAGTTAATGCACATGATTTTTAAATAGTCAAGCGTATTTACTAAATTATCCTAATCTTAATGGGCCTATATGTGCGTTTATTGGTAAAATATTTCGGTACACTAACATTCCCCCCTTCTTTTTTTTTGTGTGTGTGTGTGTCTATATATATATATATGTTACATCACCGGGGCCGTGGCTCGATCCTGAGACCGGCCGCCCCTCAGCAAAATGGATGTTCGGACTTATAAGCCAAACACCCTACAATGCATCTCTCATCTCTGATTACAACTCCACCCCTCTCAATACACCATGATGATTATATCAGCCTACTATATTGTCCTTTTGTGCTCCTAGCACTAATCCGGATACCAACTTGGTTCACCTGAAGCTTTCGACGCGTGCTAACTCTCGGGGAGGAGTTTTGCGATTGCTGCATTAGGCGGAGCCATTTCTCTTTTGTTAGCTCCCCATTTCTAACTGATTATGCTCCATGTTCTGGCGGACCTTCCTCCTCAGTCTCCTCTGTCTCACTTTCAGCATGACACCAATAATTGGAAACATGTTAATCTCCAACCCTCGCCATGAGCTCCTTCCCCTCATCCCGAGACATCTGCCCTTCTCCATGACCGGACGAGGTCACTAGACTGATCTCATCCTCGTGCAAAGTCTGCTCTCCTCCCATAGCAGCCGCGGGACCTTCATGGGAAACCATTACTGGATCAACACACTGCGACATTTCGACTCCATGCCTAGATTAGGCGTTTGGATGACGGAGCTAGAAGGACAAGCACTAGGTTGAACTGGTTGGATTTTCCTCGTTGTACCCGTGACTTCTACTTGAGGCTCTTCTATTTGAAGATTCGTATAACACCTTCATCACTTCCTCCCGAATTATGTCACTTGACCTGTACGTACAGTCTGACTCTGTGTGCCCTATGCATTTGTAGTAATACATATTGATGAGATCCACTATTAGGAGATAGGCTGTGAAAACTTACTTCCATCCGGAAGGAGGATAGGAACAGTTGCAAGGAGTTTCTTACATGCTGTAATCTCCACCATAATCCTAGCAAATGCCAAATGCCATCGACCAGCCATAGCCTCATCCATTTGAATAGACATTTCCACTATGCTTGCAATTTTACTTAGTGCCGATGCATTCCAATGATGGAGGGATAGTCGTGGCATTTGAATCCATACTGGCATCGACGCAAGGAGATCACACTCCAATGTAGTCGAAGGCGCCCATCTCTTGAGAATGATCAAATGCCACATCGAACATCCACAAACATTTCGGAGGATAGATACAAGCGTCACCTCATCTTGGAACTTCACAAAAAATACCCATTTTTGCATGAAAAAAATATCTAACCCCTTCGGTCGGTTGCCAAATCCGTCGCACTAAGTCGAGACAATGAGATAGGAAGGATGTTCTCCAACTACATACATCATCAATGTGTGCTCCCACTCGGCTACAGAGAGAACAATGTCTATTGCGGTAATGATCGTAGTTCGCTCACCGTCCATTGGTGCTAGTTTTTTAGGCCAATACATTATTCCTTATTTTGACATAGGAGAAGCAGCAAATGTTGGAGTAGGAACACATAGAGATGCCCATGTTATAGGCTACTTGGAAACATACGTATGCAACTCTCCATTAATAATACTTCTTGCCAACTCTATTGGCCTTATCCCACCGCCCTCAAGATTCTGGACTTGACCTTTGGGACTTTGTTCCCGACTGACGAGACTAATCATTCCCTCCACTTGTAGTTGATGGTCCCATATTCGAATGTTGACCAGAGGATGTCACCCGCTGCATCTTACCTGCTCGAACCCGCGTGCTCCCATGGAGAAGAGAAGCCGTAGCTTCCTTCCGATCGCGTCTAGGAGGGCGAGCTTCGGTCTGCAGCCACTGTCCATCCCTTGATGTAGAAATGAGATCTCATTTCTTCATGATTAAGTATCATTTTCTTTTTCTTTCCCTTATTTTCTTAGCACCCAAACAGTCTTTGGCGATATCCTTAAATGTGGCAAGATTTGAAATATCATAATCAGCTTTGGACCCTTTCTATGAGTATTGGTATTGGCAGTTTCAGTTGTTTCGGATCGGAGTGGATTTTTGTTTCGGAAAACAAAAAATAATAAGTATTTTGAAAAGCTAGAAAAATATTTGATACATTTAGACATAATTTTATATATTATATTATATTTTTCATTAGCTTAAATGGAATAGTATTTCACCTGCAATATATATTATATTTTGTTTACTTGCCTTTAAACATAATGCAACCACATCAAATAGTTTTTAATTGAATAATATTAATATGGTGTGAGTTTATAGGTATACAACTTTGACGAGTGATAATGGTTATAGTTTATCGACATGGAATCTTATCGACACTTTGTAACATTGTCAATTTGGCACAAATGAATCATTTTGTTGACACTATTTTTCGGTCTTTTATCTTTTATTTTTGGTTTTTCTCTGCTAAATTGATCGGGGAAGGGAATCCCAATGACGATATCAATCAATATCGGTAGCGGTCAATATTGGATCTTGATATGTCAAAACCAATACGTATGAGATGTATCATATCCATATCAGCTGATATTGTGAACAATGGAATGTGGAGCATTTCTTATTTCTGGTTGCATGAGCTCAAATGCCGAATTAAGGTATGTCGGCCCACCTTCCAAGTCGTCTTTTGGGTTCGTCGCAATCCCATACTTGATGGTGCACAATATTTGTTATAATCATCATTCATTCCTTTCTTACCGACTTGTTAGGACAACACATTATATCGGGACACCTTTTTCATCAAATGAGTAATATCAAGCATAGGGTGTAGGTGCATGGATAGTCCATGGTCCATGGTTACGTGGAACATGGTACGCTTCAAAATGCTGAACAAAAAGGGGAACGTTGGCCATGTGGGGACCCAATATGCAGTAAGTTTAGAGTAGGCTTCTTTGGAATTACTTATCTGAATGTGGAACGTTTTTTTGAACAAGTAAATAATATATAATGTATATTCAAGATTTAGAATTAATCAAGTACCATAATATAGCATCATCAAAAATAAAACTATAAATACTCATAGGTTTCCAAAAAATTCTAGCAATAATGTCTTCTAAAATGTACCAAGTCTTTCTCTTGAACTTTTAAGGAAAAATAACTAAAAGAAGTTAATCTTCTTACAAGCTTGTTGAAAAAAAATATGATGCATTTGCTTGCTGGAACATGAATTTCCATGTAAATTTGTCGGCATTCTTCATTCTAGAACTTCTGGTCCCCGATCGGGGGCCACTGCCTATTTGGTGAATTCAGATAAGTTATCTAGCCAACGTATTCAGGACCCAGTTTTCATGCCTGAAAACCGAGTTTTGGTCAAAACTCGGTTTTATTATGTGAGAATATTGTTTGGGATTTGGTTTTAGTCTGGTTTTGGCTAAACCAAACCCAATAGTTTCTTTGGAAACGGAAAGAAAAAGCTACGTTCGCAAAACTCAAATTGGAAATCAATAAAGTTGGACAAATGAGTGTGAAACTCTCCTTCCCCCATAATTGTCAGAGGATCATTTTGGTTTAGGTGTTGATAACTTGTTAAATGAGTGTGAAACACTCCTTCCTCCATAGGTTCTCCATGTTAAAAGTAGGATTGCAGCTCTTGACCATTGTAGTTTAACCACAAATCTGCTAACAGCTCGTGGAGGGGGGATAGTTGTTATATGAGCAGTTATAGTATCAGTCCCGTCTCAATGCTGAGTTTAGACAACCAAGGTCATCTACTGGGGAAGGACTTAAAATTTGGTTCCATGTTTATTATAACGTTATGTTTTTTATGATTTTGTTGAAATAAGCCATCCTTCTTGAATTAATTCTATTTGTTTAGGGTGTTCCTTGTTCCATCTAAAAAGGCATCCTTGTGCCATGACAGCTAATGTATGGGCTTGGGAGACTAAGATGTACAGAATCGTATCCCCCAATACCCCAGTATATTGTTAGTTATCGCGATTCGGAACCCGTATCCATCATGGCAAGTGACACCATCTTCTTTGTTCCATCCCTCTTTATTATTATCATATCCTAATGCTTAGACAAATATTCTAGGATAATAAAGGGAGACGATCTAAGGAAAGTTGGCAGTGGAACACGATAGTCTGAAAGGTATTTGAGATGAAGTAGGCATCATATAAAGATTGGAAAAAGAAATATAAGGATACTAAAAAGTTTGAGAGGTATAATCCTGGAAGCTTCAAGGGATAATATTGATATAAGGAAGCTAAGAAGACACTGAAGTTAAATCTAGGTATATGATGATTTTTTTCATAGAGGAGGGAGAAAAAGATACTTGATGCTTTGTTAAGAGTACAAAAAGGAAAAATAGAGACCTAGACCAGTAGGTACTAGCAAGAGAAGCATATCAAAGAGAGTTGTTGGAGTTATTTTACCAATTATTTAATGACAACAATTTCTAAGATTTTGATATTAGAAAGAAATGGCTTAGCTTATGTTGGGCACTATTATTATAGTGGTAAAGTTATAATTTCTAAAGTTAAAAGATTCTTCAAAAGATTGAAAATTGGAAAAGTTGTAGGGCATAAATGAAATTCTATCGCAGGTAGGAAATTTTGGATAAACGAAGGGTTGGTGTGACTAACTTATTCAACCAAATAATTGAGAATAGAAAAGTGCCTGATGAATGGACTAGTATTTTGGTACCTATTTATAAAATCAAGGAACATATATAAAGCTGTACAATTGAGCAGTCAAGTTTATGAGTTATAAGAAACTACGGTAGAGAAATCAAGCAAACGATAACAAAAGAACAAGTATTTTCAAAAACTAATTTGGTTTTATGCCATAAAGAATGATCCCTGATTCCCAGCAAATGGTTTTATCCAGTGGAGAAAATCTCTATGATAGGTCTGTGCAGAGCTTGTGTTGTGCTTTGGACAATTACAAGTCTTCAATATTTATATTGCGATTATTAGGGTATGTATGATGGAATTGCGAGTATCGCAAAGAAACTCACAGGAGTTGCATATCCTAGAGATCACACACACTTTGAAAATTGGTGTGCTGTCCACGTTGCATCTTGTCGTACACATATTGAAAGAATACATACATTCCAAAGGACACACCAAAATAAGAGGCATGCCTGTGTCATCGTGTCTGTATTCTGGCGTATTCTTCCCGTGCAACTCATTTCCAATGGCCGTTGGTTCATGTTAGGGATCGCATTAATTTTATTGCTTTGTACCAGTTAGTCTTATAGATGAACTTACTAGGCAGATTCAAGATTGAGGTTCATGGTGTAGTTTGATGATGATATTATGTTAGATGATGATACTAGGTAGAAGTTAACTTCTAAATGGAGATGTGGAAGAGATTTTTTGAAATCTTGAGGATTTAAATTTAGGACAAAATACATTTTAGGTGACAAGATTTAGCAAAAGTTGAACAAGAAATGATGGAGAAGTTCATATTGATAACAAACAAATATCTGAGTGATTGTTTCTGATATCTAGGATCGAGCACTCATCATGATGGAGACTTGAGAAGGATCTTGTTCATATAATGAACTTAAGATGGTAAGCAGAGAAGTGCCTTGGGACTGCTTTGTGATCTTAACATACCTTTGAAGTTGAAAGGAGAATTCTGTATGACAGTATTCTTTACTGATGGAGTTTGTTGAAATCTAGAAACAGGACTACTGAGATAGAAAGAGTGATAACATGCCTTAAAAGATGAGATACAAAATTGTAGGTAGTAGTAATGTTGGATAAGATGATAAAAAGTCGTCCAAGATGGTTTGACATGTGAAAAGTAGGCCATTAGATACAGCGGTTAGTAATGATAGTATCTTTCAGTTGAAGGAGCTTCTAGAATATGATAGAGCTAAATGAATTTAGATTGAGGCTATTAAAGGAAATGTCATTTGCATGGCCTTATTGGAGCAGAATGGAAGAAAGGATTCATGAAGTTGACTTCAAATTTTGGGCTATAGGTTCCATTGTACTACTGTATTTACCCATGTGTATTGCTTTAAAATAATTTATTAATAGTTATATCCAATAGAACTTTTAGAGTTTTTCCTAATTATGCTGTAACTGTTTTTATATGTGTTGTGCAGAGGAATTACCGTTTCTTTTTTATGTTTGTGTCCTCCACGGCTGTTCTTTGTCTGTATGTCTTTGTCTTCTGCTGGGTTCATATGAAGAAGATTATGGATTCATATCACTGTAATCTGTGGAGAGCTGTTGTGCGATCACCCATTTCAGCCGTTCTTATTGTATTTACATTTATAGGAACATGGTTTGTTGGAGGATTGACAGCATTTCATTTTTATTTGATATGCACCAATCAGGTTAGTATTCTACCTATAATCGATTAAGATAACTTCCTCCTTTCTGCCTGATCTTTACTAGAAACTTCTTAGTGTTTGTAGACAACATATGAGAACTTCAAATATCGTCATGATGGCAAGATGAATCCTTACAACCGGGGATGCTTCCGAAATGTTTGGGAGATTTTCTTTTCAAAGATTCCCAAGTCCAAGAATGACTTCCGAGCCAAGGTGAAAGAAGACTTGCCTCCTTTCTCCTTTTCCCTCTCTCGCGGGCGAGCTTTCAGCCTAAATACGAGTAAAGCAAGTTTTGACTTGGAGATGGGAGCCAAGCGGCAAGCTGTACTTGCTGAGGAATTTGAAGATATACAGAGCCAGATAGAGAGCGTCGGTGGGGGAGAGCGCTGTAGCACCCAGCTACCACGCTCTAGTTGGGGCAGCCGGAAAGGAAGCTGGGAAATTGCACCAGATCTTGAGTCTCTGTCCGCTGAGTTTGGAATGGGACATGGATATACTGACAGAGAAAAGATATAGGGAATTCTGTAAGCTTGCTGTTGCAAAAAGGCTGGTCTAGTTCTCTGAAATTATGGTAACTCTGGCTAATTGGGATCTGAAACTGGAACTCGAACCAAGGAATGTCTGTTGTATTCTGAGTTCTAAAGTATGGAATTGTATTTATAAAACACTAGTTTTTTTCTAATTCAGCTGAAGAATCTGTAAATGTGTCTGCAAAGGTGAGGATAGAAGTGTTACTGTTTTGCTGCGTTCATCCGGTTTTTATTTATTCTGAGGTTTGTGTAAGGATGGGCTTTGTTATCCATCTTCAAGATGAGACGGCATAAGCCCTGATTCGTTATGTTGGGTATGGAATTTTTTTTTTTGACAATTTCTTGATAACTGCGCATGTGCCAATGATTTCAACATAATACTGTCAGTTGTCTTGTGCTAGAATATCTTCAACACGTTTGCTTGCTTCATTAATATTTGTTAAACAGATTGTGGTTCCTTTTATATTCAGAGGACCACAATTTTTTTTCCGATATTACATTTTACACCATTCGTTGAGTGTGTCTGATCTTTTCCGTTTATACTAGTTTGTTTCTACGTGAGGTCTAGTAGTCCATAGGTCTATGATATTATGGCTCGTTTGGGTGGAGTTTATGTATTCCTAGGAATCCATTTCCTTTTCCTTTTCCATGGCAAATGAATTCAGCATTCTCATACCCATGTTTGGTTATGTTGGAAATATGTAGTCCAAAAAATTTAATTATTTTATTTTCATGTTTGGTTCTCACATGGATAGGAATCTTGATTGTTAGAAATTTATTGTACCCTATCGATTCATGAGATGAAAAACATAAATTAAATTGCGGAAGCGTACCTGAATTCATTGCTAGGCTTGATGGATCTTGAAGCGATCGTCTCTTTATTGGGTTCGATCTTCCAACCCGCTACGGCTCTTAATAACAAAGATGAAATCTTTGTTCCTCTCTTTGTTGATGGGGATACAGAAGAGAATAGAGAAAACCCTCTCTTGGTGGTCGTATGAGTTGGGGACCATAACCCTAATGAATACACATATTTATATATGTGTTGATATTTCTAATTTGGCCCCTCATCAAATTAGAATTATCTCCGGTATCTACACATTAATTCCATGACAATTATACCCTTAAGCCAATTTCCAAATAGACCACTTTAATTTGGCTTAATTATTTAGATAGCCCAAACACAATTAATTTTACATGTGTGGCCCCTTAATTATTGAATAATTTCAATAATCTCCTACTGGGCTACATATGTATCCTTATAATTGTGTTAACCTTAGTGAGCTCATAAATTGCTATCTTAATTCTTAGGGTATATCCGGACAATCTTGTCCATTAACCATATCAACATAGGATCAAAGCGGCATTCGTCACATATAGCGTAACTAAACCATCAATGGTCACATATACCAATATAGCTAAATGACATAGATCAATCATGGATGCGTAGCATGGAAATTACACACAATGTGATCAATACATGTCTATTTCCAACTGGTCCTCTTTAACTTTAGTGAGATCAAATACTTTAACATAATGAAAACAGAATGAACCGAATTTCCATATATCTGATCAGATAAATATCCAAAATACTTTAATACATAAATATGTCCAAAACCAAATAGCACCCAAATACATAAAATACAAACTCCCACTATATTGCCATATTCTTAATTAACACCCATATGAGCAGTATGCTCATGAAAGACGTTGGGTGGTAATACTTTTGTGAGCGGATCCGCTAACATGGAGTTTGTCCTAATGTGCTATATGGACATTTTAACCATTCTGGATTCTTTCCTTCACAACTAGAAACTTTATGTCAATATCCTTGACTTATACAAGTTTCTGTTGTTATTGGAATACAGTACTGCTGATTTATTGTCACACCATAATTTATGTGGTCTTTCAACACCGTACTGTAGGAGCAGCCTTGTGACAAAATTTTACAACCATATTCCCTGAATAGATGTCCCACAGCATGTTATAAACCTTGCTGTCATGGTGGAAGAAATTATGAGTGCATATATGTTTGACACTCATCCAAAATATATCTCCATTAGTCAGCATAACCTGATGTGGATCTCCTGCTGTGTTGGCATCCAACAAAATCAGAGTCGAAATACTTTATGATCTCCAGAATTATCCGATCTCCTACAAAGAGCATATAATTCTTTGTTCTCTATTAATTACTTAAGTAGTTTAGCTGCTACCCAATAATCCATCCATATTTGCTTAAATATCTACCTAACATCCTAATATGTACGTAATATCCTGACGCGTAGATACTTGAGCATACATTAGACTCCCTACAACTGATCATGAAGAAAAATCTATTGTATTTTCTTAATTTTAAGGCTAACCTTAGGGCACTTGATTGAGACCGAATTTGTCTCCTTTGACGAGAGGTGTAACCTGGTTTGTATTGAATACTTTAATCAATATACAAAACCAGAAAATTATTCCTTCTCCCACTGAACTTATGATACACACAATCTTCAACAATGTTTATCTCAAAACCAAACGAGATAATCACTTGGTAAAACTTTAGGTACCTTCGACGAGAATCCTGCTTGAGTCCATGAATAGATTTTGTCAATATGCAAACCATATTATTTGGGTCTTTCGACACAAAGTTTTCTGCATGCACCATAAATTGTTTCGTCGATGTTACCATTGAAAAACATAATTTTGACATCCATTTAATGTAACTCAAGATCAAAATGTGCAATAAGTGCCGTGATTGTTTTTAAAAGAGTCTTTCAAAGATACCGAAGAGAAAATCTCTTTAAAATCAATCGTTGACTTTTGAGTAAAGTCACTAGCTGCAAGACGTACTTTATACCTCTCCATATTATCCTTTCGAATCTTTCTTGGTTTTAAATGTCCATTTTCAACCAATGAAGTTCGTATCTTTTGGTAATGTGACAAGTTCCTAAACTTTATTGTCTTGCATAGACTTATACTCCTTGTTTATTTCCTCAATCCACTTTTAAGAGTTGGAACTTTCCATGGCCCGACGGAAGATGATTGAATCACCTTCCAATATTCCATAGTTTTTCTTACGTTCCTAGAGAAATATGACAATATTGTTCAAAATTATATTTCTCCTTTCTCTGGTGGACCATCTTAATATTACCGGTTCTTGAGGTTGTTGAGTTTGTTCCTTAGGAATAATTACCTTATCTTGAATGGGGTGCCGCTACATTGTCGTTGTTAAGGTATCTCAACAACAACTTATAGAGGTAATTCGACATTGTCTTATTGAGGCTACGAATTCACTTCTTGATCATGACAGGTATAGAATCATGTACATCGTCAAAAGTGATAGTAGAAATCGTAATTGATTCCTTCTCAAAGACAATGATCCTGACTTTATTTCTCCCCCAAACTCAACATCCTCAAAAAATATTATATTTCTCGTCTCAAAATTTTCTTTGTGTGGGATCGTATAATCATTACCCCATTGATTTTTTCAGCATAGCCAATAAAGTAGCTGCTTACAATTGAACTTTGGTCTGTATTTTCTTTACACATTAATATAGACATTAAAGTCTATAGAGTCAATAAAATCCAAATCTCATCAGACACAAGTCGTTCAACTCTATTTCTAGAGATGTGACCTAATCGCTTATGTCATAATGAGACTAAAAACATTTATTGTTAATTTTGTGTTTAGTATCACATGACTCCACTTGCAAGGTTTCATTTAAGCTGCAATAGTTTCAACTGAATATAGGTGATCATAAACCTTAAAGGAACCGTTACCAATAATATTTGGATTTAAAGATAGACTAAACTTATTATTTCTAAATGAACAATAATAACCAGATTTGTCCATTAAGAAAACGGAAACTGAATTTCGTCTAAAAGACGGTACAATAAAAGTGTCTATCAAATCCAAATAATAATCAGTTTCTAATAATAACAAAAAATGTACTATTGCTTCCATTTCTACCGATTTGCCGTCACCCACAAAGATGTATCTTTCACCATCAATTGGCTTTCGGTAGCTCAGGTAACCTTGTCTAAAACACTAATGTGGGTAGTCACACCAGAATCTAACCACCATGAGTTTCTTGGTACTAAAACTAAATTAATCTCAGAACAGACAAAATTTAGAAATGTACTTTTCTTTATATGTCATGCGTGGTACTTTGTACATTTCTTCCTTATATGTCCTGCCTTATCACAAAAGAACAACCCTTAGTTTTATATTGTTGTTTCTTTTGAGCTGGACCCTTAGCAGCTACTGTATTCATTTTCTTTTGCCCTTAAAGTTTATCACATTAAACTTGGAAACTAAATTCTTATTGGCAGATATTATAGCAACATTGATTTTAAAGAGAACAAAACAACAAAAATGACATGCTCTAATTAATAACCAAAGAGTAAAATATAGTCAAACAAATCCAAACAACGGTGAACCCCATCTCAAGATACCTAGTGCATCATTAATATCAAGTCTTTGGACAGTGATATTAACTGCAAGTGGTACTCTTGGTGTAGTGATCAAATATTGACAATAAGTCATGTCAAATAATAAGCCTATCTTTGGATCGGATTATTATTCACATGTAAACCGTATAATTGTCACACATTTATCACCACAAGTATGTGTGCAATTCGGCCAAGTATTAACCTTCCTTTAGGCCGGCTAATACCCGTATGAATATAAACACACAAACATCCGACATCCCTCATAGACAATCTACGCAAGAGAGGTCACTTTGGCAACATCTTGTTTCAATGAGTCTACTTAGAATATTGGACAACTATTGCTAGTCTTAAAAGGCACCAAAAAATTAAATGTTGACTGAATTTTACAAAACTGAATCATGTCCAAAACTTTATATACATGCATATTCATAAGATTATTACTCAAATAAAGTAATCAAAAGCATAATCATGAATTTCAATTTGACAAAATTGGATATTATCACTATAACAAAATTCATGAAATAATCTACGGAGGATATGCATCCAAAGAAAAATTCATAGACATTAACTGAAAATAATAATTCAAAAATATATATCCAAAACTGAACATATTTGGTCTAAACAGAGCATCATCAGCACCTCTTTCCTCTTTAAGTATCCAAATATCTAAAGAAAATCTTTTTAAAAGAAGAACAAGCAAACTTTTAGACCAATTTGGAGACTAATTATTTAATAACCGAATCCATCAATCAAAATATTACTTCAAATAATCCATAAAGATTGTACCAAAATTTACCTACTATCTCATAAACATGTGAATCTTTTTGCATAATTTAAAAATATTACTTCCATATCATCACATGTATATGTACTAAAAATTGATGGTCCCGATATTACAATATTCTAGATCAGACCCCAATACGATATAAATTTAGACTAATAAATCCATAAATAAATAATATTAAAACCAAATATTAAACCCAAGCCATCTCATATTGACATCTCATATTCACCATTATTTTAATAATAAATACGGATGAATTTACATCTACAGTATTAAAAATTAATGTCAATAAGGATGCACATATCATATTGACATCTCATATTCACCATTATTTAAAAAGTAATAAATAAATTTATTTGAACTAAATTGACACATTAAATAAATCTCCAAAGTTGAAGTCACCCATATTCGTACTTATTCAACATAAGTATGAATCTCCATAATGAATGCACGATTTCTAAAGCAACATTAGATGTATATGTTCTAAATTGAATGGATCATCATAAAAAAATTGTTTGAACAATCATAACCCTAAATCAAATTAGATGAAACGATCTAGGGTTCCTGAAAAATACTAAAAAAAAAAATTTATTCTAAAATTTTGATCTCATAAATCAAACATGGAGGCTCTGATACCACTTGTTAGAACTTTATTGTACCATGTCGATTCATAAGATGAAAAATATCACTACTAAAATAACCCATTTTAGCGACGTCAGGAGACGTCGCTAAATAAGGAAAATACGTCGCTAAAACCAATTTGCGACGTATTTAGCGACGAAAATCGGACGTCGCTTATAGGCAAGTCGCAGATGACACTTTCGTCGCCGAACGTCGCTATTCGCAACGCGGAGTTCATTGTCGCTAGACGTCGCAAAATTAGCGACAGATAGCGACGTATAACTACGTCGCCAAAATTGCGACGTAAAGCGACCACTTGCGACGCTGTAAACTTTATATATGATGACATGGCATGGCAGCCACGTGGACAACTTAGCGACGCCTACCGACAGATTTAGCGACGTACATTAGTGACGTCTAGCGACGTTACGTCGCTATTTAGCGACGTATAGCGACGTCAACGATCCGTCGCAGTCTGTCGCAGAACGTCGCTATACGTCGCAGATATTACAAAAAAAATTTTAAAAAAATATAATTGATATTTTTGTTATGCTGTGTGTCTGTGTTTACAGTGTGTGTGAAGTGCAGTGTTCGAACCATCGACAGTTTCGCTTACTGTTCTATGTTTTATCTTGGATAGAAAGAGCAACAGTTCAGGGTGCACTTCTCAGAGCTTCCTCTTCACGTCCTTCACCTTCTCGGGAACCTTTACGACGTCCCGAGAAAGTGAAGGACGTGAAAATGAAGCTCTCAGAAGTGCACCCTGAACTGTTGCTATTTCTATCCAAGATAACACATACAACAGTAATCGAAACTGTCGATGGTTCCGAACACTGCATTTCACATTCACTGTAAACACAGACACACATCATAACAAAAATACACAATATTTTTTTAAAATTTTGGCAGCACCTCTTTTGTATATCAGATCATCGCTTATAACCCAGCATAGGTATATTTGTCATCCCCGTCGCAGATATCACAAAGTAAATATCATAATAAAAATAGGAGGCAGTGCAAAGTAAATATCACAGACACACATCCTCACAAACATCCAATAGAGTCAAATAAAAATAGAAGATGATAAAAAGTCTCCCACCAAGTGTATAAACAACAGTGTACCAATAAACAATTTGTCCATAGGGCCAATACATACAAGTCATAAAAAAACCAATAAAATCACTGCGGACCCCTGTCGTACAACTAGGACAACTGGGATAGAATGTAGTCATACTGCTCCTGGGTGAGCTGCACCGTAGGGGCAGTAGGAGGCAGTGGAATGTCTGGAGTCGGTGCCGTCGATGGACCGGGAGGACGTATCTGCTCCAGCTCTCGCAGTCGCTCACCATGCGCAGCAAGGGTACTCACCACCCTCTCAGTATACTGAGCGAGTGAGGCAGACATGCTCCTCTGCGATCCCTCCAGCTCGACCTGTCTACGCTCTGTGCGCTGCGTAGACTCGGTGAGCGTCTGCAAGCTGGCAGCTGTAGCCTGATGCAGACTCATCAGCTCTTGTATACTGCGTTCGACCGCATCAAATCGTCCGGTGACGATCGGAGGGTCGGATCGTCGCTCGACCTCATCAGAAATCTACTGCTGCAACTCACGACGCAGCTCCTCGATCTGACGACGAACATCTTCAGCTCATGACGACGCCTGCGTAGCCGGAGACTGCGCACTGACAGAGGGGGCCCGGGATGACTCCGAAGCCAAATACGCGCCGTAGGATCCCGTACCGTAGTACGTACCCTTCTGAAGACCGCCAACGGCGGTCATCCAGAGCTCGTCCGGCGATGGATCTGTAGGCGGCTGGGAGGAAGTACCAGCCCCTCCCTCTGCTTGCGCACTAGCAGCAGCAGCAGCAGCAGCCGCCTCCTTCTATAGCCGAACAAACTCGGCCTAGAACATGTTTGCTAATGTGTAAGTGTTTGCTAAAGTCTATATTGATATCTAGTTTCCTGTTTTCTAAATTATAGTAAATTAATATAAAGAATAGAACGTACATATGCCTGCGTCGCCCTCTCGTCAATGAACTCCCCAGCCCTCCGATGGGTGACCAGGAAGACGGTCACCATGTTCGGGTCCTCATCCTTTTTTACATGTTAAAATATTATCTATTATTAGTATTAAACATTCTATCGAACTATATAAATTAATGTCCGTCATAGGAAATGTACCAGACGACGAAAATGCTCCGTCATCGGAATGGAGCCACCACACCACTTACCGGCGCTCGACCGCGCCACATTGGCCTTCTCAGACCGCTCCTGGTAACTGCGCTCGCTGAATCTAGCCTTCATCGCAGTCCACTGCTCTGGCGTAATCCAACCCTGGATCGGCCCTCCGGAGCGATTATGACGCTTCTGGTCGTCGATCGCATCACGGATGAGCTTGGCTGCGACGGCAGAAAATTGGCCCTCGATCCTCGCCGTCCGGTGTGGTGGATAGAAATAGGTCCTCTACAAGAAGTAAAATACAAAAGTTGTATAATATACACAAATGATTATTAAAATTTAAAAATAAACAAATTTTTTACCTTGAAGTGGGCGAACCAAAAGCCCTTCCTATCTGCGGGAGCATCTAAGTAGTTAATCCAAGTCCCACCATAGTTCTGCTTCAGAAATGTCCCCAGCTGTCTCTGTACTACAGAAGGCCGATATCTATACAATAATAATTTTTCATGAATATATATATACATATAATCATTTGAGAAATATATATTAATTAATTAACTTACTTCATAGGCCCGTCCGTCCAAATCTCCATACGCGTCTCGTCCGGGGGAGCGCATGGAGGGTCGCTCTCACCTCCTGCCTGGGCAAGATCAGTCTGATCGCCGTCCCCCATATGCTCGACGTCGGCTCCCCCCATAGAGCCGTCGACAGGAGGAATGCTGGACGGGGGATCAGGGATGCTGGATGCGGGATCAGGAAGGCTGGACGACGAGGGAGGAGTCGGCAACCTGTCGGACGCGGGATCAGGAAGGCTGGACGACGAGGGAGGAGTCGGCAACCTGCTGGAACTGCCATGTCCCGGTAATGGACCGGGAACAGAACGGTACAATGGCGTACTCGGAGATGAGGATGAGGGTATGGAACTGCCCTCTCCATCCCCACGCCGAGGCTGACGGGACTGGCTAATGTAAAATCCTCCGCGTCGTCCAGATGGTCTAGTCATACCTGATAATAACATATGACAATAAAACAAAAATACATATTTATATGATAGACATCACAGATTTTTGAAAAATATCATGGTCACAGATAAAAGTGTCACTAAAGTGTCACTAAAGTGTCACAGATTTATTATTACAAAAATACATATTTATATGATAGACATCACAAATTTTAATCCTTTTCTAAAAATTCATCTAGTTCGTTTAGCTCATCTTCTTCTTTTCTTCTTCTTCTTCTTCCTCATCTACATCTTCACTTTCATCTGCATCTTCCTCTTCAGATAATTCTACTTCTTCTACACAATTAGATGTAATGAGAAACTTTCGTCGTGTCCACTTCTATAAATTTGTTACAAGAGGTAGTTCATCCTGTTGATAAGCTATATCGTCAACCTCAAAGGTATTTCTAGCTTTGGTCTTGCATACTGCCCACCAGACCGACCTTGTTGTTTCCCGTTTAGGATAACTTGTGAAGTACACGAGCTGAGCCTGACTTGATAGGACAAATGGTTCATAGGCTTGATATCGACGCTGATAGTTTATATCAACAAGACCGTGCTTGTCTACTTTCCAACCTTGACCTTCAGTCGGATCGAACCAATCACACCTGAATAACACAATCTTAGCAGGCTCTATTCCATAACTATATGTCAGCTCCACGATCTCCCATAGCACGCCATAGAAATCGTTGCCCGCATCAACATCTTTGTAGTTCAAAGATCTGATACACAAACAGCTATTTTTGGTGGAGTCGAGATCCACAAAGTTGTCTCTGATCGGGCAAGTTGTTGACTTGAACCTAAATCCATTAACACAGTAGCTTGGCCATATTTTTGCAGCATAAATTGGTCCCTTGGCTAGCGTTCTAATAGACTCATTCTCAAGTCTTGCGTATGGACGATCGACCTAAATACCACGAAAGAAGCAATTAAGCTCATTCTCAATCAAGTGCATATACAGAAAGGTAATTACAGAGTTCTCAAGTCTTACATATGCACTCAACCATGATGGAAAATAATGCCTCATTTCTTGTTCTAGTTCTTCTTCTGTTATGTGTGGCCTACCTGACCTCACATCATCATTAAATATGCTGAAAACAACATCGTGCAATTAATGTAATAGTATCATTCTCAACACTATTAAAATAATGTAGACGTATTATTTACTTACCCCTCCAGTTTATCTACTTCCTCCTCGTCACAGTTGAGTAATACATACACCTGAGCAGCCCTTAGCTCATCATCGTTCAGATATCTCTTCTTCATCTTACCCGATGGCTTTCCTGGAGCATTGAATACCTTCAGTATTGTATCATTACTTTCATGATCTCCCTCGTCGTTTCTAGAAGCTCGCGTTCTATTAGTTGCAATATGAGGCTTGAAATACATCGAACAAAAGTTTGTAATCTCCTCGAGAACATAGGCTTCACAAATAGAACTCTCGACCCGTGCCTTATTTTTCACCTTTCTTTTTAGGTGATTCAAATGTCGCTCGAACGGGTACATCCATCGATATTCGACGGGTCCACCAATACGTGCCTCATAGGATAGATGAATCGGCAAATGCTCTATAGAATCGAAGAATCCAGGAGGAAACACCCTCTCTAGCTTGCATAGTGTTACCATAATGTCCTTCTCTTGCTTTTCTAGACGATCAACGAGCAATTTCTTAGAACAAAGATCCCTGAAGAATATGCTAAGCTCCGTCAATGGATCCCAAACTGCCTGCGGTAAGAATTCCCAAAATACAATCAGAATTAACCTCTCCATGAATACGTGACAATCGTGGCTCTTCATACCCGTCAATTTATTTTCCTTCGGATCGACACATCTTCTCAGATTTGACACATATCCGTCTGGAAATTTTAGGCCCTGGATCCACTGACAAAGTCTTACTTTATCCTCCTTGTCCAGCGAGAAAATTGACTTCGGCAGGAACTGTTTTCCATTCTGCTGTATCAAATACAACGCAGGACGTTTGCATATTTCTTCTAAGTCCAACCTGGCCTTGGGATTGTCTTTCGTTTTTCCCTTTACGTCCATCACAGTATTAATTATGTTATCAAACACATTCTTCTTAATATGCATGACATCAAGATTATGTCTGATCAGATTGGTACTCCAGTATGGCAGATCCCAGAATATGCTCCTCTTTGTCCAGTTATGATCTCTACCAAATCCATCGCACTTGTACCCAGTTGTAGGATCTTCGATAGCACTTGGAAAATCTTTAACCTTCTCCCATATCGTGGCTCGGCACCACCTTGGCGGTGGATCACCCTTCTCTATAACGCCGGCACGGAATGCATTCCTGTTCCTTCTGAACGGATGATCTTTTGGCAGAAATTGCCGATGACAATCAAAGAAGCACGGTTTTCCTCCGTGTTTCAAGTGGAAAGCCTTACTACGGTCCATGCAATATGAACATGAGAGACGGCCATGAGTGCTCCATCCAGATAACATTCCATAGACCGAAAAGTCGTTGATGGTCCACATAAGGGTTGCCTTCATCTGAAAATTCTGCTTCCTGGAAACATCGTACGTGTTAGCGCCTACTTCCCATAACTGATTCAACTCATCTATCAAAGGCTGTAAGTACACGTCAATATTCCTCTTGGGATTATTCGGACCAGGAATTATAACGGTTAGAAACATGTATTGAGTCTTCATGCACATCCAAGGCGATAGGTTATACGGAGTGACAATCACAGGCCAGCACGAATACTGGGATCCCGAAAGACCAAAAGGAGTAAAACCGTCAGAAGATAGTCCCAACCTGACATTACGCGGATCTGAAGCAAAATCGGGATACACTCGATCAAAGTGCTTCCACGCTTCTCCATCGGATGGGTGATCCAACACTTTAATCTGTTCTCGCATGTGCCAACTCATATTTTCGGCCGTCTCTTTCACCATAAATAATTTTTGCAACCGCGGCGTTAAAGACAAGTAGTGCATTGAATCGGTCGGTCTTCTTGCACCGGTAGACCTTCCTGTACTAGTTGTCTTATAGCGATCAGCACCATAAAATCTGCACACATCTGCATCCTTGTCGTCTTTGTAGTACAGCATGCACCCATTGCGACAGGAATCGATTTCTCGTATCCCATCCAGAGCGATCTCACCATCATCTTAGACCGGTAGAAGTCTTTAGGCAACTTAGCACCCGCCGGCAAGATCTCTATAATCAACTCCAACACTCGGTTGTAGCATTCTTGCGACATGTTAAAATCTGACTTAATGCTCAACAGTCTTATAACCACCTCCAATGGTGAATGATCCTCACAACCAGGATACAATGGAGTCCTTGCATTCTCCAGCAACTCCATGAACTGTGCAGCATCGACGTTCGGTGCCTCCTCAGGTGCATCATAAACGAAACTAGGCCCCGCAGCGTCGAAAACTATGTTCACGCACCTGTCGTCGTATGCATGTATCTGAAACAAAATTAGGTCCCGCATGCATATATGGCTCAACATAAGGCTCCGGCTCTGATGCTAAAGACACAAGTTCTCCGTGTGCGGTCCACTGATAGTAATTAGGCATGAAACCCCTCGAGTACAAATGATATGTCACTTCCACTTCTGGATAATATTTCACGTTATGACATTTCACACACGGACACTTAATTTTGGTGCCGTCCATGTACTGAGGGAACGCCTTAGCAAACTGCAGGAACTGCTCTACTCCCGCCATGTATTCATCCCGCACACCACACATATCATCAGGACGACGATTGTACATCCATGAACGATTTCGTAAGTAGTAATTCATATCCATTTGGAAATAATTCTGCAAAGATGGACACACATTATCCAACAGGCACAAATTCGTATATTATGTCTTATTAGGGACACACATTAGTAGCGGACAGTTACTAATAACAATGATATGCAATCTAGGTCAAACTAGGTTGTACTAAGTCAAACAAAGTCAAACAAGGTCAAAGTAGGTCAAGGGTTGACCTATAGTTGACTTTGTCAACTCTTAGTCCAATCTAAGTCAAATATCCTATTTCTAGCCATTACCTACCAAGGTACCGTTTACCTTATCGCTATTGGTATCCCAATACCAATACCAATGTTAAAACATTCATTCAACTCATTAGGAAGAACAAAACTCAGGTATAGGAATTAAACCATTCACTTGGTTAACAGTCAATTCAATTTCAGTTATTCAAGGGAATCAGTTGACACATTCAGTAGATTTATCTCAGGAATAGGAAAACCAATCTCAGTCCTATTTACAGTTTAAGGAAAATGAAATCTACATTTCTTTTGAAAACAGTGTATACAAAAAGGGAAATCAGAGTCTCAGGTTTAACACAGTGAAGTGATATATGTGTCAAGAATGTTACTGAATGTTAAAGGAAACAGTGGCAGACATTTGTGTTCAAGTGTCAATGCAAACAGTGAGCTAACTAACATTAAGAAATCTGGAATTATATTAACAGTTGCAAAGGAAAGAAAATTCAGTGAGCTAATAACTGGAATGGAAAACAGTGAGCTAACATGAAGCCTATTCTAACTAAGCAATCCTGCAGTAACACAAACTAGAACATGTGGGGATCATTATAACTCATCAAAAGGAATCAGTTTAATTCAGTTCAAGGAAGAACAACAAACCAAATTCCTGAGTTTTCATCAAACCAATTTAAATCGAACCCCATGTCCAATATCCTATTCTCAAATCACAAGCCTAATCAGAAATGAAAAAAAAGGAATTAACAGGTACTAACACATGTGTTACAACCAATGATAACTGAACAACAATTAGAAATAAAAAAAATTTGGAATTGAAGTTCAGGGGACAATCAAAACTGATTCATGAGTATCAGTCAACCCATTGAAACCAACTCGAGTCCAAATTCCATTCCCATATCATAAAACTTAATTTAATAAGTAAAGATCAATCTATCATAGGCTAATACACATGAAGGAGTAATATTGGTACTTAAAACATTAGTTAGAATCAGATTAACAGGATTGACATAGAAAAAACTTGAAACGTATCATGTATCAGTCATGTAAAGTCAACCCACATATGTTCGAATCCCATATCACAGCAACGACCCATTCTCAATGTAAATATCAACTAACATAGATTAACAACATGTCTAGGAATCAAATCTAGCATTTAAATCACAATTTAAACCATTTAAACTAGGAATAAATCTGTGTCTGTGTGTGTGCATGTGTCTGTGTCTATGTGTGTGTGTGTGTCCGTGTCCGTGTGTGTATGTGTGTCTGTGTCTGTGTCTCTGTGTGTGTGTGTGTGTGTGTGTCAGTGTCCGTGTGTGTCCGTGTGTGTATGTGTGTGTGTCTGTGTGTGTGTGTGTGTGTGTGTGTGTGTGTGTCCGTGTCCGTGTGTGTCCGTGTGTGTGTGTGTGTGTGTGTCCGTGGGAGAGGAGGAGGAGGAAGGAGAGGAGTTAGGTTAGGGTTTACCTGAGGAAGAGGAGGAGGAGCTCGGATTGGGGGAGGAGGAGCTCAAGGAGGAGGATCTCGAGGAGGAGGAGCTCGCCGGAGGGGGAGGGAGTCCGGGGGGGTGGGGGGGGGGGAATTAAAATTTTCGGGTTTTCGAGTGAGAGTGAGGGGGAAAGAAGGCAGCGGCGTGCCCTAAGTAAAATAACTTAGCGACGTCACTTGTTGACGTCGCTAAACGTCACAACCATGGCGACATATACTTATATTATGTCGCTGAACGTCTCTATTCAGCGACGTAGGATACTCCTGTCGCAGAACGTCGCTAGTCAGCGACGTTTTGCGACGTGTTTATATAGATGTCGCTACTGGCGACGTATTTTCTTGCCGTCGCTAAAGTACGTCGCTATTTGATGATATTTTAGTAGTGCATAAATTAAATTGCGGAAGCGTACCTGAATCCATTGCTAGGCTTGATGGATCTTGAAGCGATCATCTCTTTATTGGGTTCGATCTTCCAACCCGCTACGGCTCTTAATAACAAAGATGAAATCTTTGTTCCTCTCTTTGTTGATGGGGATACAGAAGAGAATAGAGAAAACCCTCTCTTGGTGGTCGTATGAGTTGGGGACCATAACCCTAATGAATACACATATTTATATAGTGTTGATATTTCTAATTTGACCCCTCATCAAATTAGAATTATCTCCGGTATCTACACATTAATTCCATGACAATTATACCCTTAAGTCAATTTCCAAATAGACCACTTTAATTTGGCTTAATTATTTAGATAGCCCAAACACAATTAATTTTACATGTGTGGCCTCTTAATTATTGAATAATTCCAACATTGATTTGTTTAAATTTTCATAATATCATTTCATTAATTTCATGATGCTCCTATTACCATTAACATGTTTGGGATAGAAGTTGTAGTTTTGAAAGTAAATGGAGGATATTAGTGTCTAAACAAAATATCCAAACAACATTTTTATGAATGCAAAACTATTCTTGGGGGGGGGGGGGGGAGGGGGGTCGGTCATTAATGGAAAGATGAAGCCCCTGGTATTCCTTCCTAATTTTCAATCCTATACATACCAACATGGATAAGATATTCAAAATCCATTCCTAAATCTCCAAAATTTGAAACAAACGCTCCCTTAATGTCAATATTAAGCTTCTCCAGTATAATTCTAACGAAGCTACGATGGTGGAAGAAATGATTTAACTAATTCTTCAATTTCAAGCATAACATGCAATTGTTGGTCAAATACAAGTTGGTATTATAAGCAATTTTCTTTTACTTGCAAGTCTAGTTCCTTAACATCCCAACTTATTTAAAAGTAACAATTCTTCGATGAAATGACAGGAAGAATAGAACTGCAACCGTCTCATCTGAAGAACAAGAAGAGACAGAACATCAGGACTGCAATGCTTGTGCTCAAAACTGTCTTTTCCTTTTTGTGCTCTTCTTCCTCTTGCTGCTGTCTTATTTGCATTTCACCACTAAATCCGCCAAAAGATTGTGGAACATGTTTATGTGAGGAATATCTTACTTATTTGCGTTGGAAGCAAGTAAGTCCATTGGTGGTTGAAGTTGCAATGCACAATCCATTTGCATCCAAACACCAAATGCTGAATAGAAAGCTCCAACTAAGAATAGCCTTAGACTAGCATGGCTTACGACATTGCCAAGTGGAACTTGATAAGACCCCTGTTTGGCTCCAGGGAAGTGGAGCCGGCCGGATTTGTGCTTCAGTCCGGAATTGAGCCAAACTCTACCACTCTCATTGTTTGGTAAAATAAAATTTGAGATGGTAAAGAGGAGCCTAACTGACAGGGACAGTTCCTGTCGGTTGGAAAAGTGTTCCAAAAACTAGTCTGCCACATCCAATTTTATCTACCGGATGTGGATGGATTCCCCCTACCAACAGTACAAAAAACTGTTATATTAGGTAATTAATTAATTATGGACATGTATGACATAATTTTTGTAGTAATATTTTTTGGTAACATTTTTTGTTGCAGTTTATGATACATGTATAAAAAAATAATTAATTTTGATTACTTTTTTGTTGTTGCAACTTTTAATATGTATTCAACACTAAATAATTTTGGATGTGTCTATTCGTACTACCTAGATTTGGACCGATATGTTCGTACTGATAAATTAGTAACTAATTAGGATAGTTAAGAATTAATTAATAAATTAAGTAATATGTTTGGAGTCTTTGGACCGAATAATTTTAAAATAGTTTTATTATATTAATTTATTAAAATGTTATCAAACTAAATATTTAATTTATTAAAATGTTATGTTAATTAATTATAATCTACTACTATTATAATATACTTTTTCATTTTCCACTTTCCACTTTCATATCTCAACCAAACACATTTGTATATTCTTCCACTTTCCACTTTATACTTTTCTATTCCAACCAAACACATTTGTCCTCTACCAGGAGGACAAGAAAGTGGATTGATTCCTATACTTATTCCATCCTTGATTAGGTTTTGATAGTGAAACAACTCATAAAATGGACACAAGTGAGAGAGAAAAAAAACTATTAAGACCTAAATTTGTCCTATCACTACGAACTTCTTGATTATAAGAAAATTTTGGCTAACTGACATCAGCAAAGAACTAGGTGTGTTCTAAGCTTGGTTTGATAACTAATTCAGCAGCTCGAGTATCTAGTTGTGGAAAATATTCAAAGGCCAAAAACAAGAACCTTCGTCGACCAGTTTATAGGACACAATTCGTACTTCAGGCACTTTAGGTTAAGTACCTTAAATGGATTGTGCTTGCAAGGTTGGACGATCAATATCGCATCTTTGCAAACCTTAGGGCTCGTTTGGTTTGCGGAATCTTCGGAGTGGAAAAGGAAAGTGATTACTTTTCTATGTTTGGGTGACAAAGGAATTGAGGAGGAAAAGAAAGTGATTCCCAATGGAAAAAAAATTATGGAAAAAAATGATTCTATCATCCAAACAAAGAATCACTTTCCCACATTGAAGTATTCACTTTCCTTTCCAAATTCCTTGGCATTCCTAAACATCGGAAAAAAAAATCAATGAGAATCTTAATTTCCCAAATGAAAAAAAATGCCAAGGAATTGATTTCCTTTTCCTTCCATTCCGCGAACCAAACGAGGCCTAGGTGTTTCTGACATGCAGGGCCGACCCACGATGTTGGATTGTCCTATCCAAAACTAGTTCTGGTTGCCTCTTGAGTCTTGTTGTGGGCCGATTCTGGAGGACCACCCACGACCACGACTTCTTGTGGGGTCATGCTGAGTCAGGAAGTTGCCCCAAGCAGGGGAAGATTGCCCAAACCAAAAACCCAAAATCTTGTCCGACTTAATGACACACACACACACATGCACGGAAGCAGACATGACACACAAAAACGGACATGACACACACACGAACACGACACATATACACTAACACAAACTACTCTACCCACAACAACCCTCACATGAAGAATCATAATCCGAAGTCCTACCCCCAAATGCTGTAGTGACCCGCTCCGCCCTAGCGGAACGCCGATTCCAAACGGCAAGTGCAACGACTCAAACGAGCCGTCGACCCGAAGAGTTGCTTCGTCCCGATGAAGTATCGATGCGAATCGATGCAAGGCTTACATTGGCCCGACAGGATGAATCCAGACTTAGACTTTCAAAGGCGCGCTCGGAATATCGCTCGGCCGATGCGAACATCGCTAAGGTGGGTGGCTCCGATGAACCCGTCTTTGCTTAGCCTATGCACATAATAATACGGACACAAACACGAGAATCGCTAGGCGATAACATCTTGCATGCTAATAAATGACCCAACGCACCTAGCTAAGGGAATAATCCCAACTTGTATGCTTGTATAGAATATGGAAAGTAACATGGAAAATACGAGAACTCTCGCCCGCGCTCCATGCTCGTGCTACGGTGTAACACCCAGTTTTCCAGATGAGGGTATTTTTGAAATTTTGTATTTATAATTATTATTTAAGGATGTTTATTTCATATTATGATTTTTAGTGATTTTTAATGATTTTTAGTAGAATTTATTTGGACCTATAGTTGACTTTGACTAGTGTTGACTAGAAGACTAACCTAGTGACTAACCTAGGTTAATACCCCTTGGTTAGGTTAAGTAAACTTAGTTTGACCTAACTTAGTGAAGTTTAAGTCATTGGAACTTGTTTGGAGAGATTTGGAGTCGATTTGGCCAATATGGCTTATGACTTCATAAGTCATGATTAATGACTTAGGACTTGGCCCATGGCCCATAACTAGAAGCCCTAACCCTAACAAAACCCTAAATGACCAGCCACATAGGGATTCCCACCCTATTTAAACACTTATTCATTAGGGTTGCCTCTTTTTATCATTCCAACACTTGGAGAAAAGAGAGGTATTCTTCCCCCTTCCAAAAATTCCCATTTATTCATTTGATCTCCTTTTTCATCCTAGTTTCTTGCATTAGGTTCTAATTTCTGTATATTTATAATTCTGGAGGTTAATCTCAGCTTTGGGCTCATTTGGAGCATTTGGCCATCAAGAGGAACACCCCCCATTTGGAGCTTTTCCATACAATTTGCACCTATAGGTAAAACTCCTCAAATTAATTTAAATTGCTGTTTTCTTTGCATTTAGGGCTAGATCTAGGAGTCCCCTAGCTGTCCATGGAATTAGGGCACAATTCGTGTCGGTTTCGTGTCCGTATCGGACACATATCCATTTGATAGGCTAGGTGTTTGATAGAATGCCCCTTAGGAATTTATTTTCGATTTTTGAAAATGTAATTATATGGATTGATAGATCTTGGTATGTACATTAAATTTTGTGAAGAGTGTTAGGTATTTTGGTGTCTTGTTGTGTCGGATTTTCGTGTTGGACACGCTGTGCACACACGTACACTGTGTCCTGCTACTCGGGCTGAATATCTCCCGACACAGGACACGTGGACACGCAAATTTTGGTGAGAATGATGGGGCAATGTCTGCCACCATCCTCCCAAAATTTGGGGCCATATGGTGCAGTGTGCGAGGAGTTCTCCTCCTCGCACTGGCCGCACTGGCCGCGCGCGTAGGCTGTGCTCGCGCAACTTCGAGCCACTGATACGCGGTTCGACACGACACCACGGCTCTCTTGGACACGTTTCAGGCACTCGAGTGTGTAGCCCTACCCTGGGCGAACACATGGACACGTGCACGAGGACACTGGTGTCGTGTGTCGTGTCCTGGGTCGACCGACACCCGTGCACGATGATTTTTTTCTGTGTGCACAGTCCTTTTGTGCACTGTTTTGTATTTTGACTCGTTTGGACACGCTCGTGTCCACTTGGTGGGACACGAATGACTCAAGGGACACCACACATGTGACATGATTTACCAACCCTCACCTTGTTGTATTAGCATGTTTTAATATTCGAAATTCGATTTTTTTCCCATTTTTTTGATACACACTTTCAGTTTCAATATTTCTAATTGATGTTTAATCGCCATATTTTGATTCCTACATATGTAATGGATAGTGCATGTTGGGTTTTACATGTTAGATTCGGGTTTTTGCTCTTGAATGAGATTTCGATTATGGGATGGAGAGTTGCATTTGTAGACTAATTTTTCAGAGATTTTTCTGATTAGCTCAATATCCTGAACTTTTCTTCTCTTTCAAATAACTGATATGATGTTTAATTTACCATGTCCTCATGCATTGCCTAGGTATTGATTTCTGCAATATGGGATTATTGATGTAGGATGGGCTGTTAAGGTCGACTGGACTGAACAGTCCTGTTGGCTGAAATTGGGTTTTAAATTCCTTATTCTCAACTAATCTTGATGTTAACTTCCATGATAAATACCTTCACCTGTGTGTTAGCTGCTATGGTTAGGACTGCATTGAACAATTGGACTTCGAATTTGGGTTCGAAATCAATGTTTGGTTTCAAATAGAATCCAGTTTCAAGTTTCTTTAGATATGTTTAGTTCATCAGTTATGTATACTAATTAACATGAAAGATATTATCACTTTAGAACTGTCAATAACCTGTGGAATGTCCCTGTGACACTATCACTTGTTCTCAGGTTTCCTGAGAACAGTGAAGGGATGCTATTCCCAGTTTTCCTTGTTCTTTTATGATTCAATGTAGTTCACTGAGATTTGAATGTTAAAACCTGAGAGTCAAAAACTGATTTTTGGGTTTTGAATCTATTTGATACATGTAATATAGAGTAGAGGGAATGAAGCACCTACTACACCTTAATAGCATAAGCCATCATTAAAGGAGAAGTATCATACTATCATGTGCATTTTACCCAATTTCGTAGTATTGGATTTGGTTTTCTTGCAAGTATAGACTAGTTTACTGTTTCCTACACACACAAACACTTTTGTTCTGTCACCATGCACTCACTCTCACTCATGACACACACACTTTGATATTCATATGTTTTCCCCCTTTCACTCTTTTTCATAAGTATATATATGTTTGAGATATATGTATATGTATACAGGTTCCTATAGATAATGTATATGTATGATATAAGGTACTATTATGATATAGGGTATGGGTGACATTGTATATGTGCTATAGGTTATGTATACAAGTTATATTATATAGCCTTGTCAATATGTGTACTTAGATATTAATGTGTGTATCCTATATTAGATTATATATATGTTTGGGTGTATTATAGTTAGGCTTTTAGAGTGACTTGTGTAGATGTGTTATAGGTTGTTTTAGGCATGATATTGCCTAGTAAACCTAGATTAGTCTTGTTAGAACCTAGAATGGCTTGTATAGCCCAGTTTGATGTGTGCTTGCTAGTCTAAGCTTGGTTAGCCCTAGTGAGACTTGACTAGACTAGGATTGACCTAGTTTGACTAGTATAGTTGACTTGGGTTAACCCAGAGTCGACCAAGTTTGACTTGGACCTAGTTTGACCTAGACAGTTGAACAAATTTGACTTAGAGTTGACTTTGACCTAGATTGGCCTAGAAATCATGTAGATTGCATTGTAGCTTTCATTTACCTTATTTTTAACATGTCATAACCCATACTGCTCTATCTAGGACATTGTGACTCCGGTGCAGACATCTGACATTTCATTACTCTTTTCAGAGTAACAGGCGAGTACATTCTCTGATAGTTCTTTCATTTACTTGTCAATTACTGTACTTCAGTTCTAGATAGTTTTATGTGATTCTTATAACACGTATGGATATTTCTGGATTCATGTATGCGACACACATACCATTAGTCTGGCCTCTATTTCTGGAATCACTACTGGCATCACCTTCTGGAATCACTACTGGAACCACTACTGGAATCACCCTGGAATCTTTTGCTGGTATAATTAGGTTTGGCTGGACTCATCCCGATTTCTCGTGTCGTTTTCTGGATTCACTTGTACTTGCTGGGAGGGGAAATATTGGAATAGGCATGTGAACATACCCAAATACTGGAACCACTCCCTTGGAATTATACTGGAATGATAGCCGTCTCACACCGGCCAGGTGTGTGATGTGCCGTATTACCTACAGCCGTTCACATGTCAATCCCGATATTTTAAAACACACTGTTAGAGTATAGGCTGGACTCACCCTGGAATCATTGATCACATTGACTGGAACCATCCCGTACTGGACTCATCTTGTATTAGATTCGTCTGGTACTGGACTTACATTGGAGTCACACATGTCTATATTACAGTCTGGACTCTTATCATGCTACTCTAGTTCAGCTAGTTTCTATTTTTCAGTCTTCATTGCTATGCTTCTCTTCTTGTTTAGTTATTTTCCTTTCTTTGTACCTTAACTGTTCTCTATATCATTACCTGTATAAAACTGCTATATTTCATCAATAAAACTGTTTATAACTGTCTTATAGTTCTCTGTCATTTAATTGGGATTTCTTGATGAGTTGTACTCGTTCCTGTCCTGACTGGACCTGTTGAAATTTTACAGATGATTGCCCTGAGGATACATGCCCTACATATTATGGACCCGGAGACGGGATGACTACCTTTGGCCCCGGCTCTCAGGAGTGATCGGGATTTAGTTTAGTAGACTAGTATTTGTTTCCATGTTGACTTGTTATAGAAGTTTGAGACTTGTGTAGTATTTGAGATTTGTTGAGAGTTGTTATTATTTTAGTAGTTGTTCTTCTATTAGTTTAATTCTTCTGTGTTTATCTTATCGTGCTTAGACTGTGATTGAGTTCAATATCTTATACTTGTCCTCCGTTCGGAGTTGATCATGATGAGTACATTATATTGTGTGAGTTGCTGGTTAGATAGTAACCTAGGACAGCGCTCTACCGCCGACTCTGCGGTGTAGGCTGGACGTACCCACTTCTCATGCCCTTACTCTAGGGTGCGGGTCGTGACATACGGCACAAGCCTACGTTGATGCTCCCTATACGTCCAAACAATCAAACAATGAATGGGTTACAACAATGAAACAGAAAGACTATCAATATAGTCGCACCGTGTAGATTATAGCAACATTGAAAGGCTATGGGACCGATGGGTCGCCAAGGCGACTCCCATACGAGGAGTCGTGTAATGTATAAATGAAAGAGCAAACGAATAAGTGAATCAACGAATGAATACGTGAATGAATCGATGAACTAATGAACAAGTGAAAGAAAGAAAGAAATGAAAGGAAACTTGAAAAGATAAGAAAAGAAAGAAGGATTAGCGACAGGTGTGACGGGCACGTGCATCGGGGCTCGCTACCCGCGCTGCACGGACGCCAACCTGGTCGATAACGTAAGAAGGCTAAGGGTTAGCCTAAGGCTCAAAGACAACCATTAAGTTAAAATGATAATAAAATACGAAATGGTCGTGGACAACGGCACGAGCGAGGGGGGGTGGCGTATGCTGGACCGTGA